>VSDK01023828.1:209746-234016 GCA_009767595.1 Symbiodinium kawagutii
CCAACCATCATAAGCCAACCATCATAAGCCAACCATCATAAGCCAACCATCATAAGCCAACCATCATGAACCAACCATCATAAGCCAACCAACCATCATAAGCCAACCATCATAAGCCAACCATCATAAGCCAACCATCATAAGCCAACCATCATAAGCCAACCATCATAAGCCAACCATCATAAGCCAACCATCATAAGCCAACCATCATAAGCCAACCATCATAAGCCAACCATCATGAACCAACCATCATAAGCCAACCAACCATCATAAGCCAACCATCATAAGCCAACCATCATAAGCCAACCATCAGAAGCCAACCATCATAAGCCAACCATCATAAGCCAACCGTCATGAACCAACCACCATAAGCCAACCAACCATCATAAGCCAACCATCATAAGCCGACCATCATAAGCCAACCATCATCAACCAGGTGTCCACTTTTGGCACATGATGAAATCATACGAAGCCTTGTCGATGCTTTCTAGGTGTAGTGGTCTTCATCTTCTCAATCTTGGGGACACCCAATACGTGGCCCTGACCAGCTCTGTTTTCTACAGGCTGCCTTCTGCGAGAAGACTCAAAGCGAAGCGTTCCTCGCTAGCTGTTGGTTGCTGGAAGATACCAGGTATGGTTGCCAAAACAACCAACGTACCAACGGTACTGGTAGCTTGAATTAAGCGGCCAGGTATGTAGTGAACAGGCTACCAGGTGTGTTGAACAACCTATCAGACCTTTTTGGGAGTTGACCTGTGGCTGCTCAGGTTACCCGGTAGTGAGTTAACTTGTGCTGGTCAAACCTACCAGGTACTGTTGGTTGTTGTCAAGTGGTTGTTTGGTATAGGCGTGGACAAACCAAGACATAGCGAGTTTATAGCCATGATTGCATGCGGTTCACTGAGAAACCGGTTGAATCTATTTGCTACCTCGGTTGCAATGTGGTTCACTTGGCTGCCAAGCATGAGAACACACTTGGACTGTCCTGCTGCCAAGGAAAGCTTGTGAAAGGGTGACGTATGACAAGGCCGGCCAAACGGACTGTGATTGATCATAATCCCCGCGAGCGCCGTCAGTGGCAGTGTTACTCTCTCGGAATGCATTGAGGGCACTGCGTAGCTCTGCGAAACATGGCAAGCCAAAACCCACTGATGAACCGCATTTCAGCCTCCCCGAAAGATGACTTGCAAAACTTGATCAACTATTTGGAGGGAGAACAGCAGCATTTCGGCCTGCTTCAACAGCCCACAACAGCTGTGTCAACCAGGCGAAAAGGCCGAACAAGCCCTTGACTTTAGCGAAGGCGGAGAAAAACACCTCAGGCCACAGCTTGCGCTGCCTGTCGGACTTGTGGCAGACATGGGACCCCGAAATGAGAGAGCACTGTGCAGGGTACCCTCAAGTTGCGGACATGTTTCTTATTGGAAACACCAACTAGGCCATCCATCTCTCAGGTTTTTTTTGATGTTTTTTGGCAGATGCGAGTGTCGCCAGACGAATCCATTGATTGGTGGACTGGAACGTATCACAGCCGTCGACACTGTTTGTTAGTCCATTGCTGTCACTGTTGATAGCTGGCATCAGTCAGGACAGAGCATCATCAGGGTCCCTGTTGACCCGCCACAGTTTTTGGTGTTCTCCTGCGGTGTTGCTGCTGTTTTAATGTGCAATTTCAGCCAAAGGTTACATGGTAGTTCGGGGCCCAGTGGTTTGGAAACGCTCAAGCACTCCAAGAATATTGCTCCTTTTTGGGGGATCCCAGCAGTACCGACGGGGCGGCTGACCACAGTAAACCACCCGTTAGCCAATGGCTGATGATGGTAGCTTCACTGGGAGCAGCGTCCATAGTCATAGGCCGGCTCTTTTGCATTGGAAAGAACAACGGCGTGGCAATGGTTGTTTCACGTCGTTGGTCAGTGATTGGTTTCGCTGGTTCTAATCATGCTTCATGAACGTTCAGACCGGGTGATTTGGATTAAGAGGGCTGCAATCACTGCGGTTGCCTGAAGTCCCGAGCAATATTGAATGAAATGGATCAAAACATCACTACCATGTTTTCGATGTGGCTCATATGAGAATTGCCAAGCATCACAGGACTGTTCACAACCGAGGAAGATACAGTAGTACATGTGCAGTCAAGGCACGCCTAATTGGTCAATCGTCTTGCGTAGCTTTGTTGTTGTGACCCTTGTTGGTTGTACATGAATACGCTTATTACTATCACATTGTCTTCAATCATTACTGTACATATATAATCATATGTAAAATATTCAGGATACTCTTATTCAATTATACATAAACTAATGAATGAATTAATGAATAGATACATAAATTAGTTAATAAATGAATAGATGCAAAGAAATACATACATAAATGAATGAATGAATAGATACATGAACAAACAAATTAATTAATCAATGAATATATGAACACATACATACATACATGCATGCATGCATACATACATACATACATACATACATACATACATACATACATACATACATACATAAATAAATAAATGAATAGATACATGAATAAGTAAGTAAATAAATAAGTGAATACATAGATGAATACATAGATATATCTATCTATCTATCTATCGATTGATCTATCTATCGATTGATCTATCTATCTATCTATCGATCGATTGATCTATCTATCTATCTATCTATCTATCTATCTATCTATCTATCTATCTATCACATCGCAGCTTGACATGACGCCAAGGATTGATCTCATCACCAACCGTTGTGTAAATCATCCGCCTTTTCCGGCCAGGCTCGGCAACGAAGAGCCAAAAGAAGAAGGCCAGCTCCGCCAAGAAGATGGTGCGGGAGCCCGGGCCCAACAGGTGGCCATGGCCTCTGCGAGAGGTGCTTTTAAGCATGACTTTTGGGCCATGGCTATGGTTTATGGTTGTCATTGGCCCAATGACGACAAACCATCCCCCAAGGACTTTTGGTTTGGTCTGTTGTCATTTTTCTGGGAGATTCGTTTAGAACATGTTATAAGCACCAACCTGGCCATTATTTCGTGAATCCTTTCGGTTCGTGGAATGAGAAATCATGAATTCTTGTACCATATTGATGAATCAAGGAGTGTTGTCTTTCTGACAAACATCAATCTATGGCTCATGTCCTTGTACAGCACACGGGCCTTCAATCCGCAGTTGCAAAATCGACCCCCTTTCAGTCAGCGCTCCAGCGACTTTCTGGGATGATCTGGGGCTGCTAAAAGTGCCAACGAACTTACTTGTAGGATTTTTGGGTGTTAGTCAGTGATATTCACCAAGCATTAAACTCATGGCCGCCATCTTGGGGGTTGCTGGTGATTTCAGTCTTGTTTTGGAAATGCACTTACCAAGCTTGCCAGGATAGCTTGGTAACCCGCAAAGCAACTGCAGTCTTCAAGGCAAAGAAGTCTAGTTTTCCGATCTTGATGAATTGAACGCGCCATTCTTGTCCCAGTCGCTACCGGATCCTTGCAAAAAGCCCCCTTCATCACTTCTGAGTATTTCCCAGAGGTTTCTCCTGCATCCATGCAATCCCAATAGGTAAGGCAGATTTCCTCAATCGACAGTTGCTGTGACCCAACCCCAAGTGAAACGCTCTTAGTTGATGAGCACATTGGCTTGTGTAGAGCTCAATGTACCTGACCATCATACTGCTACCTAGTACTTATTGTCATACTTGGCACTCATGTTAATTACAGCCCCAGGGCCCTGCTGATTAGTCCCTTGGCATTTGAGTGTGATACTTCCATCACATCTTTCGTCAAAAGTTGTCGCACCATGCAGGTGATGGGATCTCCCACGCCTCAGGTGATAACTTAAGGTCTCATGATGTTTATCAGCTTCACCTAGTAGATCATCCCAAAGGAGCGTAACCATCACACCAGTAATCCCACCTCTTCGATGGTCATCCCAGGCAGTCAATGGTTAGTCGCCATGGTTACTTCGGTCATTGATACATCGTATGACAAGGTATGACGCACTTGTGGTACCGGTAGGGACTAACCATGGTTACGGACCAGTTGCGAACTCGGATGATCGTCCAAGCATGATCCACAGGTCTTACCCTTTGCGTACTGCTTCGACGACCCGCGCTACTGGCACGTCGAGAGTACCGAAGGTGCCATGGAGCCTTGGATTGGCGACAGCAGATCTTGAAAGATTGAGCCTTGGAGCTTCAACAAGATGCGAATATGCTGTTAGGATGTTGACGATGGGTTCAAAGATGTGCGGCTTGTAGCTTGCGATCTCTGGTGAATGAGTCACTGAACTAGTGACTAAACTAGTCACTATAGGACCACTATAGCTATACAATGTTGTGAATGAGTCATGTGTATAGCTACATAGTTATGAATTACACATTTTTTGAACCAACCACTTCGGACCAATTCCAACCTATGTGATTTTCTCCTCAAGTTCGATCGGTCAAGGTGTGCAGGGCAACCCAAACACAATGGATGGTGTCCCACATAGATTTATATAGATGCGCCGATGAATAGTCTACCAAGGCTACCTCAAAAATTGGCATCGAAGCCCATTCACGGCTATAGGTCTTCTATTGTTAGGGTATATCACCAACATCGACCTTTGGGTCCGCAATGGTGTAACCCCCAACACTTGTGGTTAAGGTGACCTCTGGGGGTAGTAGGGTCCCAGCATTTTCGGACACTTATCGTTACCATTGATGCTGAGCTTGGGAGAGATGCCGCCAGCATAGGCAATGCTTGGGGGGTGGCTCCGCTGCTCCAAGTGTCGAAGCCCCCTGCGAGGCCGTACGTGCCCTGAATTCATGCCCGAGAACCGAGCATGATTCGGCCAGGGGGCTCAGGCGAGAGAGCCCTGCTGGCGCAACTCATAGCTGAAACGACAGCTTCGAGCTGGTGACCACGATGATCGCTGGGTGGCTGGGTTTTCTTTCATCTTCAACCATCAAACTGGGAGCTGAAATGGGGCACAGGCAAAAAACGTTGGAGGTTTATCCAGGAAACAGCTGGAATCCCCACGATGTTTCTGCAGGCAGACCGCAAGGAACCAGCAGGGTTTTGTGGCTCCAAAGTCAGGGGGATGCAATTGATCTTGATCCGCCTCAGGTTCGACCACGGGCCATGGCGATAAAAAAATGACCACCAAGGCTCTATTTATGTACAGAACCATTATAAGAACAATCATGAATTCGGCCGATTCATTAACTATCATATCATCATGGATGAGTGAATAGTCCATCATGATTCACTTTGATCAGCCATCATCATGGATGCTTCATGAATCATCTACATGATTCTAGAGTTGATAACCATACATGATAGCCACTAGCTATAATTCTACATTTGATGATGAATTATATTGGCAACGAATTCACTCAGCCAAACGTTGGCGCTCTCCCAGGATCGGGACAGCTCTCGAATCGGACGGACCCCTGCGCGCCGCGTCGCGGTCAAGTGCTGCAGCCCGAACAGCCGCCCTGTCACGTGGTGGTTCCATTGGTGGTGCAACCCGTGGTGGTTCCCTTGGTTCAAGGTGGACACAGAGCTCAACTTGAAGAATTTCTTGACTTGTGCACGATATCAAATATCACCTCTTTTTGTGTATAAAAAAACATGAGCTTAACTGATAGGTTTAGGAAGAAGGCTTTTGGACCATCCATTTTGCTTGCAATCCTCCAACGCTGGGTGTAGCCGTCGTTGTATATGCGTGGTTGTAAATGATGCTGAAGCTGGAAGAGCTACTACCCTGGTGGCTTTACATGAGGCTTATGACTCAGTACGAGTGCTAGATCATCTATGCAGAGTATTTGAGCACCTTTGCTGCTCGAAATGTTGAAGAAACACACCCCAAGGAAAGTTGCTTGATACTATGTGTGGGATCCCACATTTAGAAATCCATTCTGAGGGGAGGAATGGACGGGGTCTACGCTCTCATCATACCTTGATGACCGAAGGAGTGATGATTTGATATGAGTAGGGGGACAGCTCACGATTTTCTTCTGTGAAGCTTCCCAGGAAAGCAACAGGCAAGAACCTCTCAATGCTAAGTAGGCACTATGAAAGCAGGATTTTGACGGGAATCCCTGGCGTTGGCTCCCATGTTGACAGGTGCGACAACCTGCAGGCATTTGTAGGCCATATCCCGTGTTGAGTGATCAGGTTCGGAGGATAAAGATGCTGTTCCTAGATGATGACCTGGAGCTCTGGGGCAGGTGGTCAATGATTAGAGAGTATACTACTTGGTACATGTCAGGGCTTATCACCAACTGAATCACAAGCAGAAAAAATGGAAATTGCAGAGTTGGCTTGACACGAGCGGGGCTTGGGGATCTTGCCGTTGGTTCAAATCCGTCAAGCCCCAGAAATTCAAACTTTTAATGATGGGATTTTTGCAGCTCTCGGGTATTCTTCCTGGCAAATCGGGTGGTCATGACTCATCCACCATGATCACCAGCTGTTTTGTCATCGTGCCAAGCGTCGTGACTGGGCTGGGCGATTTTCGTTGGCGAGAAGATCAGAAGTTGGAAAGAACTGGTGCTTCCTGGAAGTCCAGAAATTTTAACGATGCATCCACTACTTCACCGGGATCATATAGATGTACCACGGGTATGAAAGATGCAGGTCTTTGCGGGCCACTTTGGGGGCCTTTGGGTCTGCACCTCAACCAGTTGGGAAGGACATCACACGTCCAGGTCTGAAAAGAAACATCCGTAAATATCACAAAATGCGATAACCAACCAGATCTGCATTTAAACTCCGGGACTTGCACCTGCTAGAGCTTGGCTTTCCTAATTCACGACCAGCTTTGCGGGAACGTCTTGGAGTGATCGAAGCATTGACGAAACGTGGCTCATGGGTCAAAACCTTCACAAGAACAGGTGGGATGATGGTGGATGAGCGTCCCAGCAGCTCGATTCATTTTGTTCAAATTACAAACAGCTAGGGGTACAGTAGTTATCAGAGTCTGATTTGCAGTGGTATTGTTGGTATTGATCATTTGTAGGTATATATTGTTGGTAATTGTTATTAGACTATTTCTTGTTACGAGTCTGCGGTATTGTTGCCGCAAATCGAAGCAATCGTATTTTTGATGCACAGAAGTGTGAAGCCTGAGAGATTGCATGCCAATTTTCTGAGCACCTGTTTGATTGGTTCCAATGTCAACTGTATTTGATTGGTTCCAATTTCAACTGTCGCCAACAGAGACGGATCAAGTAGATATCATGCAAACATCCAAGGCGTTTCCCAGATGGGAACTTGTAGATTGACGGCGGGCCGTTGGAGAAGTTGTTCAGAGGTGGAGTATGAACCAGCCTCCATGCTCTTTGGGATGTAAGCTGTGTAGCTTTGGAGTTTCTTGATCCACCTTGCCTTTCTCGGCTATGACTTCCCACAATTCCTTATCATTGTTATCAGTTGGTGAAATGACGGGAAACCTTTCATACTAACTTTTTTTTTTGGCAGCCATTGTCATAGTTCCCAGCGCGGCCTGAAAAACATAGAAGCCCATAGTGAATAGTGATTGTACTGGTATGTTTATACAATTATTAATGCTTAATGAACTGTCGCATAGTTCATATCCAATTAGTTCACAGTTATGACTGTCACATTAGCAATGGTTGAGTATGAGTAGTGCTTATCTCATCATGGAATGAGAGCCACGAATATCATCCGGACTTGTCAGGACACAGCTGAGGACACCCAAGTATTCCAGACACTCTATGGATATCCATATATGGTATTTGCCCATGAAATTGTTCAAATGTGGGTAAAGATAACATACACGGAATATCTGGGTATTAGCATTAGCAGATTGGATAGCATCTGCTGCACTGATAATGGCTTTCTCCACTGACAAGAGTGAACCATGTGACGGATGAGAATTACTACGGGTTGGTTCCAATCAGGGTATATGGAGGCGTTTTCGTACGAAATGCATATCTATATCTATATCTATATCTATATCTATCTATTTCTATATCTATATCTCTGTATATATATATATATCTGTATTTGCAGTCCAGCAATATCATTTTCTGAGATGAACTGTTCTCCGTCTTCATCGATGATTGACGAGCTCAATTGTGAAGGTAGTTGATAGGATCAAAAGAGAGATGTGAGGGATGCCCTTTCAGTATTCATTGTTTTGCAGTCAAAGTCATTCAGCTTGGGAGGCTTGTACTTTCTGTCCCCAATATCCCAGCTGAGCAGTCGAAGAGGGACCCACCCTCCTTTCACTCTGAGAAGCGATCAAACATGTCATTCAAACACCCACCTTGATTGAAAGGCCTTTGCAATTGGGAAATGGTCAAATAGACGCGAAGGATAACTATTTCTTGAATATACCAAATCTTTCGTGAACTTCCACCTGAATGAGTTGTTTTTTGAATGATCGTAAGCTAGCAAATATGCATACAATTGAACACCATCCGCGGTTCAGAGCCAGCATAAGACCACTGACTGGCTTTCACGATCCCTGACCAGAAGTGTGGATGCAACTACAACCTTAATTGATGTGGAGAACAATGCGACAGTCTCTGGGCTCTATTCTGGCTTGACTAGGCAGGACTATTCAGCCATGAGGATCGTCATGTATTCCTTTATGATTCTTACTGTTTTACGATGGTTGATTGTTTCCGTTCCAATTGCCAATACCATAATGGGCCACTATCATCAAGATGAGTGCAAGTTTCGATTTGGTGAAGCCCAGTTGGGACCGTAATCAGATCGAGCATGCTGATAGTTTGTGAGCGTGAATAGGATATTCACCACTCATCTTCTCATTATGCATTCACCCTCGTTAGATCGTCACTAACCACCATTAAGCAATAATTTCAATAATTGATCACCACAGATCATCACTATCCATCACTTCGCATTCTTTTAATCATGATCAATGACCGTAATCCTGGTAAAGGTAAGCATTGCCAACTAGTGGTGAATCATCCATTACCAACCACTACCAACCATGATGAACCGTCATCTATTGACATCTATTAACCATTATCAAACCTTCATCCCCAAACCAGTATGAACCAGTATTCACCACTATGAAGTGATCATGACCACCTGTGAACCGAAGCACATGGGCACAGTACCTCACTCCGTTGTGGTACCTCACCTCGGGTGCCTGGGCAGCGCCCGGGCCCCCGCGCATCAACGGTGTCCGCCCGTTTCACCATTGCTCCTCACCAAGGGTGAGGTGCAGCGAGGGACCGTGCTCAGCGGGGTTTTGGAGGAGGCAGTTTGGAGGGATGGATTCATGCTGGTGGAATGATGCTTGGAGAATGGTTTAGTCCTGGATTTATGGTGTTTGACCATGGTTGAGCGATAATTACTGGACGTTGATGATGGTGAATGGTCAATGATGGTTGCTATAGAAATAGTTGATGATCGTTCAAGAATGGTGCAATAGTGGTGTAATCAATGGTCAATACAGGTTGAGAATGGTGAACAATGGATTAACAATGGTTTCAGAATGTTTCATCGTAATGGTTGAGAACGGTTAGTAGTGCTCAGTTGATAGATGTTGTGATGAGGTCATTATGGTGTAATGATGGTGAAATGATGGTGTAATGATGTCTTCCGATATCTTCTGATGGTCAATGATGCTACATGATTTTTTGTGATGACTGCAATGATTGTGGCAGCTGCTATTTGGCACAATGATAGTTTAATGAGGTGACTTTTGGGGCGAATTAGGTTTAGTTCTTGTTTATTGATGGTGAATGATGGTCAAATGGCAGTTTCACATGTGGTAAGAATTGAGGACGGCTGTAATGATTGAGTGCAGGTGAATATATTCCTATATTTTTACATTACATATATATATATATATATGATATAGTTTGACAGTGTAAAGTTATAAAGTACACAAGATAACACTACAGACTGATATGCATGTATATAATTGAATTCATAGATTCAATTGTAAGTATGCATAGATGTATGGACAAATGTATCTCAAGAACGAGAAAGATGCATACATTCAAACATACTCATATCTTCAAGTACATGCATGGTACATTTATGCAGTCTTATGGCAAACATGCAAATCCTTACATATTTTCAAGAATGCCATCATGCATAGATCCAAGCGGGTATACCCGCAGACATGGGCACGTACATACTTACTTACGTGCATTCTACATCTGGGACATGTGAGTCCATGTGAGTATATATTTTTAAATACCAAAATGTCCCACCACCACCTCAATGTATAATAATACATACGGAAATATCTATCTATTTATTTACTTATTCATTTTCTATTTTATTGTTTATCTTATTGTTTATTTATCTATTTATTCAGGTATTTATGTATTTACGTATTTATGTATGTATTTCGTTATATGTTTCTCCCTCTATTTTTCCATAAATAAATAAATATGTATATACATACATACATTCAAAAATAGATTAATATATATTATATTCATGTTGATATCCAAACATTTGTATGTACAAAAATGTACACACAAAGCACACGCCTACACAAAAAAGTGCATACATAAATACATAAATACATTACATTGCATTACATTGCATTTCATTGCACAACATTGCATTACCTTACCTTACATCACATTACCTTGCATTGCATTACATTACGTTTTTATGTTACGTTACGTACATCCGTTCACACATAGATACAGACATTGCATGCCCTGTGAGAATGGAAGCCCTCGCTCTCGGGACGGCCGTTGGACCTCCCATAGCCCCTTGGCCCTGGACGCCACCAAGGTATGCTCAGGGCCATCGGGCTGAATCTATCCAATCTCTCCGTTGTGACTCATCAAACGGCCATGAAAACCCACCTCCATTCAATATCGCACGTGGGGAAGATCATGCGGTGACCTTTTTCGCTGATTTTCTGGAGATATGGGTGATGTCAATGAAGATCTTCAATAGATAGGGTTTGGAGGCCATTCTTCACACACATCATTGTCATACATACTTATCAGCTGACCAATGATTGTATAGGATATTGGCATTTTCATGTCTCAACTTAACCTCAAAATAGCTAGAACATGGGGTTACCTCTACATTCAAAAAGGACGAAGGCAGAGATTATAGCTTTTGATTCCAAAAACTCAGGGAAACCATGCATATTTTGTTACTGTATCTATTGAAACGCTATTTTGCTCAGAGCTATTTTGCTTTGGCAGATTCTAACTGTCCCCATCACCTTTTTGACGCGAGTGAGTGAACAATTGCTGGATCATAGATGAGTATTAATAGACAGGAACCGATTGCAGTAGCTACTGAGACACTCCCAGATATGACTAGTTGCTGATTGAGTATTAGCAGATACATGCGACACAAGCTAGTTTGTTTGATTCGAACAGATGTTGCCATTGTTTGTGAGTATCTCCAGGTTTTCTCCGACTGGCTTGTCGGATACTTTTCTATCTGCCAGGATGACCAATCAACAGTACATCCACTCCATGAATGGCAAACTGCTCAACACTTGGTTCATGATCAACCAGTTTTTTCATTATGAGCTCTATTGACTGTGCTCAACCACTATCAACCACTAGCAGGTAACATTGACCGTTATAGAACCATCATCATCATCATCAGCAGCAGCATCATCATCATCACCACCATCATCATCATGATCATCAGCATGATTATCATCATCGTCATCGCCATCGCCATCGTCATCGTCATCGTCATCGTCATCGTCATCGTCCTCGTTATCGTCATCGCCATCGCCATCGTCATCGTCATCGCCATCGTCATCGTCATCGTCATCGTCATCGTCATCGTCATCGTCATCGCCATCGTCATCCTCATCGTCATCGTCGTCATCATCATCATCATCATCATCATCATCGTCATCGTCATCGTCATCGTTATCGTCATCGTCATCGTCATCCTCATCGTCATCGTCGTCATCGTCGTCATCATCATCGTCATCATCATCATCATCATCATCATCATCATCATCATCATCATCATCATCATCATTTTTTTGATCGAGTTTTAGTTGATTTTTCGTCAAAAGAGAATCAGCTAGGAATATCGTTGGGCACATATGCCTCTGTCCACAGCTATATAGTTCCCTAAAGGACCCACGTTGCCGCATTTGGATGGCTGTTTGATCACCGTGAAAGCGATGTACTGCACAGTCACAGACTCCGGCGAAACATGGCAGCGTGTCCTCGCTTGAGTGTGAAGAGGTTCAGTCGAGTTTTCCGTCCTGTTGGAATTTCAGCCAGCTTCTTCCAAATGCTGAACAGTATGGTCTACTTTCCCATCTAATCTGTTGTGGGAGCAGAAGTTATGCTTCATCAGCGGCTTCAATACACCAATCTCTTTTGTTGATTGACCAGGCATAGGGGTCAGTGATAAATCCTGAATAATCTGTTCGCTCATCAGTTCGGGGAGCTTCATCCAAGCAGTTCAAACAATATACTCAGACGCTGAATGGACAGCAGCGTGCGCTAACGGGTCTGTGTTTGTTGTCATGGTGCTGGTGCCAATGCCCTTGCTCAGACTATTCTACATGGAATCCCTTAATCATGGAATCATCAACAGTTCTTGTTGTTCTTGTTTTTATCGTTACTCGGCCAGCAGCAACTCTCATTGTTTGATTACCATTGACTCTGAAATGATGGTGAACCACTAGGACTGGTTAATGAAACAAGGAGGATTACTTGTTTGATGAAAAGGACCCTCATAACTGCTTGCTTTTCACTATGTTAGCGTCATATCATGATTAACTAGCTGGTGGTTTCAAGCATTTTTCATATTTGCCCTGGTTTTTGAGATGGGATGCTTTTCCCCTGTGTTTCTTTGCAGTCTCACTGTTAGTCGTCTTAGCTCTGCCACTGCGCGGGGGCTTAGACATTTGAGTGGACCGCTCAAGCGTGAGGGGTTTTTGAGATGGTTGGTTGACAAACGCGCATATTTTTCGTGGGTCGCAGCCATCAACCAGATAAGCATTCAATGACCGTGACCAGGCCTGGACGACCACAATGGGTTTGGGCGGCCTGGGCGTGGTTGCACCTCGGTGACTTCCACCACCACGGCCACCAATGCTGGCTTCGCCGCATGATGGCTCCATGTCTTGTCAAGGCTGTGATACATGGCGCATGACTCCACCCAGAAACACGCGGGTCATTCGTGGCCAAACAAATCGGAGCAGGATTCAGAAGCTTCAACCTGCATCGCCTGCACAGAAAATATCAACTTCTTTGAAGCATATTTGTAAGCCGTGCAATTGGTGCATGATTAAGTATAATGAATTGCAATCAAGCGCAAGCAACTATTACCTTTGTATTTTGCGGCTTCATTGTTGCACATTATGAACCCAGCAATCAATAGCCATTCTTGCCCAGAATGAAACATTTCATCAGCATCTCATCATCATCAACATAGATCGAGAACCATCATTCACCAGCAGATTCAACTGCTCATTGGCCACATAACCATGATAATCCAAGGTGTGCAGTGGCACGGCACAACATGCTTATTGGCCAAAGTTAATCATTTTGAACCATGGTCAACCATGGTCAGCCATTGTTAACCATTGTTGACTGTTTGTATCGCCTAGTTTCGCTGGGACATAAGCAAAAAATCCAAACAAAAAGCCATTGTTAACCATTGTTCACCATGAAGGTTGGCGTTGATTCACCAGCTGATTCACCAGCTGAACGATCAATCGTCAGCCCGCAGCACCTCATTGAGCTGCGCTTCCTCGCGGTTCCCCGCGCCCTTCGAAGCGCGGGCCGCTCATGCGACGCACGGAAGCAGCGACCGATGGAGACCGATGAGACGTGGCCCGGCTGAGAGAGACATGGGGGTTGCGGTGAGGCTTGGGGATGGTTGGCCCCAGCTGGGCTAAGCTTCTAAGTTCGAAGCTTGACTATGAAGAGGAGATAAGAGGAGTGTTGAGCATGTTATTTGACCATTAGAATTTAAATGACCGTTTGGTGTTCAATGGTGGTGACCAACAATCAATGCACCGACCAGTGGTTGGTAGCGGGTGGTTTAAGATATTTTCGTTTTGGCCCTGATACGAAGTGGTGGCGTTTTGACACTTGCATATTTTTGGGGACGGTTGCAACCACGAACCAGATGGGTGTGCAAATTCCATGGTATTGCATGGTCTCTTTGCAGTGCATTTTTGTTAATCATTTCGAGTGTATAGTTTCATGCCATAAGCTCAGTCAGTGGCGACTTCGGAGCCCACAACGATTGGTGATCCCAAACCAAAGATCGAATTACACAGGCATGAAGAGGTATCGGGACAAGACAAATACCAACGGAGAAGCGCCATTGGCAGTGGTAAAAAAGTCAGCTGTTGACAGCTTTGCTGCAGATCATGAACGAATTGAGTTTTTTTTGGGGTAAAATTATCCCCATCGGCAACATGCACCTACGTGATGCAACCACTGGTTTTGGTTGATACGCAGTGTACAACTTGTGTAAAGGAAGCGCATTGACACTCCAAGAAACATCAAGTGGATGACATGCCCTCCCAGTGTGTCACGGCCTTGGGTCGTGTCGCACAATACTCTGCGATTTCCGGAGACCTTGGGTTACATCAACATTCAATACAGTGACCTTTTGTTCCAGGATGAGGGACTATTCCCAGTATTCACGGTAGTCGATAAAAGTCACATCTCACACATCCCAGCTGTTTTTCTACGTGTCAAGACTCAGCACATGGGGGGCTATGCCAACCCCTATTGATCATATCACTGAGCAACTGGTAACCCTGGTTTGGAGGTGCTATACCTCGTTGTGGTTACTACCATGATTATCAAGTGGTATACCACCAGTTTATGATATTTATCACCAGTTGTGGAAATTCCGAGGTATAAAAATCCATGATATCTGCGACTGTTTGCCCTAGTTATTTCAGCTGTAGTATAGCACCACTTACAGATAGTTATTACATAAGGCTATCGACAGTATTTTTTTACAGGGATCGTGCACTACCAGCTATCCAAGCATTAGTTTGGTTGTAACTTTGCTATGTTCATATCCTGGTACGTACGGGACCCTTGAGCCACAGTACTAGAAGTGTAGTTGCTGGTATAGCAATACCCACCATAATTTGTTTATGGATACCGAATTTCCGTATTGTGGTTTCTCAAGATAGGGGTACCCCAAAATGGATAGTTTATCACCAGAAGATGTTGATAAACTGGATGACAACTGGGGGTTTTCCTATCTCAAGAAACTACCCCATGGATGGTGATAAACATCAGCCCTATCTCATGGATTTACTAACATGGGTAGTTGATAGACTGGATCTTACCACACGGAACCACCATGGAACTACCGAACCACGGTTGTTCACCACGCGCGACATCTCCGGAAAGCGACCGAAACGAGGTCCGCCTTCTTCTTGCGAGACACAAAGCACAGGCGCCGAGCTCCTCCAGTGCCGTGAGTTGGGGAGCGCGATAGCATGCGCGATGGCTACGGATGGTGGTTTTATAATGGTTAATAATAGGGAATTATAGTGGTTAATAGGGGACAATAACCAACATTACCATGGTTAAACAAGCACTGCTGGTTGTCAATATGAACCAACAATACTAGCTACTGTAGTATATAAATGGCTAATGATGTGGGATGATAACTAACAATTATAGGGGATATATGATGATATATGCCATAAGTACTGGCTGGTGGTTTGATTGACATGTTTGATTTTCCCTAGTGATTATTAACCCTTGGTTGGTTGACTTAATATTTTTCATGGGGGTTGAAAGCACCAACCGGATATGGTTGTGGGTCAATATCAACCAACCAGTAATGAGGGATAGTAACCAATAACCTATAGGGAAAACAATGGTTGATACTGGGGGAACCAGGGGTACAGGGTCTTGACCCATACCCATACATCAATGATGGCCAATGATCATCAGAATGGATAAAAGACCTTCAATGATAACCAGCGGTGTGGGACCTGCGCTTTCGATGAAGATAGACTAGACGATATGATGGACTTTTATCCTGTAGCAATCACTTTCATGGAGATCTACCATGGATGAAATGGGACATCAGCACTTCAAGATCTATGCAGCGCTATGCTGAGGCCATCACTTGCTTATGGTTTCTTGTTGATATGGCCAATGGATCGTCACTTTACCAGGAAGCTTCGCAGTCACCAAGCCCGACAGCCAAGGCTTGCCCGGCTCTCAGAGCAAGCCTTGGGCTATGGGATCTTCGCCTTCCTTTTGTGCGCGGGGCTGCTGGGGATGCTCCTGAGCTATGGGATCTTCAGTCACCAAGGTGCTGGAAGATAAAAGAGCGTAAGCGGGGAATTCTTGAAATTCGCAAAGTTATCAGGTGCTTTGAAACATGTTTTTTTCACCAATATTTGTGATGGTTGATTGGCTCATATTTTAATGAGTGGTCGTGTTTTCCACGTGGTTATCAACTCCTATGTTTGTGAACTATGGGGGCTCATAACTGCCTTTTGCTATAGTTCTCAGCCCTCTTGTGTTCACACCGATTGTGCCGCAATTTGTGACCAGGCGAATTTCTTGATTTCGCATGAGTTTGTACCCTCAACTTGGTCAATGTTTTCGTGGTGGTCCTTTTTGTTGCAGATCATTCTCTTGCGGAAATCACATTGTATGACCCCTCTTAGTGTGGTATGATGCAAAGCTCATGTTTTGGAAGGGCATGAGATCCATACCATTTCTCCTGCACTTGCCCAGCAGCATGGTTCCAATCTTCGAGATATTTTTCATAACAGACGAGCTGATAAGTGTGCCAAGCAAGTGTTTTGTCATTCGGGTGCTTTTGAACAAAAAGTGGAAAATATTTCCAAGTGGCAATTATGGCTTGCGAAATTGCATTGTTTCCTTGATGATAAAGATTCCAATCCTGTACAGCGGGAACCCAGGGTCCCCCAACAGGAACCACGGGCTGTTGTTTTGCCTCATGAACTCACCATTGCCCATGATGTCCATCATTTTGCTGCAGTGCTACCGCGGTGGCTATGGGAACCTACCAGGGATTCCTTCACTTGGGTCCCCAATTTTGATCCTCGTTGTCTCCATGGTTCCAAGGCTGCCATTACGGATCATGATTGGTTTGTTGCTCTTGAATTTTATCAAGGTCTTAAGTGGGAAACCAATGAGAACTTCAAAACCGCTTTCGTAGAGTTGGCCTTTGAATTCCATGTCAGGAATTTCAAATTTGGTTCAGTCATACATTCGCCTGCTGCGCTGGCAACATGCTTGCGCAAAGTTCATTCTTTGTTCATCAAAAAGTTTGAACATGGCCTTACACCGGGCTCTGTGCGAGCCACTTGCAAGTCGGAAGGTAGGACATTGCCCAGTGGCACCATCCATGGGTGCCGGTTTTTGCCCTCGTTGCTTTCCTTGAAACTTTTGGCTATCTATTCGTATAAGAAGTCACATAATCTTTCAGACTGGCAGCAACAACTTTGAAGCACAAATCAAGAAGTGTACCTTTGCAGGAACAGATGTATAGTTTTTATGTGTTTAATTTTGTGCCTGTGTGGCATTCCATCGCGTTCACAGAAAGTGGCGTGATGCTTGGACGACTTGCGCCAAGACCGAAGTGAATGATTGGCTCATATTTTGAGATGGCTTCAGTTCACACCAACCAGTGAATATCTATTCTTTATTGACCCGGCAGCGCCGTATTGTCTCGGAGGACACGGTCACCAAGATATAAAGACAAAGGGTGAAACAAAGCCACCAGCGGACTGAAAGCAAAGAAAACGCGATGACCCCAGTCAAGGCAAAAGCAACAGCAATGGTCCTCTCATTGTGTTATCCGGTCAATGTAGCAGACCATCATTAATGAGTTTCATAATTGTGGTGCCTATCAACTTTTCATCTTCAGCACTATTCACAGCCATTGACCCTCATTGTCTGCAGTACTCATTGTCAATGATGGTGAATAGATAACCACTGATTCTCGCTGGGTCCTACTTCACGCCGGACATCCCCTGGGAATGGCCGTGTCAGGTACTGCCGCTTGGCATATCCTGGAGGCAGGGATTGCAGTCGGAAAATCCTGGGTCCTGCAGAATTCTTGGGTTGTTCTAGTTGGAAACCATTGTAACAACCCAAGAACACAATAGTTTCTAGTTGACCATATGTCTTGGGTTTTTACAATGGTTGTTACTGGGTAGTTGACCCTACTCGTCCCATCACACCGAAAGTCGTCCCAATTACGGTGTGCCTTGCGGAAGTAAATCAATAACCCTCATCCCTTAGATTAGGAAAGAGAGCATTTCAACGCAAGTCGCGCTGGCACACGTGTTTCTGCAGTCTGTAAAGGTCATGTCCTCTGTTTCTTTCATCACCCTGTACAGCTGCGATTTGCTAAAGAAATGTAATTTCCAGCCTTCATCCTTGAGATTACGGAAGAAAGCATTCCAACACGAATCGCACTGGCACACATGTTTCTAGACTGTGTCAAATGCAATGTCCTTTGTTTCTTTGATCACCCCTTTTAGCTGCGATTTGCTACAGAAATATAATTTCCAGCCCTCATCCATTAGATGAGGGAAGAACGCGTTCCAACACAAATCGTGCTGGCACACGTTTTTCTAGACTCTGTAACGCGCAATGCCCTTTGTTTCCTTGATCGCCTTGTGCAGCTGCGATTTGTTGCAGAAATATGTTTCCAACTCAACTCATGCGTCCACCCATGCTGCCTACAACTGAACGGACCATAGGATGGAACAAGGGACGGCCAATCACAACAACAACAACAACAACAACGACAACAACGACAACAACGACAACAACGACAACAATTTTGGGTAGGGACCGGTGTGACATTGTAATGCTGGTCCACGTTTTTTGAAATCTGCTGGATAAGCAAAACGCACTTGCGCACGATGATTCCAGATGCCCAGGAAGGTGATGCTCTGTTTTCGGTGGCGACTGGTGTGCCATTGTGATTTGTATGCTTTGGGATGGTTTTTTCCACAACATGCTGCCAGCGTACCATTGGGAGAAGAATGGAAATGCACATGAACTTTGAGCTTTGAAAATCGCCTTGCCAAGCGCGAAACTGGTCCATTTGTACTTTTTGAAACCGGTTGGATAAGCAAAACGCACTGGCGCACCATGATTCCAGATGTCCAGGAAGGTGACGTTCTGTTTTGGGTAGGGACCGGTGTGACATTGTAATGCTGGTCCAGATGTTTTTTGAAATCTGCTGGATAAGCAAAACGCACTGGCGCACGATGATTCCAGATGTCCAGGAAGGTGACGTTCTGTTTTGGGTAGGGACTGGTGTCCCATTGTGATGTGTATGCTTTGGGATGTTTTTTTCCACAACGTGCTGCCGGCGTACCATTGGGAGAAGAATGGAAATGCACATGAACTTTGAGCTTTGAAAATCGGCTTGCCAAGCGCGAAACTGGTCCATTTGTACTTTTTGAAACCGGTTGGATAAGCAAAACGCACTGGCGCACCATGATTCCAGATGTCCAGGAAGGTGACGTTCTGTTTTGGGTAGGGACCGGTGTGACATTGTAATGCTGGTCCACGTTTTTTGAAATCTGCTGGATAAGCAAAACGCACTTGCGCACGATGATTCCAGATGCCCAGGAAGGTGATGCTCTGTTTTCGGTGGCGACTGGTGTGCCATTGTGATTTGTATGCTTTGGGATGGTTTTTTCCACAACATGCTGCCAGCGTACCATTGGGAGAAGAATGGAAATGCATATGAACTTTGAGCTTTGAAAATCGCCTTGCCAAGCGCGAGATTGGTCCATTGGTACTTTTTTGAAATCTGCTGGATAAGCAAAACGCACTGGCGCACGATGATTCCAGATGTCCAGGAAGGTGACGTTCTGTTTTGGGTAGGGACTGGTGTCCCATTGTGATGTGTATGCTTTGGGATGTTTTTTTCCACAACGTGCTGCCGGCGTACCATTGGGAGAAGAATGGAAATGCACATCAGCTCTGAACATTGCAAGTTGGTGTGCCATGCGCGAGATTCGTCCAGATGGCATGTTTTGAGGCTGCAAGAAACGCAAAACCCACTGGCGCACGATGATTCCAGATGCCCGGGGAGGCGATGCTTTGTTTTGCTGGGGACTGGTGTGCCAGTATGATTTGTATGCTTTGTGATGGTTTTTTCCACAACATGCTGCCGGCGTACCATTGGGAGAAGAATGGAAATGCACATCAGCTCTGAACATTGCAAGTTGGTGTGCCATGCGCGAGATTCGTCCAGATGGCATGTTTTGAGGCTGCAAGAAACGCAAAACCCACTGGCGCACGATGATTCCAGATGCCCGGGGAGGCGATGCTTTGTTTTGCTGGGGACTGGTGTGCCAGTATGATTTGTATGCTTTGTGATGGTTTTTTCCACAACATGCTGCCGGCGTACCATTTGGAGAAGAATGGAAAAGCACATCAGCTCTGAACATTGCAAGTTGGTGTGCCATGCGCGAGATTCGTCCAGATGGCATTTTTTGAGGCTGCAAGAAACGCAAAACGCACTGGCACACGATGATTTCAGATGTCTCGGCATGTGATGTTCTGTTTGGGTGGGGACCGGTGTGCCATGGCGATTTGCCTTCCATGGGGTGACTTCTTGAAAGCCTGGGGTGACTTTTGGATAGCGGTGTACCATGCAGTGGGGTGACTTTTCGTTGGTTGGGGTGAGAAAGGCCGAACGCTCGTACAATGGTCATCAACTAGAACAACCAACTATGACCATTGGTTGATGACCATTGACCAACCATATTTGCATACACCAACAGGTGGATCAATATCCTGGGGGGTTGATCATAAATAGGAAGAACAGGGAATAGGATAGGTGATACCCTCCCATAAACTAACCTGGCAATGGAACATCACCTTTTTTTCGAAGGAAATCCTAGGAAGTCAGCTAGAAATGGTGGATTTTCCATTGCCAGGCTAATTTACCAGAGGGTACTAGTGGATAACCAGCATCAATGCTATTAGACGGGCCAAAAGTGAATACATATGATTACAAACCATTGACAAGAGATGGTCATCCAATTGGTCAACATAGTTTGCAGCAATCCGTGCAAAAGAGTTTCAACAGTCAACAGTTTGATTCTGATTGCAATGTTGGTCTTCTGCGTCCTCACGAGTGGTGATAGCCAGCAAAACAACAAGGCAATAGGCACATTACAAAACTGATCCGAAGAGATCTCTCCAATTGGCAGGTCAAGTGTTCTTTCCAAGTCATTCTTTTGGCCAATCGGTGGATCCCAGCATTTTAATGAAGGACGCGGCTCTTCATACTGAGCAGATACTAGTCGTTTTTTTCATGAATGGTTTATCACGTTGAGTTAGTGATTACTAGTTTTAACGAGTACTCGTGATTAATCATTACTAATTAGACACTATTAACAATAGTGGGTAATTAATCACTATTACCACTAGTTAAGTCCACTAGTATTATTTAGTATCTCTTGGTCATCACTATTTCCAATAGTAGTGATGCTGATGGTTGACTAATGATGGGTTACCATGGCTACTAATGTTTAAGTATTATCAGACTATTATCAACACTATCGACAATAGTCATTAGTCAATCATTACCGTTGCCGTTATTAATCACTACTAGCTCATCAATATAGCGTTTATTCATCATAGCTATTTCTCACCATAACTCACTATTAACCCTCTTGACTAATGGCTCGTCAATGACTACTCAATCTCATTTTTCACCATTACTCACTACTATCAACTATCAACTCACTATTACTCACTATGAACTCTTATCATAACTAGTACTATTCATCCTATTACTTTACCTATCATCAACTATCATCAATAACTGTTGTTCACTCTCATTTCACTGTTCTCACTACTATTACTACTGAAAATGGCAAACAATTAGATGTTAACTATCAGCAATGACTATTGTTAGTTATCACTACTTATTAGTCTCTTACTCTTAGTTATCACTACTGTTAGTTATCACCACTAGTAGTTATCCCTACTGTTACTTGGTGGTTTCTCAAAATAGGGGTACCCCTAAAAATCATCCATTAATAGTCATTTTATAGTAATAAGATGTAATAAGCCAACCATTTTTGAGGGTTCCCCTTTTTGAGAAACTACCACTTAGCATTAATGGCCTGTGTTGTCATGTTCAGGGCGCCCGCCCTCAGCGGGCGCAACTGGGACCCCCGTTAGCCACGTCAGGGAAGGCCCTTTGGAGCTGGGCCGAGAGCAACGTTGGTTTCCCCATCCTCTGGGCGCCTTGGATGCGGAGGGGGGGGTTGGGGGGTCAGCATCCAAGGTGAGTCACCAGCCTAGGTTTACTGAGGTGAGTCACCCAGGGTATATGGGGACTATAGGGGTGGTTCACTGAGGTGAGTCATTCTAGGTGAGTCATCCAAGGTGAGTCACCTGGGTTTACTGAGGTTGGTCATCCAAGCACCCAGGGTACATGGTTAGTAATAGGGGAGAATGATAGGGATGACTATAGGGGTGACTTGACCAAGGTTAGAATGTTGCATCCCCCAAGAGCAATGATGAATGGTTAATAGGAGGGGATAGCAAGCAGGGGATATACCCAGTGACTGGTGACATTAAGAATGATTGTAGGGGCTAGTTCAGCTACATTATGGGTTTGTCCGTAAATGGTAGTACTACCAACCATCCCTGTTTATAGCCATCAATACGGAAACCACCCGGAGTTTCGGTTTTTGATGCCGCTAATTGCCATAATATTGCGATGGGATATCACTATTGAAAACATGCACCCCTCTCGAGCCGCAGTAGCCGGCGGAAGCTTCGCGGAAGCAGTCTTTTCGGCAGAAGCTCGCGGAAGCCTCCGCCACAGCTCGCGTTATGGCTGTGGAAGCATTGCGGAAGGTTTGGCAGAAGGACTGAATAATTAATGTCCTTTTGTTTTCAGAGAATAAAGCCACAACTCACCAGCCTTTGGGAAACACCTTTTTTGGACAAACCCTTACATCCTTTTTAAACATGGTTAGATGCCAGCATGGTTCATGCCGTAATACGTGGTTGATTCAGATTGATGGCTAATGGGATTGAACAAGAGTGGACAAGAACAACCATACCCGGGCCAAAATGGCCACCGGCTACGAACTAACAAGGTAATATGAATTAGCAACAAGCTCAATGTTTCACCAGAGCATTTCATATTCATGAAAAACAGGAGGGGACAATAGTACACCATATTTAGTTGTTTGATTGTTAATTACCGGGTGGTTGACGGTTGACTGTACTTGCTCCATGGTTGATGATTACAATTCATGTGGTAAGATTCATGATGGAGAATAAGGGATAGTAAGGAACAATATCAAGCAATGATCAATCGTTTGTGAATTATCAATACGGGGCTGCACTTGCTGTTTACACAGCTTTTGTGATATCTCATCGTGGGAAGAGCTAGTCACCAGAGTGTCAGTGAGGCAACTGGAGTGTTTTTCATGGCCCAACCGTGGTACGTTATGGCCCGATGGCTCGTAGCGACACCCCTCGGCCATGGCTCGTTGTGTACACACGTAGCTCAATGTTGGTCCCGGAGCAGCGCGGCAGAAATTCGGCAAAAGGTTGGTGAATAGATGTTAAGAGTAGGTACATAATGGGTGCACCGTGGGTTAAGCATGGTTAAGAATGGTAAAGAATTCTTAACCGTGGCGGGTACGTGATGAGGTTCATTTGCTGCTTCAGAATGGTTTTTCATTCGATGGTGTGGGATCCGATTCAGCTAGATCACCGAACATACCGAACAGTGAATCCAAGGGGTCATGTGGTACAAAGGTGGTCAAAACCCAAGATACCAAAATATCAACGAAGAGAACATTTTTGGGTATATGTATAGCTGTGGTGGTACATAACATCCCAAAGCTATGACTTGGAATCACACCATAGGGAAACGCTGCATTCATTAAACATCTTGAGTAGCACGGAAGAGCCATCATCGATGAATCAAACAGTAGAATCAATCCTTGATGACTGATAATATCTAGTCGAACAGTAGAATCAATCTTGGCTGTTGATATCAATGATTCTACTGCTGAGATACCAAGAGTTAAGTAGGTTTGTCTCAAGTCACAGCAAACCCCCCAGTTATCATTCTTTCTTCACCACTCATAGCAATAAACCATTGGTTGTGAAGCAGAACCATTGCTTGTATGGCTTCAAATAGTTTGATAACATCACCAACTACTATATCCTCCAATCATTTATAGCAATAAAACAGCTATTTCTAGGTGTTACATATGACTTAAGAACCCCCCAAGTAGCTACAACTGATCATGGCTAAACCCGGCCTGAGGTGGTCAGGCCC
>VSDK01023828.1:234062-248558 GCA_009767595.1 Symbiodinium kawagutii
TTCCTAGGCGGTGGTCTTCCTACCTCTCTTCCTGCTGGACTGGCCTGGCGTCTTAGAGTCGACCAGTACGCGTAGAAGGATGTAATTATGTATTTATACATATGGATGTGGGTCAAAATTTATTAACCAATAATGGTGATTATTACCCAACAAACTATAGGGAAACAATGGCTATAAATGGTGGTTTCTCAAAAAATAATGGTTAATAATGGATGATTTGGGGGTCCCCTATTTTTACATATGGTGGTTTCTCAAAAAATGGTTGGTTTATTACTATAAACAATTAATAATGGATGATTGGGGGGTACCCCTATTTTGAGAAACAACCATATTCATACATGGCTATGGGTCAATTTGAACCAACCAGTAATGGTGGTTAATAACCAACCATTTTAAAGGGAAACCAATGGTTAATGATGGGGGAACAAGGGGTACGGGGTACATATGGTGGTTTCTCAATATGGGGGGGACCCCTAAATCATCCAATAATAGTCATTTATAGCAATCAACCTACCATTTTTGGGGTACCCCTATTTTGAGAAACAACCATATACATATGGCTACGGGTCAATATTGACCAAGCAATAATGGGAGATAATAACCAATGATAAATATATACATATACATTTACATACATACACATACATATGTATGTATGTAATGTCATGTATGGAATGCCCACGCAGTGTAAATAGATAGATAGATAGATAGATAGATAGATAGATAGACAGACAGACAGATAGATAGATAGATAGATATACACACACATATATATATATATATAGACATATAAGTGCAGTAAACACATACACTTGATTATATATTATCATATACATTTTATGGTACATTCATAAGATATCATAGATCTCAGGCATTGTGTATTGATCAAGTGGATGCAGGCACTCATTTTCATTTGTAGAAATACATGTAGAGATAGATGATCTCGTGTATCGACGACGAATAGGAATCCAAGATCATGACTGTCTCTTTTTTTCTATAGAGTGAGACAAGTTTGTATATGTACATACTTTTGACTCTAAATATGTATTATGTGCATACATGATTGTATTTATGTACATATTTTTATGTCTATATATCCATCCTTATCAAAGACAAGATTGTATAGCTACACATGGGTCCTAAAAGCTCAACATAGGTCACATAGATCTGACTGTTGTTGCTGTTGGTGGTGGTTCGTGATGGTAGTAACATCGGCATTAGAGTGAACATAACATCCACCACAAAGAACACAAGTAAAACTGTTAACACAATTGTTGGCAATCTATGGCAATCTGATAAATATGGTAGTGGCCAACACTACTGGCAATGATAGAAGGAAGGGGTTCGGACACAGCATGATGGCAGCTGCTAGAGTACAGGATCATGCCTGGTATACCGGGGATTAGCATCCCTTATTTTTGTTCCATTTCCAAGGCTTTAAGTCTCTTCAACTTGTTTTTCTAAATGCAGATAATTAGGCCAGCCACAAGCGCTAGCCACTGCCCTGGTTCCACAGTTTTCGACAATGCTCATTTCGGTATGGATGTCAACGTGAAACAACGATGACATGGAGAGCTTATGTTCAGTGCCGTCCTTGATGCATCCAGCAACCTTGGCTGCCACCATCGCCTGGTTGCTGAGAACAACTGAACCACAGGTTAAATCACATATTTTTACCTCTGGTCATCTGAAAAAACTTGAGTTCTACCGGTGGCTCTTCCCAGGCCCGTGATGGATGCTTGCCCCCAGTGCTACAAGGCCTCGCTGACCCAGGCGAAATCTGGTGCACTTGCGCTACCTGCGCGAACATCGCCATCGCTTTGTGTCTCACGACTCCCAGCGGTGCCCCTGAAGTCACTGACACCGTAGCTGTGGGCAGGTGGAGTCGTTGGTGAAGGACGGGGGGTCAGTCGGCTAGTCAAAAGGGGTTACCCAATCATGGATGAGTTATATTCATGGATGAGTTATTGATAAGTTAAGGGGGTGGCCTAATCCTATGATTGATCTTGATTATTGTTGGTCAATCACGGGGCATTTTTCTCAACACAGCAATGATGGTTCATAAGCTGGCGATCGATCAGCCAGTAGAACCATTGGC
This sequence comes from Symbiodinium kawagutii, assembly GCA_009767595.1. Lineage (NCBI taxonomy): Eukaryota > Dinophyceae > Suessiales > Symbiodiniaceae > Symbiodinium > Symbiodinium kawagutii. Next base: position 236,161 of record VSDK01023828.1, read on the forward strand.
GAGGAATGGGAGGGGTGCCTGGTTACCAGCAGCAAGAATGGCATGGCTCAAGGCAGGGGCTGTGGTTGCTTATATCCGAAAAAGACTTCCCAAAATTTGTTTGCTTTCCCAGTGCACATGATCATCTTAAGAACCAACACTTTCACATGAATTCTTCGCAGGACTCTGCATGATGAACGGCAGAATCTTTTGCCAAGTGTGGTCTTGTGGAGTTGCCGACCATCGGAAAGCTTTCTGCCTGAAACCGAATCATGCTGGACATGGTTTTGGTCCGCCATCGTCAAGACATGGCTGTTGATGAATGGATTTGTTCACAGAGTAGATACCTGGGATGGCTCTTGGGCTTTGGAACCCAAAAATGAGCACACTCCAACGATCCAGGAAGATGGTTTGGTGATCCAGTGAGAACGGCCCCCAGCCATGCCACCCCGGTCCCTCATTGAGCGCGACCTCGTGTGCTGGCTCTAGCTTTCGCTGCTTCAGGTGGCATCTGATCCATACAAAACTGTCAAGATGATAGGTGGCATATCCATCAAGCTGGCAAACACAAGTAGCTCTTGATTGACCAGTGAAGTGCTGAAACGTTTCTGCGCGCTTCATGTGCTTGCAGTTGGCTGGCCAGCTTGTCACGTGGGGTTGGCACTGAGATGGGAACCCATTTGGCTTTGGCCGGGCATCCAACGAAACTCTCCATGGCTCAAGAACGAGTCTTGGCTGACACCCAACTTTTGGAAAAAACATGTAATACTTTAGATAGTGATGATACGCAGGAGAACGGAACAGACAAGCTCCCCCTTGCTCCCTCTCCCCTCAAGCTTTTGGATAAAAGTTTTCGGCTGGGGGTTTTCAATGTTCGTGGGATGAATTTTATTGCTGCCCGTCAGCAGATTGTTTTCCTCATGAACAAACACAAAATTGATATTTTGGCCTTGCTGGAAACGCATATTAATTACACAGGAAAAGAAATGTATGACAATTTCATTTTCTATTTCTCTAGTTCGGTAGAAGATGACTGCAGAAAGAAGTCCGAAGAAGCACTTCAAGAATACAATCAACGGGTGAAGAAAGAAAAAATACCAGTTGCGGTAGCTCAAGCAGAAAGAATGCGTATTCGACAACGCAGTGCTGAAAAACTTGGATGTGCGTTTGTAGTACGAAAGCAGCCAGGGCTTGACGTTGACGTAAGTGCCTACGACAACAAAAATATTGCTCTGAGAATCAATACGTCCCCGATCGCCATTAACATTGCTGCGACGCACGCGCTGCACGCAGGTCACAGCACTCAGCACAAAACAAAGCATTATGAAGAACTCTCACAGCGAATTTCTAAATTCAAAAAACATGAAATCAATATCATCCTTGGAGATTTCAATGCGAGGCTTATGGAACAACTACCGGAGGAAAGCCAGGTCATAGGTAAACACATTTACAGACAGGCATCGTCTTCGATTGCTGATTTGAGTGAACCCCAACGTGAGAATAGACAATTGTTCTCTCAGTTTTGCATTTCGCACAGCATGATTCCTCTGAATACCTGGTTTGAAAAACCCTCCCCATTTCTTGCTACATTCAGAGATTCCTCCACAGACTTCTTTCAACTTGGTTGGACTGATACCTCAACTCATGGACAGCTGGATTATGTTCTTGTCAATCAGAAGTGGAGAAATTCTTTCACTGATGTACACTGCATTCACGAAACTTTGTTGAACTCCGATCATGCCCTTGTTCTAGCAGATATGCAGGTCCGGTTTGCTGCCGCATGTGAAACACGATCTAGAACTTTCGCAACCCCAAGATTCAGGCTGCCGTCCGATGGTGAGTACCAACAATATAACAGACTAGTCCAACAAAGTGTTGGAAAAATTCAGTCTCTTGGTGTTTGGAATGCGACTGAGGGATTTGAACGTTTTGCACGGATTCTGATTGAAGCGGCCTGTGCTAGTTTACCCCAAATTTCCCCCCGACAAAAGAAACATTATCTTTCAGAACAGACCTGGCAAAAAATTGAAGAAAAAAATGCTGCGATTGGCGCTGGGGAATGGAATACCGCCAAGCAACTCACAGTTGAGATCCGGAAGCTTGCCCGGCGTGACAAGGATCGTGCCTTGGTAGAAGAATTAGAACGCATCGATAAGGATGGCTACCAATGGGAAGGATTGAAAAAGAGTCGATCTACTTTTCAACCAAAGAGATTTAAGTTCAGAAATAAACATGGGGACTTGATCAGTGAACATGACTTCGCGGAAACGGCTGCTGAGTATTTTGCTGATGTTCAATGGGCACCACCCGAGGAAAACCAGCTTGATCCTCAGAAAGAACAATCCCAACTGGTGGAGGGACAAAATGATATGGTTGATTCTCAGTTCACCACCGCTGAGTTAGATGCAGTCCTTGTTGCCTTGAAAAATAATAAATCACCCGGCCCAGATGGATGCAGGTCGGAATTGGTCAAGTGGTTAGATGGCTCAAACAGGGTTTCTTTACTGGAACTGTACAATGATATTTTGATTTCGGGTATCTTTCCTGATTGCTTTTGTTTAGCAAACATTGCTGCTTGTTACAAAAAAGGAGATGCGACCCAGATGAAAAACTACAGGCCCATTGCTTTGCTGCAGGTCTTTTATAAGATTCTTGCGAGTATGATCCGTAACAGATTCCAACAAACTTTTGAGCCATGGATTCAGCGAACACAATATGGGTTTAGGCCCAGGAAATCAACTGCCCAAGCCATATTCATTGCTCGCAGGCTAATGGATATTGCTGAACGTCAACATTCCAATATAACTTTAATATTCTTAGATTGGGAGAAGGCGTTTGATAAAGTTAGCCACTGTAAAATGTTACAAGTCTTAAGACGCCTCAATACTCCTCCAAATATGCTACGATTGGTCTCCATGATGTATCTCAGTCCTAAATTTCGTATCACTGCTGCCGGGACAATTTCCAATTATAAAAGACAACGTTCTGGTATTCGACAAGGATGCCCATTATCTCCATACTTGTTTGTGCTACTAATGACTGCGTTATTTTCTGATGTCAAAACCAAACTTTCGACGCCAAATCAGTAATAACCTATTCCAGGCATTCGTTTTTCTGAGGTCCTGTACGCTGATGATACTCTACTTTTCGGGACACACACCCACACGATTAACAAGCTATTGCATGAAATCCAGAGGGAATCTGCCTATTATAATTTGAAATTGAATTTTGATAAATGCATTAATTTGACGCTTCACCAACAACAGTCGAGTATTAAATATCTTGATGGCACCCCTGTCCCACGCAAAAAAGACGCACATTATTTAGGTACCCTACTTTCTGATAGTGTCAACAATCACCGAGAAGTCACCAACAGGTTGGCAGCAGCAATTGCTACGTGCAACCGGATGAAACTTTTTTGGGACAAGGCTCATACTACTATCCGCTGGAAAATTTGTGTTTTTGAGTCCATCCTTAGAAGTAAAGTTTTATATGGACTGGAGTGTATCCAACTCACACAGCAAGACCTTGATAAGCTAAACGCTTTTCAACTCAAAAACCTACGACGCATATTGAAAATTCCACCCACTTTCATCGACCGTTCTTACTCGAACCAAAGAGTGCTAGATTTGATTCGTGAAAATTTTCATATCTCCATTGATTTATTTTCTCAAATCTGGCTTAGACGCAAACTGAGATTATTTGGACACATTCTTAGATCCAGCCCAGATGATCCCATGAGACAAGTTCTCTTTGAATACAATTCCTTCTTACCACGTTTTGAATATAGAAGACCTGGTAGACCCCGTACTGATTGGTTGCTACAGTCATTCAAAGATGCGTTCGCGCTGTTAGGCCGAGTGGAAGGGTTTGACCCTAACCTCTCGGAACATACCCAGTTTATTGTACATAATGCCATCACTCGACAAGGAATTTTTGCATAACTGCTTACTTTCAGACAGATACTGTGACACAATGACGTCACCGAATGCTCGTCACCGAATGTCGTCACCGAATGTCGTCCGATAGTAGTTCTATACTGTTTTAACGGATCATCTAAAGCCTGAGAAACGCAATGTCAACTTTCTTCGCTTATATTTGATTTTGTATTTTGTTCTTGTGCTACTTCACTCACATTTGCGCTGTTTCTCCTTTGCTTGATTTCTGCTACCCGCGCCCACTGACGATGCTGCAGTTTGACATCCGGAAGGCCAACAGGAAGTGTAGTTCGATCGCAGTCTAATTCGTTCTCCTCAGCCCCTTCTCTACTTCCCGGATTGTTTTCCCGTCCCTGATAATGGCTAGGATTCGGTGCACAGACTTCGCAGTCTGCACAGTAGAAAAAAAAAATGGGAACCCATTTGAACCCACCGATCAAAGAGTTGAAACCACCAGCAATCCCAACGTTCCTCAGCCACCATCATGTTGCCTTCCTTGCAAAAGGAATATCGGTTGCTGGATCAATCCGATGCATATTTCCAACCATCCCCAATGGTCGTTTGAAGTAGAGAAACTAGCAATGTTGGGGGCACCGGGGTCACCCGGCCTGCTGTGGGATTTTGGGTCTCCAGTTTTGAGATCATTGCTGCGGCGGCCGTCCATGCTTCCGAATGTTGCAGGCCACGGTGGGAAGGGAGGGTGGTGCTGGACATTTGCTGGTAGTTGGAGCAGGGTAGACATTCAGAGCTATGAATGAACTCAATTACATTGGTAGGGATATCATGTCGAGGGAAATAGTCCATCATTCTTTTTGGCAATTGCTAGAGGGGTTAGGGATAGCTTTAGGCGGTCATCATTCAATTGGATGTCATCAGACCTCGGAAACCTTTGGGAGAACTCCTAAGGTGTAGGCGAACTGCTCTTAGACTGAAACCTTTGCAAACACGCAGAGGTGCTTCAAGAGGTCTTGCGTTTTTCTTAATTTGGGATTCCTAATGCTTCGGGGTGTGCCCTTGCTGACGCTGTTTAACACACTTGCCACACTTGGCACGAACCAGTTTCAAAATGTAGGGCGGCATGGCGGCATGACATGCGTTTAGTCTGAGGTAAATCAAATGTCTGTATAGTGCCTAGTGGTTTGAACCCTTCACACTTTTTTTCTGTAAACGCGCTGTGAATGCTTGAAGAATGTCTTTTGAGGAGGATAGGTAAAACCATAAACCATAGCATGAACACCAGTCTTGAAGGAACACCCATCCACACCCGTATATGTATGCGCATAACTTTCTAGTCCTGCTTGGCTTGATTATAGGTAAGATTTCCACAGATCTTTGTCGGGAAATGAGCCAACTACCATGGACCTACTGAATTTCGCAACAGGAAAAAAGGTTGGGATGTAGGCATCAAAGGAACTATAAGGCGATGACCACCCTCATTGTGGACTATTGGTGACTTGCCAGGCCCTAGATTAGCCACTGCCATTAGTAACAATGCCTGCCTTTCTGGTTGATCTTTGCATCCCACTCAAGGTGGACCATTTTCTTGGGTGGTGCTTTCTCAAAATAGGGTACCCCCAAATCATCTAGTTTCTTATCTGGGTGGATTACAGCTATGAACTCAGCTTTTTAGCTTATTTGGGAAAGGACGGATTTACCATGTAACCACTAAAAGTTGGACTTTTAGCAAGGGATCTAGTTCAGCCACCAAGTTATCCATTTATGTTATTTATAGTAGGGGTTCCCATGGCTCGGGAAAACCCCATCAGTGATGACAAGACCTTGACGAGACATCTCCAGCCCTCAGGCAGTGACTCCAGATGCCAAGCGAGCGCAGGTGACAGTCGCAAGGGGGAGTGATCTGGAGCCGATGCCGTGTAGCCGTGATCCATGGTCGAGAGTTGTGGTGATCAACCATCAGTAGCTAATATAACCTCACGGTATAACCACAGTAGCTATCATCTATCCATGGTCACTTGGTACCTATCCGTGGTCAATAGCTATCTGTGGTCAATCGTCAATCGTCGAATGCTACGAATCATGGGCCGCCGCACCTCCGCTGAGCCATGGATAGATTATTGCAGGGTTCTGAGCTCATGGAGCCAAGTTCTTGGCGATGGCTGCAGCGCGGGATGACCAAAGGCTAATGAGTCAAGGGCAGGGCTTCACTTTGGGATTGGTGGTCAAAATTTATTGAAGTTTATTGATCAAGATGACTTTTGGGATTGATTATATATTCATTGAATTGGATGGATGTTTATTCATGTTTCTATCATGGAAAGAGTACCGGGCATACCTCAAGGTTTGAGTTGTTCAGGCTGCTTCCATTCAAACCGAGCCGCCATCGAAGCGGATTGTCGCAATGCTTGGGACTACCAATCTGTATGTGGAGATGCTCATCTCCCCTAGGTGGAACACGCCGGTGATCTGAATCTACTTAACAGGATGAGTCACCTGGGTGGAGTACGAACTCGGGAACTGGGGCTGGACAAAATCGCCTCAAGCACCACGCTTGGCGCTTCTCCTGGGCGTACAATTCATGGAAGTCTCCAAGATTGATGCGCACCCCAAAAGAGCTGCTTTTCTTTCTGGAGCAGATTGGACAAATTGTTTTATCCAGAGGTAGGCAAATGGTGATACCATAGACATGGCGGTGTCTCAAGCCATAGGGGACCCCTAAAAGAAGCTTGGTTCATTACTGTACTAATTACAAATGACTGTTGAAGGATGACTTGGGGGTACCCCTATGACTTGACAAACCACCACATGGGTTTCCTGTGCACAGGAAGTGTGGTCAGGATCCAGTGACTCTGAGCATTTGGAGGTCTTCGAAGATCCCTAAGGGTCAAAGGTGAACGTGACACTTGGCACTGGTCGCTGATCATTTTTGCGAGAAGTTCATTGTGAAATATAGTGGGTTGTCAGAATAGGTGTGCCCGAAAAATAGTTGGTCTATTTCCATAAATGGTTGGTTTTGGATGATTCTCGCGGACAGGTCTCGCAACTAGACCCAGGCTGTGAGCCGTGACCCAGTTCCTCTGCGGGCCGAATGTCACATAGCTGGATGATTGGGGGTCCCTATTTTGAGAAACCACCATCTTGGAAATTTCATTTGTTCAAAATTTGGGGGGCTTGCCGGGAAATCCATGATGAACCTTTTGAGAATCCATATTTCCTGATTATTATTAGCATATAGGAGTTAATTATTAGTAGTTGATTTAGTTACATTATGATTTCCTATTTCGATGGGCAAGCCATATGAAAAATCTTGCAGATTTGCGCCACCATTTTTTTTGTTGCTGGCAGGGCAAGGCGCTGAAGGACAGCGGGCTGTGCCACAAGGGGGAGATGACTACCAGATGCTACGCCAGCGGCCTCCCAAGTGATGAGTGGCTGGGGGAGTACCAATCTGGGGGGTTCTCAAGCCAGTTTGGGAAGCCCAGTTATCATCCAACCTTAGTCATTTACAATTTTCAAACCAACCATTTTAGGGGGTTCCCTATTTTGAGAAAACACCATATGGTCTCCAACAAATTGTTAACTCTTCATGACCGTCGTATACTGTTATTTCAAGTGAACCAGCTTATCATTATAGCTACGCCTCATATGGGTGTTTCTCAAGTATTAGGGGACCCTCAGTCATCATCCTCTATATCAACCTTTTATGGAAGTAAACCTACCATAGCTTTGGGGTCCCTATGGCTTGAGAACCCCCCATATTGAGCAATAAGAAGTTGCTACTCATCCCGTTCCTTCGCGCAGGAGGAAGGCAATGACTTGGCCAAGCTTGGCGACAAAGCCGAGGCTTTGGGCGAGCCAATGCCGGTGGATGTACAACCAACGGTAGACAGCAAGCGGATATAGGGCTATGGGTCAATATTAATCAACCAACTAATGGGGGATAGTCACCAGCAACAATAGGGAAAAATATTAACCAACCAATAATAGGGGATGATAACCAACCATTTCACAGGGAAAACAATGGTTAATGATAGGGGAACCAGGGGTACAGGGTTTTGACCCACAGCCATATAGCTTCAACAAGAAGAGGGTCTTGGATCTTCATGGAGGCTTGAATGAGGTTGATATGTTTTTACGGTGATTCATAGGAATTCACTGTGGTCCAACCGGCCCTCTTCTTTTTCTTTCCACCAATGTGGGCGACCAGCCCGCTTTTATTTGCCTGAACCATTTTTGCCTGAAGCTTGCTTTGGAGGTTTGATGCCTAAAAAAATTGCAAATCGGCTGAACAAATTGGCAAGTCCGATCCATGTTCCCTCTTTGACAACTGAACTTACCAGGGATTCTTTTTCCAGGACAAAATCTCCCAGCCAAAACATCTGCAAGCTTCAAAGATGGACCCCAAAGCATACTGGATTTCAACGCTGCGTGTCTAATCCTCAGTATTAGTCTGCATTTTTCTTATCGTTGCACTTGGTACATGTGGCAGTATGCATGACCCGAGTCCTCTTACAAAATGCATTTCGTACCCAACTATTCCGTGAAGTTCTAACAGCCCCCCACTTGTTCCCAGGAATGGTCCAGCAGGGGCCCAGCACTTCAATCTAGACATAGCCCAGCAATGGTCCAACACAGGCCAAGCGCAACAATCTAGGCATAGCAACAATGTCGCCTATACTTTCCCATGTTCCGGCTGCTCAGCACGGTTATTTTGAAGTGTGAGACTGGTCGGAGACGGATGGTGGCAGTACGAGATGATTTCAAAATCGAATTCTGATTTTGTGTATGCTGTGCTCTTAGTATATTTCCAATATGAATTGTGTAGCACACAGGTCTGGCCAACTGACCAGTTGCATCATTCGGTAGCATCGAAGGTTCTTCTTTTTTGGGTGTTTCTCAAAATAGGGACCTCCAAATGACCTAGTTCATTAAACCATTTACAGTAATAAGCCATCCATTTTTGGGGTTCCCAATTTTGAGAAACCCATCATTCTTGTTTTTTGCCCCCAAGTTTTACCATTACAATCCATTAATTAAACCATTAAGAAATCATCATATGAAACAAAACAAAGCTCCCGACCTATTGAAATGCTATAGCTGGGTTGCCATACCACTGCGAGCTGCTCAAGCCGCAGCTCGATGTACCAGTGATTTCCGGGGTTCCAGCGTCGGCGAGGCCCTGAAGAAGTATGAAAAGGGCATTCGTATTTTAGGCGCTGCATGGCCTGCGTCACTGGAACTGCAGCAGCTTTTTTGGACGGTGGGAAGCAGGTTTTTTGGGCTGGCGGGATTTTTTTCTGGGCAAATTGATTTGTGGACAGTGCCAGAATTAGTCTAAATGATGGACTTGAAGTGGGCTTTGAAGTGTTAAAGCTACAGCATTCGATCTAGTTTTGTCGAAGAGCAAATTTGTGAAAGAGAAGAACTTGCAGAGGTTTCTTGAACCGCATGTTTTGACTAGCTTTGTGTGCTTCTTGATTGAATGGTCGCTGCTGTTGATTGGGCATGATGCTTAATTCAACACCCTGATCAAGTTACACATCCTCGAGCCAGGAACGAACTGTCATAATCACGATACATGTAATTTGCGGTTTTCAGCACTTGTTTTTATTCAATCTTGCCTGGCGATGATGATCTAATCGTCACAGAGTTTTTGGGATGGGTTATAACCACCAAGAATATATATATATAATTATATATATATACACAGTACGCATTCATCCACATGCATTGCAGTAGACGTAGGCAACTTTCCTTCACTCGCCTCACCCGGCAGGTTTGTTGAACTACGAGCTTGATGATGACGGCTTGAAGGCAGCCTCCTGGGTGGCCCTGAGGTGAGCAGATGCTGCTAATGGCGCTTGCTCAAGACACAGGGGACCCGAAGAATGGATGGTTTATTGCTCACTAACATTGTAATAAACAGTCATAGGGGGCTTCCTATAAGAATGGGTTTGGATGGCTTTCAATTTACTAAGAATGATTGAAAGGGAGGAAGTCCCCTATGACTTGTTTATTACGATAAATGATTGAAAAAAGGATGATTTGGGGGGTCCCCGGGGTCCCCTATGACTTGAGAAACACCCAAATGGGTACCAAGTTCACTTGGATCATTGGAATGGTTTTTGCCTCATGGAATGAGATAACGGCCAGGTAAGTATCATGATTTCCAGAACATCCTTATAGTAAGGGTAAGAGGAGGAACTCCCTTGTTGTTGCGGCAAGGGCATCCGTTATTTCCATTGATCTTGGTGTAAATTGAATGTGGTCCACAAATCAGAGAAATCCACTTCTCCCCTTTGGTAATTTCTCAGAAAAGGGGTTCCCCAGTTGTCATCCAGTTTCTAGCCATTTACAGCAATAAACCAGCCATAACTTTGGGGTTCCCAAACTGGCTTGAGAAACTTCCTTGTACAGCTTGTACAGTAGTTCTTTAACCACTACTGTAGTTGTTGTCCCCTATCAATCCCTATTCACCATTATAATCCCCCAAAAAACCATATTAGGACCATCTATAGTTGGGTCCCCTACAACCTCGTTGCTTACTATCCCCTAGCTACTCGGTGGCAGCTGGGAACCAGCGCGGAACCAGTCGTCCAACCACAGCCAGGCCTTTGAGCAGCAAAGCCCGGAGGGCCGGGAGCTGCTCTCGATCTTGGCGGCCAACGCTGCGCAGATGTACCTGGGACCACCCGGGGTACGGACCGCGGCGGGAACCCGACGGACGTAGCCAGTTCCTGCTGGGGTTTGGAACAGCGTTTGTTTGCGACAGTCCGGAATCATGCCTGATCATGATCAATTTACCTTTTTTGAATTTCATGATCAGTTTGCTTGTTGTTCGATTTTGGTGATTTTCATTCAACTCACTGAAAAAAGGGGCCGACTGAGCGACTATATAGAGATTAGGAGATGACTAAAGATGACCAATCAAGTGCAACTTAGAAATACTTGTTGAGTCATCAACTCTATTGCAATGACCACTAGCTAACTATAGATGTTACCTGTTGAATGATTTCAGTTCACACCTCTTGAGTTTCTGCTGCAGGAACCCCCAGCCACCCCCAGCCACACCAAGCCACCGTGCACTCTGAGCGACTCCAAGGTACTTGGATCCGTCCATCCGGCAGCTCTCCAAGGTGGGCCCTGGGAGGTTGGGGCAGTTGGGAGTAGCCATCTATGGTTGTTTGGTCCAACCAGCAACATGAAATTACATAGCTATCATATATGATAGATATGATAGCAACATATTAAGTCTATGGTCAACTTCTTCAACTTGAGTCATATATGTTGCTAGACTATGTAGCTATCAATGGATTTATCGATGTCAGATTGTTTCAGAATGAATTGCTATATCGCTACGAAACTATCGATCGATGCCAGATTTTGAACAGCAAAATTGGATGGCTATGACTTCAGTAATCTGACATAGAGATGAACGGAAATCACGGAAAATCACCATCCCCCCAAAAGTCATCTACAACCATGGTGATCAAATCGCCAGCGGCTCGTTGTTACCAGAGGGTACTCTCGGATATGTTAGCCTGGAATGGGAAATTTGCTCGCTGGTCTATCCACTCACAACAGTTTTTTTTTTTTTCTGCAGAAATAGCTGGTCTACCGTCATCAAACTGGTGAATTTGGGCTTCCAGAGGGGCTGGCTACCATCAATCATCGTCATCGATCATCTTTGCTGGGATTGTTGATGTTGTTGTTGTTGTTGTTGTTGTCCCCTACAGTCAACCACTCTTGCTTGGGAGCCACCAGCTCGGGTCGAGGGGAAGTTCAGGCGATTCAGAGATGCAGCTTGGCCATCGACGCCAATCCCAGCAATGCCAAGGCCTACTTCAGGACGCGTCGCTGGATGCGCTCAGCTCAAGGGTACGAGGTGAGTAGTGGTTCATAGGGCTTAGTAGTCAAGCATGGCTGATCAATGGCTCATGATGTGAATGGTTGAGTAACGGTGAATCCATGGTTAATCAGTGGTTAAGCATGGATGATACTGATTAGGCGCACTTGTAAGACCCTGTTATGCCATGGCTAAAAGTAGTTGGATTGGTGTCATAGATACATGATAGGATCTTGGTGCTGAAGCTGAACGATGCTCAAAAATACTGAAAACAGTGCTTGAGCATCTGAGGTCGATAAGTTACCGCCTAACGAGAGATAAATTATAGTAGGTCCCTTTTTGAAGATAAAATCGTCAGAAAGTTATGGTGAAATTGGTGTTGGATGGTGCTGAACCTTGTTAAATAAACATCTCCCACTATATTTTCGAAGGTAAATCATCAGCTATATTTTTTGCCAAACGGATGGACTATGATTGTGGATCTCCCACTAGGAATGATGATACCAAGGCCATTGCTACCATGGGGTGCCCAGTGGCAATCATAGGGTGCTACTGACGCCAGGAGGGCGACGGCTGCCTTTGACTACGCGGATCACGTGGTGCCCGCGGGGAGTGACATGACCCATGGGAGGTTGATAGTGGGGGACCGGTTCAGCTGAGATGCCTTCAACCCTACA
>VSDK01023828.1:248587-262723 GCA_009767595.1 Symbiodinium kawagutii
CCTACACGAGGCGTTCCTTAAAATGGGGGTACCCCAAAATTGTTCGCTTATTGATGATGTGGGGGGGTCCCGTATTTTGAGAAACCGCCCTATGATCATCCATGGAATCCTCAAGCAGTGCTTTTGGCACCAATATCAATCATTTTCGACCGTCACTAGCTACTGTAAATCAGTACATATATCATTCTTGATATAAATTGAATAGCTACTCATTATTCATGATAGACTCTACCATTCGCCACTGATAACCATCATCAACCACACCGTGAATTTCCCATCGCAAAATCGTGCTGGCCAGGTCAAGGGTACCGACGCCATTCTCGCGCAGGTGGAAGCGGAGGGCTTGAGATGGTGAGAGCCTGCAACAAGCAGATCGTAGCAACGATATGAGAACCTGATATAACCAGGTTACAAAACCTGAAAGATACAGCCAGGTTTAAAAATCAGATAATATAACCTGAGAACTTTAAAGAGAATGAGAACCTGGTTATTCTCATAATCACAGTTCATAACCACAATCAACCATGATCCCAATCAAAATGAGCATTATGATGGTTATTGTCCATTTTTATAGGTGTGCATAATTGTTCATTGTGAATCCAATAGTATGATACATAATGGATACATGGTGACTATCATGTTTACGAATCACGAATGATCGTGATTTTCAATATAGAATTAGTGGTTATTAGCCAGTGTTACAATTGCAAATAGTGGTTCACCACAATTGTCAAGAATGGTGTTTCCAATACTTGTCAACCAATGATATGGCAGCAACCTGGTGAACCAGGGGAAGTAGAATTGCACATATTGCTTCATGATGCTTACTGAGGATTAGCAATCGTTGGCTAATGGTTGGTACGGGTCACCGTCAGTCAGTTTTGTTTACCAACGCTTAGGAACGGTTCATTGATGCTTAACCACTTGTTGACGTTGGTTCGCCTATGATTGGTGCTGCGGAATTTCGGATAGTCATGCAAACATGTCCTGTCTTTTCATTATTGTGTCCACCGATGGACTTGTGATACTTGAGAATTGTGACTGACCGACAGGGGACAGCAACCGTCAACAATGCATGATCTTCAGATAAAACGTTGTTATCTCTTAGTTCTCGGGGGTTCCATTGAGAATTGATGAATTTTTGGTTTCCCGAGAGATGCTTCACCATTGATGGTTGTACGCCCCCGTCCACAAGCCCAGATGGCTTCGCTGATTTGCTCATTGCGGTTCGAATTCCTACAATCACCATTGGTTACAGCTATTGACCGGCATGTCAAAATCTACCAAGGCCCAGCAGCAATATATAAACTCGCCGACTCAACCTCAAGAACTACGATTGATTTTTCGCTGATGCTGTCCAAGTTTTGGTTTACTAAGCACAGGGTTATGTCTTACGTTGATAAATTGCCATCAACCATGAACCACGAACCAATCTTGTCCTCGATAATCAACCATGGTTACCAGTAATTGACCATGAACCACTGACCAACCCTGTCCTCAATACTTAATCATCTAAAACCACCACCATCCAATGACCACATATTCATCAAGCACCAGCTGGGTTTCGACTGCCGCGGTTTCGTCGAGCTTCCGCTCCCCATGTTGCGCTTTTCTCCCATTTTTGTTTGGCACCTTCCAGTGGACGACTATGTCGTTATCTCTCCTGCTACTTGTTCCTATGTGCTATGTATTCTAGTTGAATACTATGACATTCTATATCAACTACAAAATGAGTCGATCCAATCACCATCAAGACTAGCATATTATCATCATGATTCATTATTACATTTCCGATCGTAACGAAATTTTGTGACTGGCTGGTGGTTAGGAGGGAGCGATTTGGAGCCAGGGGTATCCCGGAAACCCTTTGAAAGGGGGACCCAACGAGCTACAAGGAGTGCCCTAACCAAATGGCTGTGGGTCAAAACCCTGTACCCCTGGTTCCCCATCAACCATTGTTTTCCCTTGTTATTGTTGGTAAATCCTCCATGAACGTTGGTTGGTTAACTGCTTGACCCATAGCCATATAGTTGGCATATATCCCCTATTATTGTTAGTTATCATGCCCCATTATTAACCATTATAACCAGCTAGTTAACCATTAGTTGGTTGGTTAACTGCTTGACTCACAGCCACTATTCATTTAGCCACTTTCCCATAGCCAAATGATAGGTGATCACAGCGGGACTTTTTTCCAGGCACAGCGGGACATTCGGAAGTTTCTGCAGATGGATCAGGCGAGCAGTGCAGCTGTGTGGATCGCATCTGCGAGCGGGTCAGTTGCAGCCAAGGGCCATCGCATCTGCCACCGGTTCAGTTGCAGCCAAGGTCCATCCGGCAACTGGAGGATCCTGAAATCATGTGGAAATGACATTAAATGAATACTAATGACAGAGAATACACAATTAAGATCAAATGATAGTAATATCAATCCTAGTGAGGGAAAAGGTCTATTGTGGTAACGTGATTGTTTGAACGGGGAAAGAAATGATTTGAGAACATACAACCCTTTCCTCAGTACTCATGTAGGTTTTGAGGAAAGAAGTGATTTGAGAACATACAACCCTTTACTAAAAACCTCTATCAGATTTGCGCTGGGGTAGTCTAGATATGTTCAATCGGTAGCTAGAGGTTGGTAATGGTTGGATATGGCAGGATGATAATGCTTGATCATGGTCAATTCTCGACATCTTTGCGTCTACCGCCTTATCATATTGGATGATCCAGAAATGGAGCACAGCATTTGTGGATAATTACACCCTCATTCTGTATGATGGTTTCTCAAAATCCGGGGGTACCCCCAACTCATCCATGAACAGGCATTTATAGTAATTAACAAACCAAGCATTCTTGGGTACCCCATTCTACGAACCCCCCACATGGTAGGTTGTTTGACCATTCTTGTTGGTGATTATTCCCTGTCATTAATCATTAGTTCAAATAAACCAACCATTATAGATGGTATATCCACTATTATGGCTTATCATCCCCTTGTTAATCACCACTGTTAAGCACTGATGAACCAATAAGCCAACCATTTTTTGGGGTACCCTACGGCTCAAGACCCCCCCGGTATGAGAGTTAGCACTCTCACTGGCCCCTTCAACTCCAAGAGCACAGGACAATGCTGCAGGGAAAGCGCTGCAAGAGTCGGAGACCGCAGAACTGGGGAACTTGGTAAAAGCGCAGTCGGAGTCCTTCAACTGAGGATATTGATTAACTGGTTGGTGGTTTTCTTAGTGATTAATTGACAATTGGTTGGTTGACAAATATTTTTCATAGGGCTTGAAACCACCAACCAGATATTGATCGACGACTGAGTTGACAATCAACCAAGTTAATACTGGCCAAGTTGTGAATCTTTCAACTTAGTTCACATTTGCGCTGTCTTATGAACCTTCAGCTGAGGAATCTTCAGTTCACAACAATCAGCTGAGGATCATGATTCGTGGATATCGTTGAGAAGCGTCAACAAGAAACTTCAAAGTTGACAATCACCATCTGAGGATTTCGATCAACATAGTCCACAACTTGCGTGGATCCGCACACATTAGTCCTTCAACTCAAAATTTGACAATTCCAGGGAAGTCAAGCAACCTCAATATACCTCAACATGTCCATGACCATGATTAGTGAAGACAACCAATGAGGGTTTTTGGAGAGATGGCTGTAGCAATGAAATCAAAAGCGAGCTAATGCGTGGGGCCCATGGGCCGCTCACCAGGAGGGGATGACAGCTATGCTTACGTAACAATGCTTCATAAATGGTCAAAATCAACAACTACGTTGGTTGGCAATGGTTCATGAATGGTTGACAATGGTTCATCAATGGTTCATAACGAATGGTTCATATAGCCAACAGCTACGGTGATTTTTTGCAATGGTCGGGCCGATCATGATGAAAACATGTATTAGCTACATGGTGATGTACTGCAATGGTAATGGGGCAATGGTTGAACCAGTGCTTGAATCAATGGTTGGCCTACCAACTCCTAACCCAACACGCTGGGGTTTCGACACATGACATGTCAACACATGATCCTTGTGCCACATTGAGGCGTCTGGCACGCAAACGGCAAGCCCTGCTGGGGCCCATTCTGAGGGAAACGGTCTGGAGACTTAGAGATCCAAGGGCTGTGAACATTGAAGATATTTAATATTCTGTTTCATGGTGATTAGTGGCACTTAACAACTGGTGTTTATAGATTTAACTCGGAATAAAAGGAAGTTGGTGCTGGTGACTGGTCCATAGGCTATTGATGGGTATTGATAAAAGACACATTTGTAAATGGATGGCTTGGAGGCATCGTGGGCAATAGCCTCTATACGCTTAGAAATAGGGGGATTGGTTATTGATCAGTATTGATGGTGTTTACCCATTGCTGAACGAATGGCATCGACCCAACATGGGTCATGTTGTCACGTTTTTTCGCTGGCAACTGAAATCGTTGTGAAGGTTTCCAGCCACATGGGTTGGTTACCCCGAACCTTGACGCACCTTGTATCTCCAAAGTCGTCCATGGACAAATTCTTGCAGCTTTGAAGTGGAAGGATTCCCCAAGCTCCAGGCTGACCAGTTGCCTCGTGGATGCCTCAGAAAGAACTGAGCTGCGATCCGAGGAGAAGTCAGACCCCGAGATTGAACCTGAGTGGTTTCAGCAGGTGCCGCCATGGCCTTGGATGGCCTTCATGTCCAAGGGAAGCAGCGATGTCGGAGGCCGTGTAAGTCATTGGATATCGCTTCTAGAAAGGCATCATATCAGCGCATGGCGGATGATACTAATAAAGCTCTTGCAAACTCTAGTGCTTAACTTCCAACCAAATCCACAGATCTGGGGTTGGGAGTGAACCTAGTCATGCTGAAATCGAATGCCTCACCAACAACGGCAATATTATTGATTTGTTCGGTGCCAGCCACTCTCCAGATATCAGTTTCTGTCTAGGGATTTTAGGTCAAACAGTTGAGTTCACCAAAAGAGGAAACTGAACATCTGAAACAAAACATATTGTTTCAGCCATTTTTTTGACTAGTCGAACTAGCACTTTTCATGGAGTAGTTCCGTATTTCAGGCCCAGCACCAGCCAGAAAAGTGCTGCAGAAAGTCTTGGGTTCTGCATCATTTCCTGGGCAATCAGCATGTCCATCAACCAGAGCTATGTGAGTGTAGCCGCAAATATGGATAGTACCCCCTCCCATCATCTAATAACAATAGGTAAACCATCAACTTATCATTGATTACTGCCATTTTTTGATGGTTTCACAAGTTTACAAGTGCTCATTGCTGATAGTAAGCAATTTCTCAGGAAGAACTTGGGGGTATCCCATGACATGATTGGCTGATCAACTGCCAGCTTCGCAGGTGAACCAGCGTGCCATCTTCGTCTGCATGTGCGGGAGACGCCCCGACTGGGTTGGATCTTTGCAGCACGTGAGTTGATACTTCGTCGCTTTCATTGCAAGCCAAGGGTAGTGGTAGCGGTGCCAATTCCATTGAAGTTCAAGAGATTGTGATGGTTAAATCTGATTGTTACTATTGATCTCATTATATCTCATTATTGCGTGTTGATGATTGCTGTGTACTGTTGTTAAACATATTATGTTTGTTATAATTTGACATTGCTAAGCATTTCCATTATTCTATGGCATTTATTTTGTTGATGACCATTGTAGCAAGCAGCCAAGCATCACTGTCTCCGGTCGTCAGGCTGATTATTGTTGACTAGTGCATCGGGGTTCGTTGCCTGATTCTAGTTATGTAATGTTGGTTTCTGATTAGTATCTACTTGTTGGTTTCATCTATTTTCATTACTTTACGGGGGGTTACACTAATCAGAAACCAACATGATTTTAGATGATTGGTAATTCACCGACCAGAATCAGCTTGCAATTATCAACAATAATCACCAATTAGCCGACAATAGTCATCAAAGATCATGAACGATCATCAACAAGAACTTCCATCCGCACCCATATTTCCCACAATGATCAACAATCATGACTTTCACCACCACTTCCCATGGTTTTCTCCCATATTTCCCATGGTTGTAATATATTCCCATGGTTATTCCCACGGTTTTCCCACGGTTTCCCCACGGTTTCCCCACGGTTTCCCCATGGTTTTCCCACGGTTCCCCCACGGTTTCCCCACGGTTTCCCCACGGTTTCCCCATGGTTTTCCCACGGTTCCCCCACGGTTTCCCCACGGTTCCCCCACGGTTTCCCCACGGTTTCCCCACGGTTTTCCCACGGTTCCCCCACGGTTTCCCCACGGTTTCCCCCACGGTTTCCCCCTGAAGGGGGTATTTCCACTTAGGGAAACCCTGAAAGACTTACTGGATCGAGAACTGCGCACAAGCTGCGGTTCTTTTTACTGCGCTAGGCTGCCAGCTGCTAAGTCTTGAGCCATGCACGCATGTGGTGCATGATGAACATGTTGTGAGTCAACTGAGAACAACTACAAGTGACATTGCGTAGGTACATGGGGAACATGGTACAAAAGTTATTACAAACAGACACAAATTTTCTTTGTGCCGAAGCATGTCCCCAAAACAAAAACTAACACTCCATGCGATAGCTGCGGACTTTTTGATCTGGCTGCAAAACTGTGAAGGCGTCTGATGCATGAATTAAGTCATATCATCCGTTAATCGGATAATGACTGCACTGAAGACTGAAGAGACTGTCAACCGTGAATCGGTTTAAACATCTGCTCATCAATAGTAATAATATCTTCCGTCTCCCCAGTAGCCAGGATATCTTGGTTGCGTACCGCCATGACGGTAGAAATCGTCGAAGTGATATCTGCCAAACCTCCTTGGAGGTGGTGGTCGTGGCGGTTGCTGTTGCTGTTGGTAATACTGTTGAGGATGGTAATATTGTTGCTGTTGGAGATAAAACTGCCAATGAGGGTCTTGAGACCAATCTGGAATGCCTCCTTGGAAGTTGTGCCGACTGTGTCCCTGTTGACGTCGGTCTGATCTGGTCTGTGTGTATTGTGTTCGAGGTGGAGACCTGTGGCGCGCCGGAGGCGGCGGTGGTGGTGTGTTACCGAAGTGCGGTAGAGTGTCTGTGCGCTGCCATCTGTTGGTTGCTGTCATTGGTCTTCTGAAGGACTGTGACGTTGATCGTGATCTTGAAGTTGGTGGCGTTGGAGATGCAGGTTCTCGTCGAGGGTCATCTCTAACGTCTGGTCTGTCACCTGTGTCCGGTGCTGGTCCAACAGAGCTGGGTGCGCTTGAGTGTCTACTTGACCGTGAATCGGTCCTATCACGTCTTGTTCCTCTTCGTCGATGAGCCGGTGGCGGCTGAGATGGTTGTCTTGGACCTCTGCGTTCAGGCGGGGGCGGTTGCGATGGTGTTCTAGGGCCTCTGGTAGGTGTTGGACTTCTTGATCGCAACGTCGCTCTTGGAGGTCTTTCTCGTTCCTGTTCATAGCCGTAGTCGGCTTGCCAGTTCTGCTGTCTCTCCCTGTAAATCTGAAAGTCACGTCCGCGTTTGAATGCCCCTGCGTCACTTCTGGTGCGTTGATTCTTCAAAGGGCGCAGACGGACGCAAACCTGCAAAGGAGAATGCCAGTCCTTGTCCAAAAGTCGGACTCCAATGTCTTGAGGAATGGCATATTTTGGCCTTTCGGCGTCGTTGAGAACGTACTCGTCATCCATCACCGTCAGACGGTGGCCCTTGTGATCTGCTCTTTCCTTTTGGATGACGCCTTGTTTCCCATAACAGAGAGATATCAGTACCATGCAGTCGCAATCGTACTTCTTCTCTCCTGTCTGGCATTTGAGCCATTCTACGGCTTGAGTGGATGTACAAATATTGTACGTAATACGTTTATCCAAAGTCGTATCATCGACTGCACATTGGTCATTGACACGCTGAATGATTGATGCAATGCGCTCCACAAAAACGGAGGTGCGATAATCTGAATGCTGATCTTTGGAAAAAGTTCTCTGCACGAACTGGTTGCCGTCACCGGCAATAAAGTCCACCTGATCATTCAATGCCTCGATCACGCTGCTGGTAAACTGATCTACCGTCTGCTGAAAGCGATCCGTGAAGGCATGTGAATTGGAATGAAACATCATAATCCGTACTTCGGATAGATGAATCTTGTGGACTGCTTGGTCGTCTGCATTTTGGACAGGAATGTTTCTTTTTGGAACTGTCATAGAATCGTCTGGACATTTGACAATGTAAGGCAAAAGGTCGGTGTCTGTGGCGATTGGAGCCGGATGTTTCTTGATACCGCGAGTGCGGTTTGTCTTGATATGCCCCTCGGGGTCATACTTGTCACCGAAAACGATTCTGAATGTGGCTGTATGCAAGGTCCATCCGTAATTATCGGATTCATGAGAGTTGTGGCGAATCAATTCTACCTTGCTGCCTTTTGACTTTGAACCTCGCACGAAGCAAGCCATGGGAACGTTTCCCAGGCGGTGAGCGCAAGTGATGCCGAAGCATTCATTTGCTTGAGCTAAATTCTCGTATTTCTCGATGTGCTCTGATTCGTTGAGGCATATGATGTGTGCTGGATTGCGAAAAATAAGGTTACCTAATGGCCGTTTTTCGGCGTCAGTCCTGAGTGATTTGTGAATTCTCTGTGTTCCACCTAAAATCGGTTCACGGTTGAGGTTGCCAAAGTTGAGAACCATAATGTTCAGTTGAAGTGTGTCACGTTGAGTCTCAATTCCGTTAATCGGATTAGCTTGGCGTTTGTCTGGGTCAAGTTGATATCTGCCAAGGAAAAATGAAGACATGAGCTCAAGTGCTTTTTCTTGCTCCTCATAGGGCATTTCGACGTTTTCGTCGGGCCAACCACAAAGCATGATCTCAGAACGATAAATGGGCAACGCATTTTGTGGATCTTGAGCATTCAAATGTTCCTCCTGAGTTGGAACTCGGTTGTCCTCCGTTTCATATGAATATTCAGTTGCGTCATATGACGGAATGTTACCTGCGAAAAAGTTGTCAACTGCACGTTTGCCTGTTGTGCCGTAGTCGGCAAATTGCTCTTCAAGGCAACGAACATACTCTTGTCTGAATTCTGCGGCTTCCGAAGGCTGCCATCCGAAATGTCGGATATTTTTGAGTGTTTCCTTCATTTGTCTGATCTCCTGCTCAGGAATAACAGGTTCCGGTGGTCTCTGGGCGATGGTATGATCAAGAAACTGAGAACCACAATTGCAAGAGTAATCCTTCATGCATGCGAAACACAAGAATGAACCGCAATTACGGCAGAATTGAACTCCTTCTCTGTTTTTGCACTGTTCACAAAACACCTGTTCATTGCTTCTGGTAAAGTTATATCTGCGCTCGAAATGTCCTCCGGGTACGGAGATTCCTTTGCCCGATGACTTTGATGGACGCGCTGCTGAACTGCTCGATGATGTCTCTGGCCTCGGATCTGCCTTGGCCTGGGCTCTTCTTGCGTCCTCAAAGACCTGTTTGGCTGCAGGATTTGGTTCCTTCCTTCTCCATGTCATGGAGGGCGATCTTGACCTATTCTGTTCCTTTGTGCTCTTTCCTGGAACTGGTGGAACTGGATCCTTGCGATCTGCAGGTGTTGGTCGAATGCGCCTTGGAATTTCTTTTGAGCTGGATGCGGCTGATTCAAATTTCTTTTCATCTCCTCCGGAAGAACGGAGCTGTGAGAGAATTGTGTTGATGATCTCATCGAGGACTTGCTCCTTCTCGTTGGGATCTGACTTGAGTTCCTTCTCAAGTTTGTTCATAACAATGTCCCAGTTTTCCTCCGATTTGTTGAGGAGCCAGGAGTCGATCTCATCTCGACACTTCATTAGTGGTCCTAAAGTTTGGGCCATGAGATCTGTCTTTTGTTTTGGATTCCTCCGCGAAGACGGAGCTGTTGGTTTCTTGACGCTGTGATCTTCGTCAGGTTCTTCTTTCAGGATGGTATTTTCAACTTTCGTCCTTGGTCCTGCGTCAGTTCTGCCGAGTAAAGCGGCATATATTGGTTCCCGAGTGGACTCAAGCCTGAACCGTTGTTCGGTTTCGGCAAGTTTTTGGAAATTGGACATCTTCTCTGTGCCTTCTTCCTGTTGCAAGTCCCAGAGGGTCTGCGCAAACATAAGGTTTGTGAGTGGTCGATGAGGATCATCGCCACGTTTCCAATTGTTCCACTCGGCCAAGATGGAATTGTCTGGAGCGGTGTGCCAAAAGCAAGTGGTGAAGTCCCAAATGGCTGCGAATTCCGTAGGCGGAATAGTTTCTTGGGTCAAGATATATTGGTTTTTGGACTTCATTGAACGATAGTTTTCCAAAATGGATGGTAAAACAATAATTAGGACTTCAGTTGTATTCCGCAAGTGCGGACCACGGAGAGCTCTTTCATCCAAGAAATGTGTGTCTTTTCGAACGGACTTGGGTCCTCCTGGGATAAGTCCTTCTCGCATGATACCTTCGAGAGCTCGATGTGTAGTGCCGTGGACGGCAAATGCTTCTCTGTCAAGTCTCTGGGAACGATTGGCTTCTGGTGGTGCAGTATACACATATTTTGTTGTTGAAATTTCAGTAGAGTGGCCGGATACGGCCCTAAGAAAAACCATGTCGATTGGAAGATCTGGCATGGCCTCATTTAACAGCTCAAAGGCTTGTGGATCCTGGGGATCCGGCATTGTGAAATATTGCTCTGGGAGTTGGCCCTTCTGCCACTCCTTACACCAGCCAATCTCCAAGCGTCCTTTCTCATTGTACAAAACCGCATGTACGGTTCCAATCCATGTTGATAGAGAAAAATTGCTTCCATACTGTTCCTTGTTCAAAGCCTTGAATTGAATTGGAATCAAATCATCTGGGATCTTCTTTCCGATGACGGAATTAGAATTCTGAATCACGGCATTTTTGCAATTATTGTAATGCATTGAAAAACGATCTGCTTCAAAAAGCTCTGGAATGGAGAGCGATCCATCAGTGCGAAGATATTTCGTGTGTCGAAAGCACCATGCAAAGAATTTTGACATTTTAATGAAATAATCATTGGTCTGCATTCTTCCAATGGCATCCATACCGTTAATACCGGTATCACCAGCAAGTGCACATCTAAAACGTGCTGCAAATTGAGTGCTCATGCGCTTGCTGTTGTCTATCTTTTTGCCGTCAAAGATCTCTTTCATGCCATATGTCCTTTGAGGTTTCTCCTCATCTCTTCCTCTTCCTTTGCCTGGTGGCCGGCTGGATGTTGCTCTTCTCTCAGAACCTTTGCCGGCACCGGCACTGAAGGACATGTTTTGGCTTCCTCGGTCAATTAGTATACCCGTTCCGCGGGTGACTGAACCGGGTCCGGCTGCTGCGGCCCGTTCTCTGGTGTTTTGCCATGTAGGTGTTGGTCGCCGTAATCGGCGGTCATCTGGCGAGTAATCTGGTTGGTAGTCCGTAGGCGGACGATAAGGACGATAAGGGCGATACGTGCCTCTGCCCTTCTGGCCGTAGCTGCCTATTGGACCGCGAGGACGGTCATATCCTTTGCCATAGCTGGGTCTGCCCATGCAAAGGCGAACGAGTGTCGAAATGAGAATGCAGACACAAATTTTCTTGAGACAAAAATTAATTTTGACTATAAAACATTGCATAAATATGTTCACTGACATCTTCATTGAGAAATTCGGTTATCAAATGTGGTTCCTGCAAGTGCTGGATAATCCAAGCTGTGGCAAATGCCTTGTGTTTCAGGAGTGCGCGGAATGGTGGATGCATATCAACACGATCAAGCTGGCCTGTACTGATGCTGTGAATAAGTTGATCTGGCTTAGCTGTGTGTTTAGTTAAGGCATCTGCCAAACAAAACTCTGACGAAACATGACTCAAATCTTCTAACTGACCCGTGTTAGATTCGTGCCTCAACATCTGAATGAGATGATGCGTCTCCTTCTGTTCCGGCAAGTGCGTGGTTTGAGCCGTCGTCACGAGATTGTTGGCGTCCGTGCGCATATGAATTTTGATGATCTCTCCTGAAACATCTGCCCAAAGGGCTCTCATAAAAAGACAACTGCCAAAACATTTCATTAATGCATTGAGTTCAGCCACAGTGGTACTCTGAGTTGTGGTTGTGATCTTATGGGATTTATAGTCAATGATTGATCCTCTGGTGGTACCACTGGGTGTTTTGGATGGTTGGTAACCGGTAGAACGGTTTAGAACCCTTTCTTCTGCAAGAAAAATAACATGTGCTCTCTGGCTGGACTTGTCTGCATTGTTACGGTAAGATGCATCTGGAATACCAAGTATCCGATGATTGCCGTTAAGCGGCCAGAAACGAGCATCAATGTAATTTGACTTGAGGGTTCGGACTGTCTTGTTGATCTCTCTAACATCACCGATAGTCGGTTTAGAAGCTGCTGAGGCGCATCGTGAGAATTTATAACATAAGTGTACCTGTGTCCTGCTTTGTAACCAATTTAACTGTCCAAGGACTGACCGAAAGGCGGTGTGCATAGCAGGGGTACAACTAATGTTATCCTTCAATGTCTTGTCAACCTTCATCTCTTCTACGGCATCCACAGCTAACTTCTGGTCGACAGAAATATATGGTCCGTACTTCTCATGATTCTTCCAACGAATGCGTTGACCAACGGACATTACGTCGTTCGTATCTTCTGACCCAACTTGAAAGTCCTTACGTATTCTGGACATAACTCGTTGTTGAAACTCTTGGTCTCCAGCCATAAAAAGATCATCAACATGCAAACCTACAAAGCCGTGTACGGCTCTTCCCTGAGCATTATTCCTAGCAACAGGATCCATTAAGTGCTGAAGTGCCTGCTCTAGGGTTTGTTGCTCATGGTGTATGCTGTTGGGATCAATGGATGGAGGTTTTCCTTTGTTGGGTTTGTGCTTGTCATAGAGAATGTAAGTACAGCGGTCTGCACGAGTTGGAACTAGATCATATCCGAGAAGTGCTTTGTCAACAATCTGCCACCATCTGCGAGGTGCATCGTTTAGTCCGTAGGCGGATTTCTTCATACGGGCTCCAATGTAAGGTGGATAACCGTATTCCAATGGAATTTGACAAATGATGTCACGGGACTCATCATATATCTCACCCTGTAAGAATGCTGTCTTCAAATCCATATGGTATAAGTTCCATTGCTTGTTTGCTGCGAGTTGGACACAGCAACGGAAACCGGATCTTGAAGCGGCCGGTGAATCGGTCTGTTGGGAATGCTTTTGTTTATCCTGGAATCCCTTGAGAACCCAGCGGGCCTTACACTTCTGGAAGTTGCCGTCCTTGTCTTTCTTCACAGTAAGAACCCAACGACCGTAAACAAAGTTTTTGACATGAGTCTTCCGCATATCAACAAGATCAAAAACATCATTGTCAATCCACGATTTGCATTCTGCCTTTTTGGCATCAAGAAACTGCTTTGCTAGTTGACGTTTTTCCTGTTGCGTTGCTTCCTTACGTTTCTTGCCTACTAGCAAAGAGCCGTAATCGGCTACCTGATACAAGGTCAAAAATGATTTGTCATCATCATCAATTCCGTTGTACTCCTCGATGATGTCTGACTTTGTTTTTCTTCTTGTTGGTTTGTACATGTTGGTTCGTCGAATGGCGAAGCTTGAAAGGTAATCTGTTGATGAGTGAACTTGTTTCATCGAAATGGCACTGCCGTCAATGTACCGTGGAACGGTAAATGATCCTGTGTTGCTACATATCTTTTGCTCTACGGTAAGTGAGCTCCAGTGATCTTCATCAATACACAGGTCATTATAGTCCAAGGTACCATCAGTGTCATCATCATCCTCACTTTCCTCTTCTTCTTCCTCATACGGAACTGTTTCAATTTGGGATTGCTGTGAAGGGTGTGAGTTGTGAGAAAGCTGAGGAGAAGGTTGCGATGGCTGAGGTGACGTTTTGGGTGAGGCCTTAGGACGAGGTCTTTGTTGCAAAGGCTTCGGTTGTTGAGGTCTGTGAGGTTTTGCTGATTGAGTAGGTGGTGCCGGTTGCTCTTCATCTGCAAAAGGTAAAACTGGTCCTGATGGTGCTGCATCTGGGCCGTGATAGTCATCATCATCATCAGCAAGTGGACCAAAAGGATTGTCGTCCTTGAAACCGAAAGGGTTTTGAGGTTGCGACGAAGATTGCGAGACCGGAACATCACCCCCCAAATGGTTGC
>VSDK01023828.1:288437-342936 GCA_009767595.1 Symbiodinium kawagutii
CGGAAAAGAATCTTAAATACAACACCCCCCCCTGTATTTAAGGATCTTTTCGAAAAACAAAATGCGAAAAACATGTCAAATGCAACACCCTCCCCTTTGCATTTAAAGAAATTTTCTCAAAAAACTGACGAAAAGATCCTCAAATCGAGTTCCTTTTGTACTGAAAAAAATTGTCGAAAGAAATCAGCGAAAAAAAGGGAAATTGTATCTACATGCATTCGATCAGCTTTTTGTCAAACAAGTAATTTTTTTTTCTAATACGTCCCCCCTCGATGTGTTTAAGGAAACTTTTTAAAATCAGAACGAATGATAGTAGCTTTGATAATTCCTATACAGGTTTTCTTACTGCCTTTTAGTTCTGGTAATGTTTTGTCTTCTTAGTCATTTTATTGCTTCCTGCTCCCATTTCGTTTGACCCACATGAATTAAACTGGCTCACCCTGATAACCATACTGAGTTATCATTACAGCAGTAGAAGCGTTTTTTCAAGCCAGGATAGCTTATGTGGACAACCCACCTATTTGGTGTTGAAATGATAATTGCACATGATCGAAATCCTTGTTCCCGCGCAAATTCCCTTAGCGCAGCTATTTACGAAACTTGGCAGTTTCTCAAAATAAGGGACCCTAAAAAATGGTTGGTTTATTACTATAACTGGTTAATAGTGGATGATTTAGGGGTACCTCTATTTTGAGAAACCACCAACTAGTGTTTTTTATTCAGAGGTGACTCCTGCTGTGCACTGATGATTGATAATTTGATTTTGTGAGGCATTTGCAGCAACCTTTTCCATCGTTTTTGCTGCGCTTTTTTTGGTCAACCTCAAGGCATTGGATGCTTTGCGCATCCAAATTGCGCCCACAAATCGGATACCCTACAAACCTCAAGAGATATTTGGGTTCATCTAGAATTTGTTTACCACTAGACTACTCACATTATTTTCCAATGGTTTGGGGTGTACGATCACTTTAGGAACCACACGTGTCCGTTTTTCGCAAAGAGATACTTGATCATCTTGGGCCTCTTATTACCCAAAATTACCCAACCATTGACTATTATCAGCCACGCCAAGTATTGACCATAGTGAACCTATGAGCCCATAGTATTGCCATGATCACCCAACCAGTTATCATCCCATGATCATTTGGTCCCCTGTTCTCAGCGACCACTGGCTGCGGTTCCCCCAAGGAACTCGCTGCATTTCCATGGCCAAGTAACCTGTGAGAACGTCCGTTTACATTCCCATGGGCTCGGGGACCCAAGCGCCGCAGAGCAGCGCCGCAACTGTGGATGGCGCCGTTGTGATGACCCGGAGCGCCTGGGGCCGTTTCGGGACCAGCCACCGGCCCGGCTTAATACCGGGGAGCGAGGCCGCTACCAGCAGTGGCCTGAGCAAATGGGAGTTATATGTAGTTATATAATGAGTTAATGGTAGTAGATTCATAGACTAGATGATTAACTATGGTTATTGATGGGATGATTTGATGATTCAGATCTGATCGATGATTCACTGCAATGGGATGATTCAACTGGAAATGGTTCCGAATGGCCTAGTTATGAATAAACGTTTTGAAGCCAACTGATGATCATGTTTGATACCTGGTTGTTAGCATGGACATCCCAAAAAACCTTGGAATTCCTGGCTACGCGAGGCGTGAGCCGCCAACTGACGGAGGGGTCACTTAGGTAGTCCCCAGAAAACTGTTCGAGAACAACCTTCGATATATCACCGGTTGGTGGTTGACTATAATAAGAAATCAATTTACTGGGTTAAATTTTTGCACCATATGGATTTGTCCAAAACTGGTGTACCCACAAGTCCCTGGTGGTTTCTCTATGAACAATGGCTAGGAAATTGGTTGGTGACAGGGTACCACCATTTGCCAATCTTTGGGATCGGTTACCACAACGAGATAAGTGGCCCATAGCACTGCACCAGGAAAGTGTTGGGTACCCGGCACTACACCATTGGTGGTAGATCGCCGTCAAATCGAGACAAGTATAAAACAATTTGCCATTGCAGGAAGTTACCAGCAATTGGCATCAACCAATGATGATATTGAAAAAAGTATTCATTTTTCATTTTTCCAAATTGATTTGAAACAAACTATCCACATCATCATTGTTGGGTGTCAACCAACCGTAGATTGGGATGACAACGGTTCCCACTGACCAGATCTTTGAGAAGCCGCGGTGGACACACTGCGTGGCGCCCCACGACGTCAGGTGGGACGTCTTCACGCCTTGTGCCAACATGACCTGGGAAACCACCCATGACTCGCGACAGGCACTGGATGAGCAGCTGAAGATGGGGGATAGGAAACCCAAGGCATTTCAAGGGATTTCAGGGCATTTTAAGGGATTTCAGGGATTTCAAGGGATTTCAGGGGATTTCAAGGGATTTCGAGGGATCATTTTTTAATACCAAGTTGGAGTTGTCCAGAGCATTGGGTACTACCAAGTGCCTGGCTTGTGTCACTCCTTCTTTTTTCTGCTGATATGGTGATATCAGGCATTGGCGCCCTGCTTGATAATAGGACAATGTTGCCATAGTCGGAGACAGCCATTTGCAACTAGTGAAGGACATTTAAGGACGTGTTCGGGGCTGGTCCAGCCATACAAATGGTCGTCACATTCCAAGGATGCAGCTGGGAGTAGGTCGCTATGGTACCAACCAACCGGGCACATCCAAGGATCGCCTCATGGCCCAGAAACAAGAGCAGATCATTGTGCATCACAGGGAGATCATTTCAACGAAGCATCACCAGCGCCGGAAATAGCTGGGGATCTATCCATCCAGATCCATGGGGGCCACTTAAAGCTGCATGTTCTGCAAGGTGCCAGGTGTTTCGGCCCAGGCCATGGAAGCTTCTGAGGTGCTAAACAGTTAAACAGTTGGTGCCAGCTACCATTCATCAACTTGTTAGCAGCAGTTCTGCAAGCCTTGTCTCAGCCATAGCTCCACATGCAGTGCATAGCACGGCCCCATGGCCGGGCTGCTGAGCCATGACTATGTTGGCTCGGAGCCCAGTGGAACGGCCGGTGGATCCCCCCCAGCCACTGGGCTCCCACACACCTCCAAGGCTTGGCCATCAGAGATCCTCATCCAGCCATGAGTGAATTTCATATGGCAAACTGCCGGGCAAAGTGAAACATTGGGGAAACTTCATTCGTTTTGGGATTCCACCATTATTGGGCCAAGGATGAAAAAGAATAATATATCCCGCAGTCGCATGGGTTTGATGGGTGGTCACAGCTTCGGGATTGTTTGACATCGTTTTTGCTGTTTTGCTCATACTCTCATAGGGTATTGCATTTCAAAGATGGTAGATATCTCTATTTGTCTATGTTCATGCGTGTATTGGTGTGCCATATCTATCGGTAATTGTGATTTCTTTCTGCGTGTGTTCCACTTGGCATTTGCAAAGACGAACCCAAAACCACGGAACTCAATGCGTCCAAGCATAGTCTACCTAAATAGTGATTTCTTGAAATAGGGACCACCCCCCTCCCCCAAAAAAACTGGTTGGTTTATCTATCACTAAATAGTTATGAAGGATGATTTGGGGGTCCCTTATTTTGAGAAACACTCAAATTGATCTACAACAGAGCACAGGAGTGTCAAACACATGCCAAGCATGAGTATGTACAAATGACCATGGGTCACAAGCACGAGTGTATTGAACGATTTCCGCACTGAAATTGATATATGCTATCTGTAGTTCCTTAGCGGTACATACCCCGTGACTTTCCTCCATGAACAGGATTTACATACACTTCACACATTTGATGTCTATGAACTACAACTACCCGATTCAATTTGGATAGATGATTATATACATATACATCTTTCCTAAATGCACATGCACATTCTTCACAATACATAATTATATAATATAACATAATTGATTACACTATATATACACACGTAGATTTAACTATATGATTATATATATATATATGTAAATTTACATAAATATTAGATAAATAAATAGATCAATACATAGATAACATAAAATTTACACTATAAATACACATTAATCTTGTTGCCTAAAGAAACTGTATCGCCATATGTGCATCCACGTACAGTCACATTCCTCACTTCCTGATGGCAACTGCAGGTCCTGTGTTGGTGGCCTGCTGTTTAGAGGCCGCCATCGCCCGGAGCGGGACGCCTTGGTCGAGTTGTCAGTGCGGGCATATAGTCACCTCCACAAGTTGTGTATATGTACACATAAAAATATAAATAGATTAAAAATGTAGATATATATATATATATACATATCTGTGTGTGTGCTTGTGTGTAGGATAGAATAAATATGATATGACAAATTTTTTCATATATATCTAGCTAATCGATGAGGTTGGTCCTCTTCATCGACGGCTTGTCGCAAGGTGTAGAAACACAGCCATGATGCCCTGCGACATCCGGGTCCCGTTTCAGGTGCCAACCTCCACTGGGGCAGCTCTACAAACCTTACTCGTTGGGGTTGGCCACAGCCCCAGCTGCGGGTGGATGACCAACCCTGTGGATGGGATCTAACCCAGGGAAGCAATAAGTCGCCAGGCAATGCTATGGGTCACGGATGGTTTCCCAACACAAGGCTATTCCAAACAACCAGGAATCCATCGTGCTTTCTACCCGCAAGAATTTTTCATGTCGAGGGAATCCTCACGAATGACGTGCAGGAAACAACCGTGCCTAGTACCCAACCTTCTGGAGGTGACTTGAACTAGACACATTCAGGAGGAGTGGATAATCCATACATTTTGATACCCCCACTCGCGGCTCAATTTTTTTTTGCAGAAACCACTGGTTTTTTGGGACACACTTTTTTAATGGAAATGGGTCGACCAGTCATTTCTTGGATTGTAAGTACCTCCTGGTTCACAATGCTCACATCTCGTGATGAGGCATCAGAATGGGATGTATACCATCATCATCTCTTAGCGCTCATGAAACCCCAACTGTATTCAAAGAAAATCTTGAAAGTTAAAGGCTCGTGAGATCTCCAAGTGGCAATTTGGGACCATAATCATAATCGTGCTCTAGTCAAAGGTCCTAATACACAACTTGAATGTGGCTCAGGAATGTGGTGCCAAGTTGGCAGCTCATCAAAATGGAAACCATTGTTGGTTATTACCCCCTACATCCCCCTACTATTTACCATTAACCAGCCATTTAACCATTGGTTATATAACAACCAACCAGATCTCAATGGGACGCCGGTTGATTCTTCCCCAAGTTGCAGCTCATTTGGAAGCATTTTTTGGTAATGGGGGTTCTTAAGCCATAGGGGACCCAAAAATGGATGGTTTGTTACTAGAAATGGTTCATATAAAAGATGGCAAGAATCAAAATACCGGATTCCCAAATTGGCTTGTTTTGCGCACATGGATCATCCCTGATCCTTGACCATAGCCCATTTTGGTGCATATGTTGCCTGACCATATCTGGGTTATACCCATTAATCATGATGATTGATCAATGATTGATCCTGGATCCACAACTGCTTGGTTTTCGCAGGTTTTCCATGACGGGTCAATGCTGGTCCCAACTTATCCACACTTCCCATGCGCGCAAGCGCGCCCTGGCGCATCACGTTGCCGCGGTCCCTGAGGTCCCGATTTGCACGCGCTGGGGAGCCCAGACCTGCCAAATCCCAGCAACCAGGTTAGGGGCTGCCAGAAAGTTCGTTGTTTCCTTGGTGAGGGTATCCCTTTTCACCCATTACAACCGATATGAGAATTCATATACAAACAATGAAATGGCCTGTTGATTCGATATGGTTTTGCTCAACAATCATGGTTTCGGATGGTTTCGGTATGTTTCTAATGTGATGGAGATATGAGACATGACGTGTCATCGCCAATTTGTTCACTTTCCAGCAATGTCGTCCTACCAGAGGCAGGCATCCTTGGAGCCTCTCCCCATGCCGCATATGCGAGGCTGTCTGCGGATGCCTCAGGCCGGTACGGCCTCAGGGAGGAGCCTTCCAAGGGTGAACACCTAAGCGGTGGGGACTGATGATCGTCCATGGGCAGTTCTCGGCCTGAGAATGCTGAGATGTGTGTCTTTTGGTGATCCGATTTTCTTGGAAAATGGGAATCTAGTAGTGTCAGGAGAGCTACCAGCAGTGATGTGGGAATCCAGTCAGGGAGAAGTGTATGCGTTGATGATGTTTTTTTGGACCACTCTCCAAACAAGGGGTCGTCATATAGAACCGTGACAAATCATGACCAAAGTTTCCATAAACATAGGTAGCTGGACATCCCAACAATCCTTCGACCATTTTGCAATAAGAATCCTTTAGAATGTTCAAACCAGGGGTTTTGTGTTCTGCTGTCACCAATCGACCTCAACCGAATTGGCCATCTCCCTGGTGGTTTGGGCCATGGAGTTTCTAGCATGCATGTTTTTTTTGAGGAAACAGACATATCACATATCTTTCCGAGGACCAGGTGTGTGCTCCACCCAGTTCTAATGCAGATAAACCATCCTGGGAAAAAGGTGTGCAAAGGTCGGTACCAAGTAGAACCAGACTTGCTTCGTTGAAGTATGATGAAGTATGTGGAAGAATGATGCCAGGCTGTTCAAAATCTACTTGTCCAATCTTGTCCAATCTTGTCCCTTCCTTCCCTCCTGGCTCCCTCAATGTATCCCCTCAGCCAGGGGCTGTGGCTGCGGCCTGCCCTGCAGGTTCCAAGAGCGAACCGGTTCCCTGGCTGACCGCAGAGGTGAGCAGATTCTCAGAGACCTTGGGACCATCAATGCAGTCCATGTGATGAATCCATGTGAATCCATGTGAATCACCATGTTTTGAATGATAAAAACATGTTAAATAAATCAATAAAAACAAAACATGATTAAAACACATTGAATCCATGTGAATCCGCTCATACTTCATCTACATTTCGATGTTTGTTTCGAACATTTGGGAACATTTCTTTCAGTTTTTGTGTGATGTTGTCTACATATTAAATTGATCATACGTCATCATGTCAACCCCTACCCAGTAAGAATTACTTGTTTCAGTAGGAACCATTGTCTACCATGACAACGGCAACAGACCACCGCATCGGATTGTTCCAGCCTTGTTCTGCCTGGGACATACCCCTAAACCAACCACAATCACACATTTCAACGACCACTAAGTCTGGCTGACCATCACTAGCTATGATGATTCATGATTCAATGATGGTTAATGATGAGTTCAACCACTATTTAACCATCATCAACTAATCATCAACCACTATTTAGCCACTATTCAACCACTATTCAAGCATTATTCAACCACTATTCAACCATTATTCAACCATTATTCAACCACTATTCAACCATTATTCAACCATTATTCAACCACTATTCAACCATTATTCAACCATTATTCAACCATTATTCAACCATTATTCGACCACTATCTAACCACTATCTACCCACTATTTAACCACGGTTCACCGTGTCTTTCACGGACCCCCCGGGCAGGGGCTGAGGTCCGACTGCGCGGTGTGCTGCAAAGCACCCAGCTGCATGGTCTGGTGGCGAGCAGTGGAATCTCGGCCAAGCGATAAGGGCGGAGACCAAGGGTTCGTCACGGGATGTCACGGGTAACCAAGGGATTTCATCAACCAACCAACCAACCACCAATAATGGTTCATCAATGGGAAACCAAGGAATTTTCTAGGGTTAACCATGGTTAATAGTGTGGTTAATAGTGGTTGAGGATGGGTTGATCACGGGGTTGTCATGGGTTGATCATGGGTTTGTTAATGTTCCTGGTGGGTTAAGGATGGGTAAATTTATCATGATTGATCATTGGTGAAGCATGGGTTAATCATGGGTTAATCATGGGTTAGTCATGGGTTTGTCATGGGTTTGTCATGGGGGTTATTGGTATTAAGCATGGTTGATGATGGGTGAAGAATGGGTTGATCATGGGTGAAGCATGGGTTAATTCGTCATGGTTAATCATCGGTTAATGATGGGTGAAGAATGGGTGAAGAATGGGTTTGTTTGTGATCGTACGTATTCAATGAAACTGCTTAATGATAGCCAATGACATGGTACATGGTGTGCGCTTCAAGTTAATAAGTGGTTGGTTCATGTTGCTTAGCTAATGATTGACAACAGTTAGTACTGGTTCACAATGCTTTGTATCAAAGCTGATAGTCAATAGCAGTTGATAAATATCTTGATGGTATACTAAATAATTCATGCTAAATGATATAGTCAGTCGATCATGATTTACCTCTTGTAAACTAACGATGTTTCTATTGCCATGCTAGTTCACCTCAGGGTATTGTTTGCAAATGATAAACGCTATTCACAACATCGTTCGCGACCAATATCCACCAATGATGGTATCAACCATCAAGTTACACCCACAGCCGCTGATTTTTTGAGCAGCAACTATGAAGGATTATTAAAAGGCCCATTAGATGTTTTCAAACCAACCACATTAATGAGCTAAATGGGCACAGTACATCATCGCTGATTGGGAGGTGTCACTGAACACTAGGGAAAACATGTATCAGTACGGGTAATTCCATGACCACCCAAATCATCCATTATGTCATTTGAAGTAATAAACCAGCCATTTTGGGGGTTCCCATTTTTCAAGAAATAACCATATGGCCAACAATGTCGGGCTCATGCACAAGCGATGATCACTGGCATATCCACGAATGATCCGATCAACTGCTACCCAACAGTGACAAGGGGCAAATCAACCACTACCAACAAGAACTTACAGCAAAACTGCCAGGTTGGTCATAGTAACTAGGAATTATATCACAATATGTTCAAGTGATAATTTCAAAAATCATTTGAACTAAACATGAACTGGAATCTGTTGTCATAATATGAGCTTAGCATATCACAGATTCCGTCGCTATCATTTCAACCCCTCAGCCATCGTCCAGGGCGGCATGTGGCGGCCTTCGGCCCCTACGGCCTAGCGCTGTGCGAGGTCGCTAGGCGTTGGTACCTTTGCTGGTGATGGTTGACGGCTAAGGCCATGGTTAAGACCATGGTTAAGGCCATGGTTAAGGGATGTCAAACGGCAAGCTGCGGTTACGAATTCTTCAGCATGGCGAATCAGCTACCAGCTTAATCAGGTCAAGCTGCTGCTTGATCAGGTGGTGCAGCTGCTTCAGCTGGTGATTGGTTGGTGTTCAATACTGGTGAGAATGGTTCACGACTGTTGATCATGGTGAATGAATGGTAAATTGATGCTCAATAAGCTGGTTGATAATGACAAACTGACCGTCAATCAGCGTTACTATTCTGCTTGATCGGTTCTGATAATGCTGGTTGGCGCAATTTGAGAATCTTTGAGCCTGGTCATCACTGGTCATGCCCCCTAGTATTTACTTAATGTGAACAAAAGAATCTTGCGGTTCGCTGCACGACCACGTCCATTGTAAACAGTGCAGAACGATGAGATACTTCACCATACTTCGGGGATGACTTGTTGTTAGTTGGCAGTTGATTATGTGGTACTCGTGAATGGTCCTCTGCGATGAGGAGATCAGACTCATTCTGGGGCAGCTGATATAGAGCCCAGGACCAACTCTCTGGAAGGGAAAGTGACCCCCCTGGCCGAAGAGGAAATTCTCGCCCTCTGCCACTGAGGTCAGCCTGGGGAAGCAGTTGGAGCTACAGGCTGCACCGGTCATGCGTTTTCTCCACCCCGGATATCCAAAACCAACGGATAATCATGGTCAGTGATGACTCATTATGTTCAACCGTGGCTATTGGTCGGCGAATAGGGAGCGAGAATCTGCTGGTTGGGACTTTCAAATTGAAACTCTGTGGGGTGGCTTTACAGTCACTGACTTAGATTGTTAGCGTTTTGGGGACTAGATGGGCGCAACATGTACCCACTAAAATATGGTAAACCCATCTAAAGGCCTAAAGGCCATCCTTAAGATCTAGAAATCAAAGTCTTAGCAAGTGATCTAGTTGCACCACCAAGTCAGAAGAGCCATCCTTGCCGGGCCAAGCTCCTTCGCACCGGGGCATTTGACGGTCGTCAATCCTGGGAGAGCCACATGACCCGCTTAGCATGAGGAGCCGCTTCTGATTTGCCCCAAACTTTACAGCAGTGGTTTATTGACATTCTGCCATTATGAGATAAGAGCTGCTCAGCCACAAAAAGGAAGCGATTGCTAGGTATCCTGAACCATTCTGAGTGATCATTTCCGGACTAGTGAGAGATCAGATGAAATAAACTTGGTTGGTGGTTTTCAGGATGTTTCATGTTTTGTTCAGCATGTCTATCATGATCTTCGGGATGGCTGGGACCCATGTTGCAGCTGGAATGACTACCGAACAAGCTGCTGGCAGTCTGGAAGGTTGATCCCCTTCAGTAACAGCCAGTGGCTGATTCTGATAGGTTGCATTTCTGTATACAGTATATGTTATAGATTTTATAGATATACGTAAATCAACCATGCAGAAGAAGGTTGACTAAATTTGATGAAGGAGGATTGATGAATGATGGATGATTATTGATGAACAATGAACGATGATTGATGCATTATGATGACGATGACACGTCGACGATGACGACGATGATAATGAGGATGACGATGACAATGATGATGATGATGATGATGATGATGATGATGATGATGATGATGATGATGATGATGATGATGATGATGATGCTGATGATGATGATGATGATGATGATGATGATGATGATGATGTTGAGGAAGACACACACACACGTACATATATATATATATTTATATCCAGTATAAATATACTTGATTCCTGAGTTGTACAGTGCGGTATCCAGTATGATGCGAGGTTTCCTCATTCAATTGCATTGTGGAGCCAGTCGTGGATGCCCACGATGTATGGACGGCCCCGTACATGGATGATGACAAACAGAATTTGGGGTCTGGGATTGTTAACTGGTCCCCTTTGGGTCGGGGTCATTTTCGGACAATGTTGACGGGTCAACTATTGAAAGATGGTTAGTAGTAGTTCATGATCAACAAAGCCAACAAGACCCCATACAGGACCGGTTCGCTTGTTGACAAGCCACAAGGTACACTGATGACACTTGATTGCACAGAAACAGCTGAAAATCGGCTGTGGGGGACTGCTGGCTGTGGAGTTTCAGCGTCTTATATATGACATTGTTTTCTTCACAAGCTCTGTCATTATGAATTCAAAAGCCGCGGGAACCGCTTCCTACTTGGATTTACTAGGCATATAACTATATAACCATGGTTATTATTGAGCCCTATACAAGGTAGCCTCGCACCCATGTAACCATGGTTAGTCCCCAAGGTCCCCCCACTGGCGCCAGGTTGGCTCTTCTGCGCGTCTACCAGATTGGCCGTTGGATGTTGCGTGGCTCGACTCGGCTCTGCTGGTGGCGCGCTTCGGCAGCAAGCAGCGCTTGGCGACAGTGAACCACCAGCGTGATGGTTGGTCGTTTGGTAGGTGCCTTCTGGCAGTCGCAGCTTGATCGATGAGGAAAACAGATTCGACCTCGCAACTTTCTTCCTCAAGCTTTAGGATGAGCGGTGTCACAAATCCCTTTGAAGGAAAAGGCTACAGAGCTGTGTGATCAAATACAAGGGAGAATCTGCCGATGCATGACGCAGAGATACGCCGGACCAACAGAGCAATTGTAGATCCTTCTGTTTTGAAACCACCACTGTGTTTGCCGGCTAGCTGGTGATTTCCCATCAACTATGGGAGGTCTGTTAATGTGCATGCTCAGACCTCCCCACAACAATTATACAACGATTGTATTCCCCAAGACAATTACAGTATGCGTTGATATTGATGGAAAAACACAATTAGCTTTTCCTTCTCATCCTTTCATGTTTTTGACACCTCTCTCATCAGCATGCTTTCAGATCGCTGATGCAGACAGAGTGGATCCTTCTTGTGTCCACTTTTGTCCTGGCAGTTCTCTGCACCTTCATCGTTTTGGCCTTCGTACGCCTTGGGGAGGACAACTTCTGGTCCCAATGTTATGGTCGATACCTGCGCAGAGACTCCGACACTGTCGCTGCACCTTCGCAGGTGCAAGGTGAGCGGTGGTGAGTTGGTTTGGTCGAAAGCCATGGGGGCAAAGTGGTTGGGTGGGTGGTTATGTAAACTGGTCGGGTGGGCTACTATGTAGATGTACAACGGTGTACATGTTTATGCAATATTGATATATTTCTTTTCTTTCCAAGCTGTCAGAGGGCCGAGCCCGCGAGCAATATTGATATATTTATTCATACAAAATTTTGCATGTTGGTCAATCTACTAAATTTACAGAACGGGAGTCCCTGGTAGCCCCCATTTCAATGAACTATGATAATATGCAAAGACAAATTTAGTACGGATTATTGCGCTGAGTGAAGTGGGATGCTGAAACAAGCCATCAAGCAGCTATCCTTGTCGAATCAATATCACGTTTTGTGCTGATATGCCTGAGCTCTTTTACTCGCATTCTAAATCACAAGATTGATGTACAAGGGATGACAAGTGTCATGCTGTTGTTGATATCACTCCTGCATTTGCTTTTCAATCTTCTGTAGCCGGTTCATGGTTCATGTACGTAGTACCAATGGTGATAAGTAGCGGGTTAATGGTTGATAATAGGTGAGATTGTTTGACGTGACTTGCCATCATGTTGGAAAATCGCCTCTTGCAACCTCCAGCAACCAGTAAAATGAATTCCTTTTGACCAGTGCCATGATGCTCAGACGTGGTCTTCACGGTGGTCTTCAATCATCCTGGAGCCGAAGAATGCTTCCTTTGTTCGGGCGACATAGCCGCTGGAGATGCTTGTCGTGAGCTGCGCTGCAACTGCGCCACTGCTCACGTCCAGTGCTTGCGGGACTGGTGGGAACAAACTGCACCAACAAGACCGGAACGCGAAGTGAGATCTGAAGTCCTTCAGTTGGAATGCCCTAAATGTGGCAAAAGCCAATCCATCCCCCGGCACTTTGAAGACTGGGGCATACAGGTTAGCATAGGCAAGATAGAGAGGGCATGGGTCTAGAGTCTTGACGAACAAAGGCACCTGTGATCCTCACTTGAAATATTTTTGATTTTATTCATTGCTGCTTTTTCTCAGGCTCTGTGCTTGCACATTGAAGCCATGGGTCAAGTCCCAAGTACTTTGTGATTGCAGGATTGCAGGGCTTTGACCCTCAGGAAACTGGCTGCTTGGGATTGTCCTATGTTTGTCATTGCTACAATTGCTCAAACAAATGAACAAATCAGGCGAGGGAATTTTTTTGCAGATCACCAGCCAGACTTGTGAACCTGCAGCTCTACCAATTCCGCAGATGCGATGTCCAAAGATTTATGTCTGGCAGCCCCAGTTCGAAAGTAGTCCCCAGCTGCCAAGACGGCGGCAGGGTCCGGTGGTGTACAGCATCAAGTCTCTACCCAGGGTCCTGTTTCACCTGCAGCTGCCTTCAGGTGGCACAGGCAGTTGGTGGGTTGAGGCGCATGAAAGGATGGCATGCCCACACTGGGGATGTTGCGTGGAAATTGGTAAGACCAAGGTGGCGCAGAACCGCGCGCAATGTGGTTTTCTACCTTCGTGCGAATTGCTCTTAGAACATTTTCGAGGAGTTGGTTGTTATAAATGTTATCGGCCAATATATTGTCTAACCGCTTCACCTGTCACAACTTTGTTGATGCTTAGCAGGTTAGCCTCAAAGACCTTAGCATAGAAGACCTACAAACGACCATCACTTGGAGTCCTCCAACTGGGACTACTAACATCAGGTCCGGTGTTCAACTGCCTGGCTCCTTCTGGATGACGCAATCATTGCGGCTGCAACAGAGCCATTTTCGCTGCCAGGGATGATCCCAAAACGATCAAAGGAGCAGAAGCAACCCTGGAATCATTGGCTTGATGCTAACAAGTAGATTTGTAGTGGTTGTAACTAATTAGATACTGCTAGGTTGATACAAACCCTCCTAGGTTGAAAGAATATTTCATGATCAAACTATCTTAGACTTTATTATCTAATGAGTAGAGTTTCTGATCTCACCAATAAGAACCTGTAGATAAGAAACCTTCTTATCCAACTAATGAGTAGAGTTTATTGCTTGTGGATGGCTGACCGATCGGCGAAGGTACTGCAAACTACTTTCCCGATCTCCAAACATGTTTTTCAGGCGTTATCATGAGCTTTCATGGAAGATGGACGCCCGCTTCAACCCACATGATCTATTAAACCATGATTAATTAATCAGTGCGAAGCCATTGTTGCCCACCATATCAATCCACTACCTTGTTCGGATCTTCAAACATTGGGGTTTGTCATGGCCGAAGACCATTGTGCGCCTGTGAGCCATTGTCAGCTACCATATGCGACCATGATTTTTTCCACCATGAACAGTGACCATCATTGACCAGTGACCACCATCACCAAAACACGATTACCGACGATCATTATTAGAATTAACGACACCTTAAGCTCAGCATTTTCAATTATCATCGATCATCACGAATTATGAACCATTACCAACCATCTTTAACCATCATCAACCAGCATCAATCGTCATTAACCATCCTTTCCTCCCTAAAAAAAGACATTCGCTATCATTCAGCAGCATGAAACCGCGAACCAACTTATCAACCAACTTATCAACCAACCTATAAGCCATCACTCACCATCACTAACCATCATCAACCATCATTAACCATCACTAAGCCTTAGTAGGCGTCATCAAGGATCAACCAGCATCCATCATCCTGACGTCGCGTCATCCTCCAACCGAGGTATGGCCGGAACTTCGTGGAGAAACGCAGAGTTCCAGCCCTGGACTGTAGCCTGCGCTTGCCGGGACCGAGCGAGGCCAGAGAGTAACTGCTATTGTTGATGTACACAAGATGAGTGTATATAGTATATAGTTATATATATATGTATGTATATATAGATATATAGTTATGGTGGTTTCTCAAAATATGGGACCCACAAAATGGTTGGTTTAGTACTACTAAGTAACTATAGATGGATGATTTAGGGGTACCCCTATTTTGAGAAACACCCATATAGTTCAAAATATATGGCTATGGGTCAAGCAGTTAACCAACCAATAGTGGTGGATAATAAGCAAGAAACTATAGGGAAAACAGCCTGGTTAATCATGGGGAACCAGGGGTACGGGGTTTTGACCCACAGCCATATATAGTTCAATGTATATATATATATAAATACATACTGGAACAATGTAGCCATATATATACATATATATAAGCTATACATCGTTTCATCATGATTCTATATATTGATTTAGGAAACATGTATTATCATGTAATTAGTATGATGATATTAGCATAAGTTTTACACATATTAAGTACAAACCAATGTCCTACAATAGTTTACATATACTGACGTAGCATAACTGCGAGTTCTAGGGTGTAAATGTCAAACGGTTTATCCATCAGCTTATAAGTGGAAGTGGAACAACTCTGCAAAAGGTGTTTGACTAACGAAGCATGGATTCACCAACAGGGTTCTCGATTAGCACTTCGTCTTGTTGGTGATGCTCGACTGGCACAGATTGAAATGAGTATTCTTATCTACCGCTTCTCTTTCATATTTGATTTATATTTGAATCAACCTAACTCAAATTTCTTGAACATGGTTCCCTGTGGGTCCGATACATTGAGAAACATGTATGAAAGAGCGGGGAGATGTAGATTTGCGTTAGGGAGGCTGATCAAACATGCATGCAGACAACCTGTGTCAAAGTTGCCAGTGCCGCCAACCGTGACTGATACGGGTCTACCACCCAGGTCGAAGTACCCCAGCCACTCGGTTTCGAAATCTGTACCAAGGCCAAACCAAAAATGCATGGATTGAACAGACGCCTTTGGAGCTCATACTTTGACCATGGGTCGCCAACAGCCAACCACCAACAATGGGTTGACCCAACAAAAGACTCGACGCTTTTGAAGGATCGAGCCATTTCATGGGCCGTCCCAACTCCACAAGCCACTCACTCGAAGCATAGTTCACTCACTTGAAGCGCCAGTTCCACAATGTACCAGTACCTGACCGGTGAAACGGGCCCTTGGATGCCCTTGGATGCCCTTGGATGCCCTTGGATGCCCTTGGCAGGTGTCGTTCCTCTATTCTGCCTCTCTCTACGTTTCGGGCGATGCCTGTCACTGTGCAGGGGGCACCTTCGATGGCTTTGTGGTTCTCTGGCAGATCACTGAGGCCTGAAAACTGCCCGACCCGGTCCCCAAGTGAACTGAGTCCCTGGATAGATCAAGCTCGCGATAGAAAGTCGCTATGGAGGATTTTCCATCGCCATCTTTCATGAAGGGAAACCTGGTTGGCCCTGGAGTGGCTGTCCCTCCCAATATACGAGGGTCTGTTGAAGTCTGTTCAAGCCCATACGGGACTGACCATTGGCTCAAACTTACGGATCCTGGTGAGCAACTGGCAACATGGAATGCTCAATCTTATTTGGACCTAAACAGGCAAAATGCGGTCATGGTCGTTGCTTCGAACAACAAATTTCCAGCTGGTTTGCTCAATCCATGCAGCACAGGTGGAACATGTTTCAACTGTTTGCTTCGAGCAGCTGATGCCGGCTGATGCCGCGGTCAGAAGCTGTGAGCGGAACTTGTATCCAGAGAACTCTTCAAAGTCATGAGGATACGCATGTCAATCATCCATTGCGTGTGCTTGTTCTATCTTGTTACTCTGTTGCTATTTTTTTGATAGGTTGTATCATGAACATTTTTTCTTTTGCACCTCAACATGACGATTGAGGTCACTATGGCTATACCTCAATTATCAACCCACAAGAATATATCAATCACATCACAACTAGGTAAGGCCTCATC
Organism: Symbiodinium kawagutii; assembly: GCA_009767595.1. Lineage (NCBI taxonomy): Eukaryota > Dinophyceae > Suessiales > Symbiodiniaceae > Symbiodinium > Symbiodinium kawagutii. Next base: position 305,282 of record VSDK01023828.1, read on the forward strand.
TAATTGACCGATATCAACCGCTATCAACCAACATTCAGCCTATTAATGAGCTTCTTCACCATCAGCCATCATTGATAGTCAGAGAAACCATCAAATTTCCAGCATATTAATCAGCTGATTCAACATTCTCACAGCGTTTGTGTACAGTAGCTGTTCAATTCATAAATGGCTTATTCACTGGTAATGATTTACCATGGATCAGCTGGATCACCACCAGCTCTTAACCAGCTTATCAATGGCGAAGCTGAAGATGGCAAGCTCATAGTCATAGTTGTTCACCCCAGTAATCAGAATTAACCAGCTTATTCACCCATTTCACCAGCTCATTCAACCATTTCTTCACCCTCAACCAGCTCACCAACCGATCCCTTGGTTGTGACCAGGAAGATGCCAGTGCAGCGAGTGCGCCAGCCACGCAGCTGGTGGGTCATCAGGGGGCCATCTTTCAGATCCGTGCCGTGGCAGAGTCTGGAGCTTTGCAGTGAGTTGCAATGAGAATTCTGATGGATTCATAGTGGTCGTGTAGTAATGAATAGGGATTATCTAGTGATAATTAGTGATTCATAGTGGTTCATAGTGGTTGACTATAGTGATTAACTAGTGATTTATAGTGATTAATCGCGGTTAAGTAGTGATTAAAAGTGATGAATGGTGATTGACTAGTGATTGATTTTGATTCATAGTGGTTGACTAGGGGTCAACCATGTTTCATAGTAGTTTTTGAATAGTGGTTAAATGTGGTTAGTCATTTTTGAATAGTGGTTCAGAATGTTTAAGAGTGGTTCAGATTGCCAACAATGATCGTCAACCATGTTTAATAGTGGTTAATCGTCAACCACTGATCAACCAGCCACCATGATCCAGTGACCAACCAGTGATCAACAATCTGAAGAGCTGTAATAGGGCCAGTAGCCGTCCAGTTGTTTCCTAAATAGGAATCACTATTCATCACTCTTAATCACTATTAAATTACTAGGAATCTGAAGAGCAATAGGACCAATCGGTTCCTTGGTATCTGTAAACCCTGGAGGTTTCTACTTCAACGGCAGCATGTTGGTCACGGCCTCGGACGACCGGACGGTGCGTTTGTGGCAGCGTAGTGGTGAAGGCGAGCAGCGACATCAGCGAGGGCAGCCACGGGGTGGGGGTCAGGGTACAGGTGCTAAGGAGGGTGCCGGATCAGCCATGCACTTGGACAATCAGCCTACTAGGATTCTGGTTGAGTGATCAGCATACTAAGGTTCGTTGATCAGTGCTCATTGCAAGGATTGGTGGTTCTTTCATCTGTTGAACAGGGTCCCTGGTTAATAGGGCTGATCCGTTGATATTGACTGTTCATAGGGTGGTAGTCAATGGACGCTCGGTTCTGACATCGGCCACAAGAGAGAGAGAGAGAGAGAGAGCAATGATCATTGACCATGGCATGCCATGGCGCTGGTGCTGGGGGACAATTAATAGTTGGTGACGTTAAACGCTTTTTATTTCCCCAGTATTAACAATTGGTTGGTGGATTCACTAATACTTCTTCATCGCCATTGAAATCACCAACCCGAAGATAGATGGAGGAGAAACCTGGCTGGAAGATGGTTATCAAGTGCTCAGGGCCCATTCCTCGGGGCCCCAGGATCAATCCTACATCCTGCCATTGACACAGCTGGCTTTGAACATGGCTTTGTTGGGACATTTGGCCGTGCCATGGGCCATTGGTGATGATTATATGGCTGTGGGCCATTACCAACCATCCAATAAGGGGGTAGGTGAACTGTAAACATTCCAACCATGACTAATTTGGTCATGTATGAGGTATGTTTGGCATGAGGTCTGACCAAATTTCATCTTGCAAGCCAGTCATTCTTCACACACCATGGCTGTCTTTATCATCAGCGGACAAAGCCAACCAAACAACCAACCATCCAACAACCAACTAACCAACCAACCACTCAACCACCCAACCTCTGATGTTGATATTTCATGACATTTCCATTGTTGGATTCTGATCCTGGCATCTCCTGGCCACCCCACGTGGTCGCGTCTCCCCAGGTTGGCGTTGCACGGCCACCTGCCGCGGCCACGGCTGCCGCGTCTGGGACGCGCTGCTGGCGCAGCATTTGGACGACCACGTGGTGGTGACCGCGTCGGAAGACTCGGTGGTGCGGATCTTCTCCATGGAGGGGACGCTGCTGAGGGAACTCCAAGGCCGGGTGGAAGAAATGATGAAGGATGGTTGAAGGTTGGTGATGATGCTGGATGATGGCTTATGGATGATGATTGATGATGGTTGAAGCTTGGTGATGGAGGAGGATGTTTGATGATCGTTGGTGTTGGTTGGTGATGCTTAGTGATCGTTGATGCTTAGAGTGGTTGTGATGATGGTTGATGGTTAGTGATGGTTCATAATGATTCATGAGTGATCAATGAATAATGATGATTGATGATGGTGAAATAGGACTGCGGTTTTTGTATGGATAATAACGGGTAGTGATGGTGCATACTATGAATTAATGGAGGATGATGGTTGATGATAGTTGATGATGGTTGGTGATGCTTACTGATGGTTGATGCTTATAGTGACTTTTTGATGCTCATAGTGATGCTTCACCAAAGCTGGTGCCCCCAGCCATATGGTCTATTAAGGATTGGATCTCCTATTACATAGTAGATATATAATTAATGACTATAGTAGATCCACCATAGTAGATTTACATGGCATGATTTGGGTGTCCCGCTATTTCGAGAACCCACGATAGCGAGTACATCATTCATTAACCACTATCATCCCTATGATTGACCACTATAAGCCCTATCATAAACCATGAATCCCATTGTAGTATCATTGACCAGAATAATCCCTATTATAATCCCTATTATAATCCCATGTTCATGGGCATTGATCATCCCTACAGGCCCTCATTCCACGCCATGCTTCACCTCGGCCACGAGGTCATCAAACCCGCGGCGTGCGCTGCTTGGAAGTCGTGGGCGACGGCGGCACGGTGGTGTCCGGTGGCGAAGACGGGGCGCTGAAGCGCTGGGTTTTGGCCGAGCACCTGGGGGACCAGGCGGTGATGAAGCGATGGCAAGTGCCGGAAGCCAAGGCCGGGCACAAGCCAAGCATCACCGGGGCACCTGGGTGGGTTGGGATGACATGGGGAAGCAGTAGGGGATATAACCATGTCTTAATATGGCATGGAATAACAATGCTTGGGTGGGTGGTCGATCGGTTGGGTCGGTGGGATCGGTCGGTGGGTCGGTTGGTGGGTCGGTTGGTGGGTCGATCGGTCGGTCAGTTAAAATCAAACAGGCGTATGACTGTTGGGTGTTTGGTTGGGTGTTTGGGGGGTTGGCAAATCATGGCAGATAAGGATATATGACTGGCTGGTGGCTTTGTTAACGCCTGGCTGGTGAGCAAGCACTGTGACCCGTTGAAGATGATCATAGAACAACCAACCACGGTAATGGGTCGGTGACAGGGAACGTCAACAACCAACCCTAGTAGTGAAGTAAATATTCCTGACAGGAAGTAACGTTGTCAAAGCACATATGGGGACATTTACAACAGTGATATTTGGAAAATGATCGTTTCAAATCTTTTTGAGATATTGGTAGTAATCCTACCAATCATATGTGGGGAATACAGTCGCAAAGACCAGCCGTGTTCGCGGTCGTTAGTTGTGAAACATCAGCGATAGCTTGCTGCCAGTTGAACTGTCCGTCGTGATCTGGTGACCATGATCAAGCGGATACCTTCGCATAGCTGGGTTGATTTGGGATCACTCAGCAACCCATCACCCAAGTAATTTGGGAAGGATGAAGCATCCAAGTACCCATCATTTGATCCATTCAAATCATTCACGCAGCCTTTTTGGGAAGGGTCTTGTTCATCCCAAGATCACAGGTGCTCCACTTCTCGAATCATCAGCAGCCAAGGATTGGATTCGAGAAGTGCTGCTGCTGTCGCATGACCAGGCGCTGGTGGCCACCAACTATGGCAACATCTACCGATTGCAGTTGCTGGCATCTTTCAGCAAGCGTGTTTTTTCTCCTTGACCACTGGGTTCATTCTCCAACTATGGATGTTACAAGAATGGTTAACTCATGGTTCACTAATGGTTGCCATATTATGGATGAGACTGGCCAAGAATGCTGGTTGCCCTCTGGCAATCAGCTACACAGTTGACTGGATCATTTACCAGCTATCTAGATGGATTTTCATTTGCTATGTTAGATTATTGAAATTATCGACGGAAAAGGGGTGTCCAACAATGGATGAAACCGAACACTTGGAAAACAAGGTTTTGATGAAGAGGCTGCCAGGAGGGTTGTCTGAACAATCTATCATCATCCCAAGAATTGAAGCATGTGCTGTTGCCAACGAATCCCGAAATTTCATGCCACCATGAGATAGCAGCAAGTTACAACCAACCAATCAGGTCCCAGCCGAAGCCCTAGGTTAGCTGTCGAAGGCGAAGCTGGTCGAGCAGGCGAGGCTATGGAAGTGGGGTCCTGGTGAACGGTGCTATGGATGTGTAAATGGGTGTTTCTCAAAATAGAGGTACCCCTAATCATCTACTTTCTGATTATTTATAGTAATAAACCCACCATTTTGGGGGCTCCCTATTTTGAGAAACCGCCAAATGTGACAGCAACAGTTACTGTGAATATTTGGGTACGGGTCAATATTAACCAACAATAATGGGGGACAATAACCTACTAATAAAAGAGAAAACAATGGTGAATCACGGGGAACCAGGGATACAGGGTTTTGACCCACAGCCATTTTGTCAATGATTGGTGGTAGTGATCACAATGATGGTAACATATTCCAGTTACTGTTCATGGTCAATGAATGGTGGCAAATGGAACACAAATGGAAGTCAACGTGCATGTTGAATGGTTAATCATACAACAGTTTAGTGGACACTTCAATGACATTGGTTATATAATGGTGGGCTGCTGAAACAAGAGTTCATGGCTCATGGACAGTTTCACCGTACGTATCCCAATACTGACCAACAGAAAAGCATAGGTATATTCACGTTAATTGTCCCCCTACAATGGTATAGATCGATCCCTCTAATGATGATTCCTGCTCGTGAGGTGGATGAATGTAAAAGCCAGGCATCATCATTCACCGCAGCCGCTGTTGGAGATTCAGTCGCAGCCACTTGCTGTAGAAGACCAACTTTTTCGAGGGATCTGCCAACCATATGTCAACCTCCCTGGTGGTTTCAGCCACATGCCGCCTACCCTCCATTCTTGTTACCAGACTCATTTGGGTCGGATACCATTCCCAAATGATCATATTTATATAGATTTATTGTTCAGTGAGGCTGCACCAAAATAAGCTCGTGATAGTGCTGGAAATTTCCGGGGATCAACAGCTGATGATTGCTGGTGAATGGCAGGGGGTTACTACTGCAGTTGCTGATGGTAATTCCTGGCTTCTCTGAGGCGATGGCGATGTCGCTGCTGAGCTGCTGTACCACGAGGCCGCAGCATGCTTTACTTCGATGGCACAAGGCGATGCGAACGCGACTTGCCGCGCCGGCACTTTCGCGACCATGGGGGTGGCGCATGATGACTACCACCATAGTGGTGAATGAATCAATGCTTAGCAATGCTTGCTTAGCGATGTTTAGTAGTGGTTGATAATCATGATTGATACTGGTTGATTGATAATGATAATGATAATGATAATGCTTGATTGATTCTGACAATGGTTGATTGTTCATTTATCCATGCCTAGTGATTGATAGTCATGATTGACAAATGGTTGGGGACTTCGTGATGGATGTTCCCATCGGCTCACTTACCGGTGTCGCCAAGCGAGCTGTGCTAGGGAACGCTTGGGAAGCGAAGCCGGGCACACGAAGCCAGGGAAGCCAAGCAACAGAAAATGCTGCATGGTGACATGGGAATCATCATCTCACCCATGGGTGGTCAAAAAATTATCACCAGCCGAGTAGTGGTTGCTACGCCTGTAGAACCACAGCCAGTGGTCCCTCTTACTTAGTATTGTTGACCCAGTTTCCAGGAGGGAAATGGGAAATCAGACTAGAAAGATCTGGAGCCAAAATGAGGGCAAAAGTCTTAGGGTGGAACAAGCTTCCTTTGAAGCCATGCGCATTTCGACCGAACTGCGGTGCGCACTACAGAGCCACAAACAGATAATGATGTGGCAGGTAGAAGCCAACACCATTGCCCCTCAACATTGGAACGCTTTCACAACCTGCGTTTTTTTCTTGACAAGTATTTGGGGTCAGCTTGAGTGCGTTTTGTAGGCCTGAAGCTCTTGTGTTGTTTCCTCAAGATGATCACAACTTGGCAGCTAATTGGTGCTACGGCGGTGCTCCTTTCCCAAGGCCATCTGGATCGGTTGTGCTGACGGTCGTGGAATCCTTCTCACCGACACAGCTGAGCGTGTGAATGTTCACATGCTGGAGGCCAGGATGATGAGGGGAGGCAGGTTGGTTTCTCAGCGATGCTTACGTCGTGAGATGTCCTGTGTCACTTGGCCGGACCCAATTGGACTGGGCACTTCAGGCTGAGAAGGTTGGACAATCTCCTGAAAGTGGGCAGAACATATCAGAACGACAGGTACGCAAGTGGTTCACTTGAACTCCTCTCGGCACGTGGTTGTTTGATGAGCTCAGCGCACTACTCGACTACTGTTTGCTTCACAAGTGCAACTAATCGCACACATTTGCATTGAGGGGGGTCCCAAGAAAACCAGTTGGATGCTGAGACGTCAAAGAATGTTGCAGGTGCATAAGCCTTGCAAGAGATGATAAAATCAAGATTCCTCCGTTTTTTCATCAAAGCATCGGTGAACTGGAAATTTTGACATTGTCTGAAACCGGAACGCACAAATAGAATTGAAATCCTTGTATCTTCTCGTCCATTGCAGTCGTGCAGCGGTGTCAGAGGGCTCAAGCCGCGTTCAAGCCGTCCAGTTGTTGCATGTGATGGGGGTTTTCGAGGTGTTGGCTGCGGCGAACGTTAGCACTGGTTCAAGACGTCGTGGATCTGCTGATGAGGAACTCAGTGACTTCGTCGAGCCCCCGGACGAATGGTCCCTGGATCTCTATGACTGGCGGTCCTTCTGCTTCGGTTTGCTGGGTGTCTTACCCTTCCTGATTGGGACGCACCTGGAAATGGAGCTCAGGATATGGTCAGGTGTCATCTTCTTTGGGGGCCTGGCATTCTTAGTAACGGTGTGCATGCTGATGATCCCTTTTGACCGGGTCTTACGAGCTTCCGTGGCGGTCTTCTTCATCTCATGGGTTGCTCTGGTCATCCCCGCCTCCATTTTCACCGTCCCTGGCAGCGCAGTCCGGTCTCTAGCAACAATGGTCTCTCTGGCTGTCGGATATGTCTTCGGTTTGCTGGTCACCACTCTATGCTTGTCCCCAGTAGCTAGGCCTTTGAGGCGCACGTGTGCAGCAGCGGTGTGTCTCATTGTCCCCGTGGTCGCAGCCTTCCTATTGCTACGTTACATGGAGCAGTGGACAGTGACGATGGATGGGCGTCTCGCCGGACTGGCCTACTTCTTGGCAGCCAAGATCCTTATGGACCTGAACGCCATAGTGATTGGAGCCATGCATCGGATGGCAGATTTTGATTGCCACATGACCGCAGCAGTCGTAGCAATTGGTGCTGCAGGCGGCCAAATCATCAAGTTTGCTGCGTTTTTGCGGTCCTACATCAATGCTGATGAGCCGATTGGAGTGCTGGCTGTCTCTGGCTGTGCCAGTTGTGTTTTAGATGTTTTTACCCGCTTGCAGCCTTTCGTCTCAGTCAAGACCAAAAAGCTGTCCCCCGTCAAACTTGTCATGCTTTCCTTGGCGCCTTACTTGAAAAGCGTCACAATGACCACAGTGACGTTCTATTGGGCTTTGTCAGAGGTCAGCAACATGCCCATCAGGGGGAAACTCCGCATTCCACCCACGGTTGCCCTGGCCTGCTTGCTTTCTGGCTTGGCGGCTGATTTCTTCATCCTCCTCTTCCAAAACTGGAAGCAAAGACAAGGGGAGGGGCTCTGGCGAACCTGCTACCGCCTGCGCTTGGCAGGGCAGTTTGTCCCGATGCGGCACCCTTGCCCTCCTCCAATGAGAATGCCGATAGCCTCATCGAGACGATCGGTAGATGTTTGGATTGCAGCAGCAGTGGCTGCATCCTCTGCATATTGGATGAGCATCACTGCGAAATACATGACCGTGCCTGAAGAAATGCCCAGCTTGATCCTGGAGAGCTTTGGTGCCACTTCCTTTCCATTTTGGCTCCTTTTCCTCATCTATGTTTTCTTTGAGCAGATCCTCGCCACAGTCGTGACTTGGCGTGCGCAAGGTCCGTTCAAAACGACAGACCTCGACCTCACTGACCTCAGTGTTGTCGGAAAGACCAGCCCTTGATCCGCAGTAGGCAGCCCTCGTGGAAAAGCGGTCACAGCTCTTGACCAACCCAATGAGGAGCCAAAATTTTGCCAATTTTCTCCAGATACACGTAATTTTTATCCCAAGAATGGGTCACTTGAAAGTTCGGTGCCCCATGCCTCTGCTAGAGCAGTTTTAATTTTCGCTAACTTTTCATCCCTCCACAGGGGCGATTCTTTCACCCTAAAGGGGATCCTGCTAAACGCCTCAGCAGCAAATCTGGAAATCTTGACCACAAAAAGAAACACTCTTCCAGATTCTTCCAGCAAAATCTGCTTATTCATGTTTCATCAGTCATGTCTAATCATATTTGATACTATTTGATTATGTTTATTTGATTCTTTGACAAGACAGGATCCACCGGCTGTGCCCAAGTGGCATGGCTCGTTGAAGGAGGTGAGCTGTCTTGACGCAGCGGCCGCTGCAGATGCACAGTTGAAAAAAAATGTCAGCTCACGGAAGCTCAAAGCTGGTTGGTGGTTTTAACATTTGTGTTTTCGCTCGAATTTACAAGTGGTTGGCTGATTGACAAGCATCTTTTTCATAGAGATTGAAACCGCCAACCAGAAAGCATACCGGGGGAGAAGGTATTGTGGCTGACTTTGCGGAATCATTTTTGTTTTGGGCTGGGGTCTGTAGCATAGATTGAAATCCTGCACCTTTTGGTGGCCGTAATCTCGAAGAAACATACGTGACCGGGATGGGATGCTAACCTACCCGTTCTTGGGTGGGTATTGATCCATAGTCATGTGAGTTGAACTGCCAGTGGTGTTGCAAACCATTCAACTGGCTACGCGGCTACACCAAGGTATATAATTGATCAGTCCACAGGCCCACCCCCAAGTGACTTGTCCAACTCTAAAGATGCAAAAACAACAAATGTAAACATGGGTGCTTTCCAGGTGACATGCTTTACTTGCCACATGTAGCCATGGGGCTCCATGCAGTGGGAAGAACCAACTCATCTCCTGAAAATGCTCGAAAGGGGTTCCATTTCAGGTGGGGTTGCCCTGGGAACCACATTCTGAAGTGGTGAGATTTTTTTTAGATTACCGTGTTTTCTTGTGCTTGGACCCGTGCTTGTTCTCATTGGGATGATGATGATACTGATGTTTCACCCTGCAGGTGTCCTCTCACATGTTTGCATGGCAGCGAACGTTCACTCATTTGCGCAAGATGGAGAGGAATTGGTTCACTTAGTTGGCAGTTTCTCAAAATAGGGGTACCCCCAAATCATCCACTAGTAGTCATTTACAGTAATAAACCAACCATTTTTGGGGGCACCCCCATTTTGAGAAACCACCAATTGATGTTCGCAAACCTAGAAGACACCAACGATGCCACACCCATCATGTCGGTGTTGGCTGAGCATTGCAGGTCTTTCGTCAATGTCGCGTCAGTGCAGCATTTGGTGGTCCTGGTGGTCACGGCCTCTTCTGTGATCATGCCGGGAGGCTGGATCAATGACATGATGAGTCGGGATGACTAAGAACCGGAGATACTCTCTGGTCAACTAACCTGGAAGTGGAAAATCCATCAATTACAGATGGTTCCAGGTCAGTTTGCTGGTGGGTAGATGATGGTGGTTGCTGTAACGGTTGAATTGCCTTGTCCCTTTTTGAGAATTCAACAAGCAGATCCATATTGGCTGATATGGGGACATCCAAACTAGCCAATTGGCAGTTAATCAATATATATACTTGTTGTCAATCTCTTGGACATCCAAACTTCAAAACAAGCAGATGACTGTGGTTGAAGGTCGCTCTTGATTTATTTTCGGTGACACCAAGGCGGCTGTCAATGCGTGATCGATACTAGCGGATGAAAATGGTAGCGCCTGAAATAACGATATAGATCCTATAGGGTTTGACCCAGTTGATAGCGCCCAATCATGTGGATACATGGGTTAGTCATGCGGAAATCCTGATTGTTCATAGTTGGCTGTGGGTCAAAAACCTGTACCCCTGGTTCCCATCATTAAACATTGTTTTCCCATATCATTGTTGGTTAGTACTAATGGTTAATATTGAACCATAGCCAGTTGAGACTGGCATTCATGGCGTTCCTGGCGTTCCTGGCGGCTGGCAGGGTCCGCTTCTTCGACGGACCCGCTGCTTTGGGTGCCAAACAGATTGCAGCTCCCAAGAAAGGCGACGGGCCGAACCAGCGCCTGCTGTGCCTCGCCCCACCTGAAACCCGCTGGTTTCGGAACTCCCGTTCTCTTGAAGTGAAATTGGTTGGTTGGGGATAGTTGGGGATAGTCTGGGTTTATTTTCCCTAGTTGGGGATAGTTGGGGATAGTTGGGGAAAGGTTCATAGATGTCTGGGTTTTATTTTCCCCAGTAGTTGGGGATAGTTGGTTGGTTGACCAACAGATCATAGGGCTTGAAACCACCAACCACACGTCTATGAGTCTGTCAGGTTTTTTGAGATTTAAGTAAAAACATTTATGCCGCCGACTTCGCCATGTGGCCAATATATTACGATTTCGTAAGATTTTCATAAGTGTTGCTTTCATATATCTGTTTACATGTAAACACATTTCTTTCCAGGGAGCAGCCCATTGTTGATGGCATCGCCAGTGCTGGCCACCAAGAACACGCTGTGTTAACTGCAACGGTGTGGCAGTACATCACCATCAACCATCACTCAACCTATTGTTGGATAGTGTTGTCCAGTGTTGCTGCTGATCGCCAATTAAGCATCTCTTCCCAAGTGTTCATCATTGACCACCACTGGTCGTCATCAACCATTGTAAGCATTTATGGTTGGTCATGATTCTTTATTAGTGACCATTATGTAGTGGTTTCTCAGAATGGGGGTGCCCCCAAATCATCCTATATATATAGATCATTTATTGATATAAGCTATCCATTTTTGGAGTTCCCAATTTTAAGAAACCACCATATTTTAAACACCTGTTCATATAGTTCATTGATATAAACCATCCAATTTTTGTTGATAGCCATATCAACTGTCGTAAACACCAAATTGTAAAAAAGGAACAATCACCATGTTTTAACAATAACCACGAACAATAAGTTGATGATACGGACTATGACCAACCATTCCTTATTATTTTGTTATTTGTGGCTTATTGTCAACCATTCATCATCGGTTTCGGGGTATCCCTGCGCCACGGCTCAGGTGTGGTGTCTTGCTGACGCAAGACGAGCCGGTCACGTGGCTTTTGGGCGACGAACACGGTGACGTGGCAGCGGTTAAATGGTGCGAATGTGACATGCCCTGATGGGTTCTAGCCTTGGGAAATGGTGAAATTCTTGGGTTGCAACCATTGGATGTGTTAATGGTCAGTGATTGGTAATGCTGAATAATTCGATTGTTAATGGTCAGTGATTGGGTTGCAATCATTGTGAATAGTTCGAGTAAAACAAAGCTGATGGTAGATGCTTTAGGAGTGATGGTTTAGTCGTGATGGTTTCGTAGTGCTGGATCATTAACCGCTGGTTTCTAGGGGAGAATGACCAAGAATGACTGGTTGCTGGTTTAGTATCCAGCAGTTCAGTTGCCCCGGGTTTACCCATAGTTGGTGACCATACAGGAGGTTCTTTGAGGTCTCGCAGTGCAGCCAGTGGACTACCAATTCTGGGGGACCATCAATGGTCGGTAGTCACGGTTGATCACAGATGTCCAGTAACGTGGCGATAACAGACAATGACTCACAATCGCGGACTATTACTTGATAATGTGGCTTCGCAGCCCCTTGCAGCAAGCTTAGGTGGTTGAAGTGGTATGAATATTGATAGAATCTGTAGCTATGATCTAGCTTTACTAAGGCTTCAAACCGCACATTTTTGCATGGTACCTGCATTGTGCAATGGGCAGCCGTGATGTAGCATGTTTTCAGATACTGCATATAGTTCATGGCTCTTATGTCAACATGCTCCGCTAGGGCCAAACCACCACCCATGGACCATATTATGCAACATTATAGATATTCATATACTTAGAAGCAGAATGAATATATTTTAATGTAATTTACTCTCCGCATGTATTAGTATATAGACATACCCATAGGCTTGATGTGCATCTACTAGTCTGTAGAACCCCTAGCCGGACCCAGTCACCAAGGTTGCTTACATTTGGTGAATCTGCAGGTCCGCGGATTATCTTCTGAGTGGCTGTTGGTTGGGAGGGAGCGAGGCCAGGAGCCAGGTGTACCCAATGCTAGCCCTTAAGTACGGGGGAGCGAGGCCAGGAGCTACAAGGAGGGTTCTAATTCTAAGCAAATGCTAGGGTGGTGATGATTAGTCTGTGCATGTTTGTGCGAATGATGGTCAAAAGTGGTGAATGAGGCATGCTTAGGAATGGGGAAGTTTATTAAGCTCGGTTTGAGCTATCCCAATGATTAAATGCAGCATCGATGATGGAGCAGATTAGACAACATGGATATGCAGATCGATGCCTGCCAGCTGGATGTGGCTCGTGCCACATGCACCTGGCAGGCGAAAAAGCACCACATGATCATTTCAGCAATCTGACTACGAAGCGCTTTCTCGTCGAGAGTTGACTGGGTATACTTTTCCAAACAACCTGCAGGGTCAAGACCAGCAGTACCAGTGGACATCCCCAGAACTGACCAGTTTCTATCTCGGGATGGCATCCGTTGGGTCAGATTCTCTACGAGCCGCTGTTGATTTTGGGATGACAACTGATGTAGCCCAGGCTTGATGCCCCTCACAACACCTCCGCCAGGACCAGCTGGAGCAGTTTGTTGCCGCACACCAAGGGAAGGTATTGAGTCTCTTGCCGCTGGGCAATGCTTCAAGCACCTGGGATGCAGCGGCAGCTTCGGTGGTGTGTGCCAGCTATTGTTTGCTGCTGGTGTTTGCTATAACTACAACTATTAGCTGAAGATCAATGGCCATAACCAACTATTAAGCTGGTTGGTGGTTTCAGACATTTTTTTTGATTTCCCTAGTATTCATTAACAGCAAGTTGGTTGATATTTTTCATAGGGGTGGTTCAACCACCAACCATTGTTTGCTGGGTGACCAAGCACCTGAATGTCAAGATCCGTCCATTTTCCGACCAAAGCTATCAAGCTATCAATGTCAAGATCCGTCGCACTCTATAGTCCTTGTTTGCTTCTAAATGACTGTTGGTCAGTGACCTGGTGCCCTGGTGAATACAGTATCCCACAATAGCCAAACCAATCTTTGTTCGGATGCTCACCTGCCATTTTTTTGCATGGTTGGTTGTGACTACCCATAACCAAATCTTTCCGAACATGTCCCCGCATGTTTCCATGGCTGGGCGGTGATGTGCAAGATTGCGGGCTCAGATTCAGACACCTTTCCTTTTTTTTGCAGATACAATTTTCATACACAACACATGAATGTACAATACACAAATATCAAATGATATTCACCACCGTTTAGATACCTCTCCTTCATGCTCGTGGGCTAGCCTTTCTTTCCAAACCTAACGCGTTAAATGTTTTCTGTGAACCCAAGATGAAGCGATCCAAGTTTGCCCATTTCTGGAAAGCAGCAGAAACCAGGGTATGAACCTCATGAAAGCAATGTTTATCATGACGATGTCTGTAAGGAGTGCCCTTCCACCACCCCTACAACGATGTTTGTTCGAACAACGGGACCCCTACTGGTATATCAACCATTAGTTACTGGTAAGTACCATGATCAACCACCATGCCCTTCCAACAAACCATTCATTTGTTACCCAGGCACCTCCGTGCCGCCACTGCCTCAACCACAAGCATAACCATAACCAAACCCCCGAGGGAAAGGATGACTGGGACAGCGTCAGGTATCGAGTTTCTGTCTTCTGGAGCAGATGGTGTTGTTCTGCGGCATCGCTTAGCACCTTGGCGGTTACCGGTGGGGTGATGGTTGAACCATTGGGGAAACCGTAGGAAACCATGGGAAAACCATGGGAAAAACCATAGGAAACCATGGGAAAGCCGTAGGAAACCGTTGTTTAGATGATGGTTGATAGATTGTGATCAGACATGCGATCGCCTTGTTGTGCTCTTGGTGTTATTATGTGTTATTGATTATGATCAAGGCGAAATGTGTTTAGACAATGATCGTATTGTTTGTTCTGCGGTCAATGTCGTTCCATCAAAGGTCCGGACAACCAGCAGCAGTAAATACCACGGATCGCAGATCATCACTATCAGCTGGTGATGTGGTCGTGACTCAGCTAACAAAATGCTGTGCCATGAACAGGGTTTGTCCATGAATGAATCCTCCGTGGTTGGTAGCTCGGGCTATGATCTTTTCGGGAAGGTTGGAGGGTACCACCATTTGTGGACCCAATCATAGCTGGTCCTGACAATGTAGCAGAGCTAGGACTTTTGATATATCTTTGGACTACTGGTGGCTCTGGAAGCAGCCATGATTTCCACATGACAGCTGCGTTCCGGCAGCGAGGCTGAGCAAAGTCTCAGCCTGTTGCATACCAGCAACGGTGTCGACGCCACCATATAATCAAAAAAATCAATGGTATGCCGGTATGCCCAGCATTTGAGGCCTGCGTGGACAGATACCAGAATTGTTAGGTGGTAGTTTCATGTAGTTTCATGATGAAGTATGATGAAGCAAACTCACAGTGTTTTGATTGGCACTTGCAAACTAAGTGCAATATACTCAATGGTGTTGAAGTTGCTGTGGATCATCTTGCAATATCTTGCAATGATTTGCGGGGTTCTCTTCTGTTTAGATGTTCTATTTAGATAGCAATCAGATGCAATAAGGATCTGCAGCATTGATCATTGATCTGGATCTAGGTTCAATCAGTGTTTGAGCTGCCCAGATGGCATCTCCACCTGCCGAGGAAGTAAGCTCCAGTCAGTCCACGGCCGAGCCGAAAAATGGGCAAACATTTCCGCATTAGCATGAACTAGTATAGAAATTTCATTTTAATTTAGCATACTGAGGTTAGAGAATACCTATCTTCAGGATAATTTCTTCATTTTAATTTCAAACCTTCAAACCTTGATCCAAAACATGACGCAGCACGGCTAGAACAATTGGTGGTTCCTCATTTCTTGATGTTTGCGACCCCCAAACGGGAACTTCCCTGCGCAACGACAGGAGCCTTCGTCGTCGACCTGGACGCAACTGGCGGCACATCGACCTGGATGTGGCCTGAGACATTTGTCGCATATGCAGCTGCAAGGGATGGATAGCCCGGGCGAAGTACCACCCCTGTTACCTGGCGTGGCTGCAAGAGAAGTGTTTGTTGGCTGATGGCGCAGTGTGCCAACATTTTCTTTGGTAACCGGCGCAGCTTTGGTGGACCCTTCACTGTTCGATGGTTCTGCATGATTTTGTGGAGGAGAACCCAGCAGAATCAGAATCAGTCAGTACTAAAGAGCCACAGAACTTCTCTATTTAAATCGCACGAGGTTGTTCATCCAGCTGGTAGGGGTATACCTGGGTTCTTGATAGCTTTGTAAGTTAGTGACTTCCAGTTGATCAACCTGCAGGCTTCGAGTCATTGCGACTTCCCAGTTGACCTACAGATTTTTGAGCCAATTTGGCTTCAACTTTGGGACTTGGCTCATCTCCAGGATTCCATGATTCCTCCCTAGGGTAGCAACCTGCCAGAAGCATCCGCGGCACTCAGATTCCTGGGAGCATTTCAGAGCGCTGACTTTGTTCTCTGGGACTCCTCAGCCTGTCTGGAGGCGCTGAGCGCTGCTGCTGCTGAGTGACCCTCCACTCCTCACATGGAAAGGTCGGGTTGACCTGGCCTTCATCCTATGAGAAGCTGGAGCACTGGTGACCTTGATCTTACTGTCATTTGGGTATCCAATGTTGACATTTCTCATGTTTGTTGGTTCTCCAATCCTGCAATGTTGACCCTTGACCTTATTGCTGTTTTTTTCACGCAAAATATGGAGCTGTTGAGCTACTAAGAAATGTCCAGGAACAAGTAACGACAGGGAACTTGCGTACTCGCACATGTCCATCTTGGCGAGGAGGGTGGCGAAAAATGGCTAATCATGGTTGCTTAGGATGGATTAAACTACCAGTAGTAATGGTTGAGTAATTAGTAATGATGGTGGTTGTGTGTGGTTGTTAGAGGGTGTTCCGCGAATTTATTGAAACTTCCTTTTTCATCAGTGATGGTGCTACAACTTAGCCAGCCATTGCGGCCCTTGGACAGATATTAGTGGCTATTAAGGCTTCATGCTGGTTAAGGATTATTGATAAGGAATTGCAAGTGTTGACTATTTCTGGCTCAGAACGGTTAAGGGTAAAACCACCAGTAATGATGGTTAGCAATGGCTGTCGACAAGCCTTTGCAGCGAGTTTGAGTGTTTGGAATAGAATACATTATTGTTTACGGTGGATGATCACCAATTATGATTAATAATTCAAGCAAGGACAATCGTTTATCACCAACAACGAGTTTTAGAACAAGAAGAATGGTTGCTTACCCACGCTGGTTAGTCACCTAAAACTTTGGGTAACACTGGCCTTTTTAGAATCACCTCATTAACAGTGACGATTCATCGCCAATGATACTTCACTCATGGGCTATTGACCATCAATGATCCTCATATGTCTTTTCAATAACAAACTAGCCACCGTGATTGAAATGATTGCCAAGTTCGATCACCATCCAAAGCAGTCTGTTATGGTTTATCACAATTGTTGGTTAAACGCGAGTGTTAGTCATTGAAGAAACGATACAGATAAAAAAGCAACAAGTGGTTGTTTGCCGTTGCCAATAATATCATTAGAGGCAAATAGTGGTTGATCGTGGCATTCATCGTGGTTGATAATGGTTAACTAAAGGATGATGGTTGATCATGGTCAAGTATCATTCAATTAGCACAAATAGTGATTAATTCTGAAACACCATTGATCCATCATCATTATAATCCTGACAAGCAATCACAAAGCACTACATGATCATAAATAGTGAATGATGAATGATCACTTAAGACCTAATAGTTAATAGTGAATGATCACAGTCATAGAGATTGAATCACAACTGGGTCATAGTCGTAATTGAATCATGAAGTACTACTTCTCTGTTGATGACCGCTAGCCAAGATCACCGTGAGTCTGCGGTGATGGTTGACCATGAATTGATGAATGTGTCAATCACCAGCTGCAACTATTCACCCGTAACAACCAACTGTGGGGGTTTCTCAAAATTGGGAACACCAAAAATGGATGGTTTAGTAAAAATGGTTGATATTGGATGATGTGGAAGTACGGATGATGAAACCACCATTATAACCTGTCATTAAGGATGCTTCTTGATGTTTATTCATGCTTGCTAATGATTGTTACCTGTGCTCCGGTTGTTTTTTATTGTTGAATGATGGTTTCTTAAAATGGGTGTACCGCCAAATCATCCAAGTCATTATATAATATTTATAGTAATAAGCCACCAATTTTTATGTATTGGTCTCTCATGGTCATGGTTCATGGTCATTGTTCATGGTTGTGAGCCACCTCCATGGTTTTCTATGCATGGCCATTAAACGGGTATCTATTAGATAATTGTTGTTGAGGGCTGTTTTAGGTTATTATTGGCTATCATCTCTTATGAAAGAACTATTTTCACAACAGTTATTACCATCAGTCCATGGTTTCTATCTCTTACTATCATAACCTTTATCATACAGCAGTTACAACCCTGGTACCGATAACCACAAAGACCAATATTTAAGATGTCTATTGCAAGTCCATTGCTAATGATAAACCGGGTTAGTTGACCAAATAAATAGCTATTCGTTCAAAACTAATATCGTCATTGTGGCGACGATCATTACAACTATACTCTTACCTATCATTACAATTATCATTACAACTACCATTGCAATTATGATCATAACAATCATTATACCTATTCATTATCGTCACAATTATCATTATCGCTATCATCACAGTATTGCTGTTATCTTAACCACTGATAAAACTGTCACTAGTATTGTCACCATTATTTCTCAATTATCATCATAACAACGGATGGCAATGATAACGGATGATTATGGCGATAACAATCATGAAAATGATTAGGAGACTAAGCACCATTATCAATTATAACTACCATTAAGACTCTCATTATAACTATTACCACAACTGTTGTTGTAACTATGATTACAACCATTCTTATAACCTTCACTTACAACCACTAATAGTTGGCTATTACTACAATTACTATTACTATAATTACTATTGTAACTATTATTACAACCATTACTTTGACCATCTCTTACAACTATTATTATAACCATCATTACAACTATTACTATAACTATTCCTATTACCATCACTTACAACCAGTAATAGATCCTATGATTGCTCCCACCATGGTTGCTGCACCACCCCTTCGGAGGTCTGGCGATATCGTTGCGGCGGTGCCAAGCGGCCCAACAGCTTGGTGGTGGAGACACGGCGCAACGAAGCCAAGACATGGTTGGGTTGGGTGGTTGGGTTGGGTGGGTTGGGTTGGGTGGGTGGTTGGGTTGTGGGGTGGTTGGGTGGTTGGGTGGTTGGGCGGCCTCAGGGTTGGTTAGTTTGTTGGTTAGTTGGTTGGCTGCTTGGTTGATTGATGGGTTGATTCGTGCGTGAGTCATTCAAGGGAACTTCGGGTTTTGGCCCACGGGAACCGAGTTGCAGGCCACGGAGTGTTTCTGCACCATAGACACAGTTGTACACACTCGTGTTTTATGCCTGGTACTGTGTACATGCTTAGGCCAAGCCTTATTGGGTGAGACTGGTGGTTTTCATTGCTGATTGTCTAGTTGTGACCAGCTATCACCATGTGTCTCAACACGGTGCATGAACAGCTCAAGACTCGGATTCAAGGCAATCGGTGGTTTCACCTATCGGAGTGCGGATACATGGTGTGACCAACAATGGCGGTTGTTTCCCTACTTCAGTTTGCATTTCTCTACGGTGGGCTGTGCTCGATATATACGTTCTCATCACAGTTGGCCCTGATCCGAGGTTGACTCAGTCCTACTGGATGTGATCTTGAATGGAGTGACGGATCATCAGAGAAACCCAGTGTTTGGTGTCTACAACACAACGTGAGTCTGGGTGTACAGAAAATATCATTATTGTGCCTTCCTGAAATTCACAAACGAAATCACAAATCACCATTAAGATCACCATTGATTTCCATGTGGGTATCCAGAGTCAATCCGACAACTCCAACCCAGCATCGCACAAATTCACCTTGGTTATGCTGGTGAGGATCATAACTCCCCAAAGATCTTTGCTTATGCTATCTAATTGTCACTCATAGTAGTTCAATGTAGTTCAACTACTTGGATGTGCACCCCCACTTAGTAAGTGGTCACAAAACCCATGATTTCTAGGGCTTAGTTCAGCTACCTTATAGGACGTAACCAACCATGGCTTCCCTAGGTGCACATCCAGCCATAGAGTCCCCTGCGTGCTGGCGCCCCCAGGATCGGATCGGCCGATCCTTCACCTTCGCCTTCTCGAGCAGCAAGTCCTTGGAGATCCACTCCACCGGGGTCGTTTCCAGCGACGGTCAGGGCCTTGGGCACCGCTTGCGGCCGCTGCACGGTCGAGAGATCCACCAGATCTGTTGGCTGCTGGCACCAGGGGCGCCTTGGCGCCGATCCAGCCCTGTGGTGGTTAATCTGTAGCTTCTCCCAGAGGTGGTTCGCTGATGATCATTCATCTCTAATCTTTGCTCTCTAAAACCTTAACCCGCCCGTAAATATTAGACATCCAGGGTGGTTTTTGAATATTAGTGGGGGTGTTCAGTCATAGGAAGCCGAGATTCCTCGTGAATACTGGTCATCTGGGAATGGCGAGGGCAGCTGCACTGCTCCAAGGATAGGCCTGGCATCTTAGCGACAGCTTCGGAAGATACGAGCCTCCGCTTGCTTCACTTGTCAGGCGGGACAGGTGACCTGGCCAAAGTTGTCCCCAGCTCATTCCGCGGCCCCGTTCAACGCTATGAACTAGCAGCATTTGGGTTAGCAGTGACTGGTTGGGATGTATACAAATGGCTGTGTACTAGCAGGTATACACACAAGTTGTTGATGAGTACCCGCTGACTGTCCTGCATATCAACTTGTTCATTGATTCATTAGTATGGGCGCCAGCATGCGCCCATACTTTGTCATCATTGTTAAAACAGCTTGCATCGCGCGCAGCTCTGGTATGAACTTGTGGAATATTGGAGTTACCACATATCGTGGTCAAGTGCACAAGCAGATGTACTCACCGCTATTAACCACGATTGACCACTATGAATCATGATTACATGATAAACAAATGTAATTGTACCTACCCCAGGAACCTTTATTTAGATCAACATGACAAAACAAGTTTAATACACATATTGCATACGTACATATATGAAACATACTCATGCAAATTGCATGCAAAATCAGTATTTGCCGTCAATAACTCTTGATTCGTTCCCATCTTCGTTGATACAACGTTCGTGGGTGCCAGGTACACCCGGGGCCGACTGGTCCCTGTGTCCTGCTTCGGCCACGGTGCGCTTCCCTGGCTCAGTGAGAGCCCTTTGCAGCTGAGCAGTGAAACCGACCTGGTTGGTGATGTTGGTTGGTGATTCATAGGTTGACTGGCATGATTTATAGATGTCAACCTATGGTTGATTGTGGTTGATTATGAATGGTTGATCATGGTTGACCATACGTTGGTGGTTCATAGATGTCAATAGGTTGATTGTTCATAGGTTGATTGTGATTGATTGTAGCATTGGCTCTTCGGTTGGAAGGACTATCAAGAACCTATCATTATTAATAAGCCAGTCAACAGCCATTTGGTCATAATGGGGTTGTAGGATAAGCTGGTTGGGTGATAATTGAATCAACCTGTTTAGGTTATTCTAAGTCTTTTTGATGTTCATCCGGCTGATTATCAATAGGGCATGATGCTTGATCAACATGAATTGGATGAACCAAGTTGCTATCAACCATCAATAGGGCATCCAAGGGAAATTGTGGGATGTAAATGATGGTTGATAGCGCTTGGTCGGATGGTCATAGATGACCAACAAACCACGGAACAGGTCAACCCAAAGCAACAAAAGAGGGATACCTCCGCGATCAACAAATGGTTTCGTCGATGAATGGTGTAACCACCCAAACTGGCACTTTCCCTATTAATCAAGATCATTCTTCATTGGTGTAGGCGTACCGCATGGTACCGCCGTTGATGGACAAACCCAAATGATGGGTGGCATTACCCATCAACAGTTCATTGCAGAGCTAGTTGTCGTTGCCGAACTAATCGGAGATGATACAATTGACAACAGGTGACCATAAAACCAACCAACAAATTGTGCAAGTGTTGATGAAGCGGTATGACCAAGCGATGATACAACCCGACCAGAGCATATGCTGATACTACATAGTTGCAGAAGGTTCTGATGGAAGTTGAAGCAACCAAGAACCAAGCAATGAAGAGCCACCTGAGGAGATAGCTAATGAAACAATGAAGATATGGCTATGGGTCAATGTTAATCAACCAACAATGGTGGTTGATAACCAACAAACTATAGGGAAAATAATGGTTAATGATAGGGAACCAGGGGTACGGGGTTTTGACCCACAGCCAGATAGTGGGGATAGAACTAGCCCTCGATCAACTGTTGCTCGATACCTGCCTTAGCAACACATTCTGGTTGATTGGTCCAAACGTCCCTCATACTACTCGACCTATTTATGATAGATGCAGGAATATATCCATCAAACAGTAGGATCGGATGGGCAGTGCTGGGCGAACATCCGAATGAAGATCCTTCCGTTCATTTTCTGCACGTTCAAGGGCGGCACAGGCTTTCAATCCGCAGCCAAGAAGGGAGAAAGTCCTGGTCGAACAGCACGGTATCAGTTCTACCAGCTCAATCAGTCATGATCTGCACGGCAAACCAGGTTGGATCTTGAAAAGTGCCAAACATCAACAACTCCCGGTGTTAGTATCAAGACATAACACCGTAACACCGATACCAATTGCAGGTGTTAGTGTCAACTACCAATTCCCTAGGTTCAACCATTCCAATCTTGAACACTGCCAACATCAACACTTCCAGGTGTTGGTATCTAGCGGTGGCAGTGGAACCTAGGGCTGGAATGGTCTTCGGGATTTTCTGCCAACACACCGCTGAGACCAAGAAGATCATAATCATAGGAGTGATATGTTGATAGGTTAGTTGACTGCTTGGATCCCAATCTATCTCAATGGACGTGAACTGTTGGGATGATACTCAACTAACCCAGGGATCCATGATTAATTGAGATATGTATCTATCAACCAATATCAACCATTTCTTCTCTGCCAACCTTACTGTATGGCTTTCATTTTGTCGTTCCGTCATGATTTTGATTCTTCGTTCCCCGTAGTCGGTTTCATGAGTGAGGTGCGTGTTTGACATCGGATTTGAGTATCACTATGGTGGTTTCTCAAAATAGGGGTACCCTGAACTCATCCTTTATTGGTCATTCACAGTCATAAACCATCCGTTTTTGTGTGCCCCTATGGTTAGAGAAAGCCTCAGCTCGCTACACCAAAAGGGCGGATCTATGACCCGCCCCGGGTATCCCCAGCATCCCCAGTCCAGGCCTTTCCAGCCTCAGGCAGTTTCACCTTGGACGCAGGTGGCTACAGCAGCCCTGCCTCGTTGTTGGTTTCGGGTGGCGCCAAGGGCGCGCTGAGGGCCCACGTGCTGCGGCACGACGAGAGCTCTGCCGCGCTGCGCTGCGTGTGGTCCACGTCGCTGGGAGAAGTGGATCCTGTGACGGCGCTGGAGACGCTCGGTGCCATTGGCCAGGGCCACCTGTTGGACCAGTTGGACATCCGGGGGGGAAACTCGTGGTAGGGATGGGACGCTTCATGTGCGTGTGGGCTTTCGTGAAGCAAGTTGATGGATTGACAAACAGATTACGTCGTCAAGCAGGATGATTAGGAAGAGCCCGGTCATCCCATTTAGCAAAGTCTTGAAAAACGTAGGAATGTCGATAAGCATATTACCAGCCAGTACCAACTATCATCAATGAAGCAGCAGAAGTCAATCATGAATTCCAAGATTAGCCAACCAACATTTTTTGACTGCCTGGGTTCCGTAACAACCACACCTCGAATTGGAAAGGTCAAGAGCCAAATGTCAAGCAATCGGACATATCACGCCCAATATTGGAATGTTAAAAAAAGTGCCAACCAATCAATTCCCATTGATTGTATTCTAGCTTGCTCTTGATCGTTCTGATTTGCAATTATTTGACACATTTGTATCATCATGGGCTGGTCAATCGTTGGCATTGCTGTTGCCTTTTGTTTTTTGTAGTCCCTTCTGTTGCCATGATTTCTAGCTACTGAACTTGATGTACTCGTTTGTATCCCAACGCTATCACGAGATGGGGATGACAAGACCCAATCAGATACTATTGTCAGTCTATATTATGCTATCGTTACTGTTTTCTGTTCCTTCTCAATATGGCTTTTTGTGACTTGAGTTGTTATTGCTGATACTTGTTGTTTCACGCCGACTACAACCACCATGAATTATCAATCGGCATGGTGATACCCACTATCATCATCTATTGACACATGAATATCCCCTTGATATCTGGACAGTTACTGGTGATATGCCTGTTGTAGGCCTTACCTTTCTTTGACTGCTGTTTGCATCTCCGTCATTGCTGGTGTGTTGTTGGTTACATGCTTCCTATTGTCAGTTTTTGTTCCTTCCATCCCTGCTATCCTGGGTTTCCAGTGATTGTGTATCCCTAACTATAGTTTTCTCTAACGTCACTGGGGCATGGTGCTGCTGTTCCCCAGCATCTTTTGTTAGCAGTGGGCCTTGTTTTCCAAGTATAATTGCTGATGATTATCCCCCATCAAAGTGATGGCCAGCAAAACATTGTTATTGTTCGCCTATTGTTGTTGGTCATTAATCCAGGGTTCTTGCGGTTCGGTTAGGTTCACAAATTAGTATATGATTGATAATCATTGTATTCCAATATTCCCTATCCGCCTTTGATCATGTTTTATCACTATCGATCCATAGCTATGGTTGCTTTAATGTTTAAGAACTCAATACCCCTTATTAGTGTTGGTTCGCATCTCCCTATTTTTGCCCCTGGTTAATATTCCTACTAATAATTGGTGCTTGATATCCCCTATTATTGTTGAACAGCAAGTAAGGAACAAACACATTGTGCCTGGTTGATATTCCCTCCTATTCACAGTTGATATTCTTGTTGGTTCACTTGATCATGTTCCTTGCTTTAATGATTAACAACTATGTTTTTTTATCATTCAAACTACGTTCTTTTATCATTCAAAACATGGAATCAAGAACTCATGTGATTCCCCTATACCATGAGGGTTGTTAGTTACAGCCCTATTTTTGAATCATTGTTTACTATGATTCCCCTATTAATTACAGCCCTATGGTTGTTAGTTACAGCCTATGATTCCCTGCTTGCCGCAACAGGGACGACGAAGTTTCAGCTTCCAGCGACGCGGACTCCGCTGATGGCGCTGGAGGGGCCCGCAGCGGGGGGCGCTTAGAGGAGCGGGTCATGGCGTTGAGCTGCGTGAAGGCGCGACGGTGCCAGGGGGAGTGGGGGTGATGGGCGGTGCTTATGGATGGTGAGTGGATGATGAGTGGTGATGTGATGGATGGTTGCTGGTGGTTAGTGGATGTTGGGTGAGGATGTGGATGGTTAGTGGATATGCTTAGTGGATATGCTTAGTGTATATTGTTTTGTGGAGGATTAGGGATGATCTTTACGGTGGTGTTTATGGTGCTTGAGCTTGGTTAATTGTCACGATGCGCAAGCGAATGGTTGGGAGCGATGGGTGAGCCATGCTGGCAGCTGATCTCTCAGGTGAGCGCCTGCGAAGCGCTTCTGGCTGCAGCATCTTCCAGTGGTTTCCTGCGCACATGGAACCTGCAGCTGGCAGATGATGCCAAGGTGAGCCTGTGATGCCAAGGTTTGGTCCATGTGTGTTGTGATCAAGTTGCCAGGTGATTGTATCTCGATCGGTTTTGCTAGCTGTTGTTTAGACCCATGTTTTCGTTGTGTTTTTTTATATGTGCATTAGTCTGCATATAGTAAGTATGGTTGAAGTTGTTGCTGGACATTTTACATCATATATTGTTGGTGATATTCCCCGTGATTGCTAATCTTGTTTTTGTATGTTTTACTTTTTGTCAAACAATAACAATCTAATATAACAGACAGACAATCAAGTTTTCCCATGATTTTTGTTTTTGTTCGTTGACTGTATCATTGTTGCCAATATCTTGTTGCTTATGGTTGTTGCTTCTCTCTTATTGTTCGGCATCTGGTTCTTGTTCTTGTTGTTGCTGTTGTTGTTGTTGTTGTTGCTGTTGTTGTTAATTGTTGTTTTATTTAGATCCTTTTGAATAATCCATATTATCAGCAAGAGCATAACTCCGTTTATATTTTTCCGTTTTTGTTGCTTATTCCTGCAGCAGCCCCAGGTGACGTTCTTGGAAAGATATCACGCATGCAGAACCACTGCCTTGTGCATGGACGCTAGGTCGTTAACAGCGTGTTGGTGATGGTCATCCAATGGGGTAGTTGGAGTGTAAGAACTTGTTAGTGCAATTTCAAACTCCATTAGATTGTAGTGATTTGCAAACAATTATAGATTACAAGTCATTACTAAGGGGTAATTTATTTGTGATTTGCAAACAATTATAGAACCAATAGCTGACCGTTGATTTCATGACTGCTTTGCTTTATGCTAGTGCTCGGCCTCAAACTACCCAGTAGTATCAAGCTGTTTAGCTTACTGCTTTGGGTTGCCTATCAATCTTACAATCAAAGATTGTAGTCCCATGGGCATAGATCAGGCAGCGAGGTGGTCATGAACATGAGCATGCATAGCCTCATCTGAGGCGCACAGAGGGTGTTGGGCAGGACTTCCTGACTACAGGGTCATTTGGCAGTGGGTCAAAACCCTGTACCCCTGTTTCCCCTATCATTAAACATTGTTTTCCCACTATTATTGTTGGGTAGTATCCCCCATTATTGGTTGGTTAATATTGACCCATAGCCGTTTACCATGCTTACCTTCCAGTTGTAGCCCCTGGCATCCGAGGAGAGCTTCAGCTGGCGCGGGTGCCACGGAGTCTTCCTGGGATCTGCTGATGGGCGTATCACGGCAGTACGGCTCAACCCGCTGAGTCCTCTGGGCGATTTGCAGCTGCATCAAGCTGCTTGGCGTCAGCTGGTTGGTGGAGCATGCTTGAGGTTGAAATGTGACCATGGTTAATAGTGGTTAAACATGGTTAACCATAGTTGATAATGAATAATTATTATTTGTGGTTGATATTCACTGGTTGGTGGATTGGCATGTCTTATTTCTGTAATGTTAGCCAATGGTTGGTTGATTAACATGTTTTAGATAGGTTGTAACCACCAACCAGAGAGTTGTGGAGAGCTGCTCTTGTGAGACACATGGAGATGCTCAGACTTTGGCAGTGATGTTGCTTTGAACTACGTACAGCACCTATCGAGCCAATAGTGGTGTTTGTAATTGCTTGTCGTTGGCCATAGCAGAGTGGATTCCTATTAATTTTGCCAACTGTCATTGATCTTATATATAACATCCCCCTACATCTCCATAATAATCACCATCACTATCATATGGTAGAATATGTAATCAATGAGAGTGATTGTGATGAATATGGAGATGTGTAATTTATTCTTGCAGTTGGGATACGACCGAAGCCGTGAAGCAGGTGGTGCTGCGATACTAAGGCAAATGGGTTCTTGAAGTAAAATGGGTGTTTCTCAAAATAGGGGTACCCCCAAAATCATCCTTTACTAGCCAGCTATCCTTCATACTAGTAAATCGAAGTAAACCAACCATTTTGGGGGTATCCCTATTTTGAGAAACTGCAAATCACAAGAGTACTCTCTCACGGGGAACGGAGTGCCACTGATGCCCAAACAGCTGCCAGTTTCTGGAAGGCATTGATGCCCAAGAAGTCCTGGGAACCAGAATCATCTGCCCTGCGAATCTGCCAATCCCAGGACTTTCCCTGGTGCAGATCCGGCTGCCAGTCCTGGGAACCACCCGAACTCTGCCTGGAAATCCCAAGGCTGGCGTTAACGACCTAGCTCTTCGGACCGCCGACGCTTCGGACCCGCCGGTGCTTCACGTGCTCACGGCAGGGGGCGGCCGGGGGGGGGGGGGCGGCGGCCCGCCGCCGCTCCGGCCCCGCCGGTGCTTCACGTGCTCACGGCAGGGGACGACCATGCGGTGGGGCTCTGTCACTATGCCCTGGAGGTGTGCCCCACGGGCGGTCCCAGTGGTGGAGGATGGCAGCAGGTTGACGACTCATGGTGAATCCCCATGGGATCCAAGCTATTGAAGCCCTAATCTTGATGATGGTGCTGCTGATTACTGCTTCACCAGGGATGAATTCTTGGACTCTGCTGAATGTGGAGCAAGATGGCAGAAAGTGGCTGTTGGTTTCCATGGAGCCAGTGGGTGCAAGGTGCACCTTCATTTGTAGCCGACCATTTGTAGCCAGAATTTTGCACAACGGAGCCAGCTGGGAACACTTGTCTGGAGCAGGTGCTAGAATCAGAGTTCTCCAGTTCGGAATTTCGGGATTGCATAAGCCGCATTTCATTGTATTTCCATGTATCGGACAGGATGGTTGCCTGAGAGAACAAACTTATATACGTAGACGTTGGATTTGAAACCTGCCGGGGGCAACCTCTCAAGCCTGCATATAAGCTACAGTGGACCACGAAGTTTAGAGGTTCTTGACGTGTTGATCCTCAACTCTTTGCATTGTACAGGATTGATTGTCTTGGGTAGGTTCATGATAAAGGTTCTATGAAGCAGACTTTGATAAAAATTGTTGCATGCAAAAGCGCAAATCGTGTGTTTTTTTGCAATAATTGTCAAACTTTGACCTTTGCATAGCCATATCTGAACCATGTACACCATCTACATATCTCCACATATTATGTCTATACATATCTCTACATCCTGTCGAGCCTGGAGGATGATGCCTTGCGACTCCTTGGAAGCAGGTTGATGCAGGCGCAGCGGATAGGGGGAATCATTCAGAATCATGATTCATCGCCAGCAACAATCCATAGTATATTTTAGGCCCAATGATTAAGGCTCAGAGGAAATAATCAACCAGAACGACGATCTATAGCTGATTCTGATGCAGGGGTGATGACCAGCAATGACCCATATAAAACTGGGTGTTGATGACCTCGTTGACCATCATCGACCATCATCGATCATCATCAACAATCATCAGCCATCATCAACCATCATCAATCATCACCCACCATGGTCAACCATCATCAACTCTCATCAACCATCAGCAGCAGTAATTAATCATCATCCTCAGCCCTCATTAACCATTGATAATCAACAATTGATTGATCATCATTAATCATCATTCTCAATCGCCACATAGCCATCGTGAGTCATTGTCATCAACCATCCTTTGGCATTCTGATCATTGACCAGCATCAACCATCCACAATCATCACTGAGTAATGATTGACAAAAAAATGATATAATGGTTGATATTGGTTGGAATCCAACTCTTCACCATCATCAACCGCGACCAGTTCAATCATCTATCATTAGTTCACAATCAATGCCATCATCATTATCATCATCATCATCATCATCATCATCATCATCATCATCATCATCGGCATCAGCATCATCATCAACTCATCATTCTTCAAACATTCACCAGCTCAATCACCAATCATCAATGGATAATTACCATATCCAACAAAAAGTCATCCATCAGTTTACTCATCAGCCAACTATTACCATCAATCCTACCATCAGCGTTTCACCAGCAACCAGGATGAAAACCTGGTCACATCCATCAGTGGCCACCCATCATAATGAAAAACCAAAACTTGCTCAATCACCAATTATATAACCATCATGGTGAAGCAGCAAACCTGATGATTCACTCGCAAGTAAGCCATTTAAGTATAGTTATATCTACAATAAGTATCCATAGCTAGTAGTATACTAGTAGTTTAGCTAGTAGTATACTAGTAGTTACCCCAGTTATAAGCCAACTTAGCCAAGTAGGGGCCGCCACTCGGTGTTCCCGCCCTGGTCCACCACCTCCGAGGCCGCCCACGTCTCCTCCGTTCGCGCCGTGGCCTGGGCCACTTCAACGACCGCGCTGAGCACGGGACTGGACCGGCGCCTCAAAGTCTGGAGCCAGGCGAGGGGAACGGGGGAAGAAATGGGTCGTTACGAAGGTCTTGGCTGTGGATGTATGGTTAATAATGTTTGGTTGATGTATGGTTAATAATGGTTAATAATGGTTAATAATGGTTAATAATGGTTAATAACGTTATCCCATGACTAAGACCATTTCCTTTGAAATGGGTCATTGGGACCATTACTAATGCCATTTCTTGGCAGTTCTTGTGCATCCCATTACGAATTATTGGATGACCATTACTAAGTGGTAATTACTAAGAAATAAGTCATTGCTAATTCATGAATGTAACTTGGTAATTTGGTAATTTAAGCAATGAATAGCATTAGGAGCTTACTAATGACTACATTACTTAGCATGTTAATTAATTCGGAACTTAGTTTCTGAGTACTGACCCAAGGTTAGGAATGGGTTCTGGGATGCCCCAATTTGGAACTGGTTCCTCTTCATGGTTCATGTCAACTGGTGATTTGACCTTGGTCCATCTGTTTTTTACTACAAAGAGGGGGCCGCAGCATAATTACCGTCCCTAATCCAAACCAGGAAGCTTAAGGTTGGTTAGTTACATGATTTGGGAAGCATGTATTGGTGAATGCTGGCCAATCTTGGTACATGTTGTTAATTAATCATAATCAAGCTGTCAATCATAAGCCAACAATGATTTAAGTAAGTAGATTGTTGGTGAATGATTAATCGTGATCGACAGCCTATGTGGTATTCGTTGACCAGCATTATGATTAATCATAATCAGATTATTGGTTAAGTAACCAACAATCATTAGGCTACTGGTTATTCATTTAAGTAAGCAGATTGTGTTCATGTTGATTATTGCATGCTGGTCGAAATGGTCAACGGATGTTTTGGTATCAGATTGTTGGTACTGATCAACTGATTGCTAAGTTGGCTATGGTTGGCTATGGTTGGTTATGGTTGGTTATTGATGGTTATTGATGGTTCTTGTTGGTTCTTGTTGGTTCTTGTTGGTTCTTGTTGGTTATTGTTGGTTTTGATGTTGGTTTGTAAAGTTATGAACCATTACCGTTACCCTTATTGTCGGTTTTGAACTGCTGAATGATTGTAATAAGGATATTTTGGTGGTGTACCAACTCATCTAACCTAATGGCGGTTCCAAACCATTGTTTCTCTCACATTGAAATCTGGGTTTTATCCATTACCAGTATTGTTGGTGATATCAATCGCTATTGTTGGTTGTGTAAGTTATGTACCATTGCCATCGTCAATCGTTGTTTATTGTTGGGTACTGAAACCATGAACAACATGATAGTTGTGAATAGCAGTAAGCATAACAAACTATCAATGTTGCTTAAGCCCGCTATCATAGTTGATGATCATTGCCAACGACAATTGATCATGGTAAATGAGCAATAGTGGGTGACATTCACAATGGATGGTGTCTGACATTTGGTGATGAGGATCCTGATTATTGGTTGAATTTGGTTAATATCTTGAATAAAGATTAATCAACAATATCATTCATTGATTCATTGATCTATTCATCAGTGGTTCATCAATTTATTTATGAGGATCCTTTGCGGTTTGTTAATATACTTAGCAACCAATGATCATGATGAATTCATGAATCTTGGTTGCCAAGGATCATCAATAGTTGTTGATAGTGCTTGGAGAATGATAGTTGCAATGGCGGGTAATAGGGACGGATGAATGGATAATCTATTTATGATAAGTCTTGGTTAGTTATAGGGCTTTATGGCCACTAATCATCAGGAATACCATAGCTAATAGTCGGCAGTGGACGTTAGTAGTGATTGGTTTTAATTTGTTAATGATGGTGAATTGATGGTTATTTGTCAATGCTTAATGATGAGGGTGAAAAAGCAGAAATGATGGTTAATAACAACAGTGACTAATGCGTACACACAGCGAACCATTGCAGACAATTCTCTTCTTGATTGCGCAGCATTAACAATGAAGCGATCATGACCAGCCCGTATTCTGCAATAATAATCATTATCCATTAGATACTCCTGTTGGACATCCTGATTAACACCATCAATTCTGCAACCTATATCCATTCTTATCATATCATCATCCATTGAATAGCGGATGCTATTAATTCGATATAATTACTCATTATGGATCTGCTATCATGACTATTAAGTAGCCATGATCCACTATTCTGTTCTCAATCAAGGTTTATTAACATGATCAACCATTCCCAACCTGTTTGATAATGCGGTATTCTTGATCAACTCCTATTAACCTTTTTTTCATTGGTTTCATTTGTTTTGAGCATCACCAATTGCTCACGAGATGCCGTATTGTTGCCTGTTAAGCCCTATAGTCGACCTTCACTAATCATCATGATTTGCCATTATTTGTTCATTACTGGCCATTGATGTCGCTTATCAACCCTCAGAATTGACTCATGCTGACTACAACAAACCATCATTGGCAATCTTTCACAACGGCTGTAGTCGTTCATTTAACCAGTTGCCTAGATTCAAACATCATAGTTGACTGATGACATTCTTGGTTAAATTGTTTTCTTAGCCAGTATATATAGATGATGGTGAAGCATATAATGTTCCTCTATTCACAAATGTTCAACATGATGAACCATCCATGACACCATGAACCACCAGTTCCCATCAAACCTGATTCTGAATCATTACTATCCACCCTTATTCACCATCATCATTTAGAACCAGCCCTTGCCATTGAAATCATAGTTGACCATGGTTAACCATTTGCCGTTGTGAGGCATTTGTTTCACCATTTTGGTTAAAAACACATGTTAACACATAACTACAAATAAGTTGTTTTTTAGCCATTTGTGTGAAATCTTTGTTTCACCATGAACAACCATCAATTAGTTTACCCCAATTCACCAATACTTAATTCATCAGCTAACCATCCAATCCACAAACATGATTCAACCATGGCCAGGGCAAATCCATCAACTAATCATGAGTTAATCCATCTGTGAAACCATCACTTAATGATTGACCAATCAACCCTATTAAGTATACCCCTTAGTTCATCAACATGTTTTATTTTATTTTCCCCAGTAATCATTCACAAATGCTTGGTTGACAAGCAAATTTTTCATAGGGGTGGCTGTTCGCACCACTCCAATCCATGGCACATCTCTGGAACCCCCAGTGAATCACCAGCTGCTCCAGGAAGCGGAAGCACTGACCTTGAAGGCCGAGCGCATCACCAGCTGCACCGAGTCCCTTGGAACGGTGGTTACGAAGGAACAGGCGTTGCCCCGCTAAGGGTTGGTGATGAGGCTTAGCTGGTGAGGTTGGAAAGTATGATCATTACGGCTATTCGGATTTCGATTTTGAAGCTGAATGATGGTGAAATGAAAGTGGGATGGTGGTTTGATGTCGAAACCATTCTCAACAGCTAGTTTTAAGTGGGAATTGTATCATCGTTGATCAGTAACGCGTAGTAGGAGAATAAGACTGCACACAAACAATGTCAATTATGAGAACGTAATGAAATGGGACATATTTGACGATCTCAATTTATGCAATTTCAAAAATGAATTTCCGCCAAGAGTAAAAGGTGAACTCTCCAGTTAAAGGTTGGTTAATCCACCCTTCAACATCATTCAACTCTAGTAATATTGCATCTCTATACATACATAGATATATACTTGCATGAACCATACCTGGTAATTAGCTACTATAGTTCTAGCCTAAAGTCATTGTCCATGGGGACCCCCCACCTTGCAGCACATGGATCACCTCTGTCATTCCTAGCTGTTGGGTTCCCAGGCCTGAATCCATTGCCGTCGCAGCTTCGAAATCGTTGGTGGTGGTGGCTGGACGAGGCCCAGATGTTGGGACGTCTCTGATGCCAGTATATGGTGCTTTCTGAAAATAGGGGGGACCATATCATGCTTTACTAACCTATTTTACTAACCCTTTCAGTAAAAAACCAACGATTGCTTACCCGTATTTTTAGAAACCACCATATCACCTGTAGCAAATTGGCCTCTGGCTGGAGTTTCGGTGAGTCAAATTGCCTCCCCTGACCTACCCTGGGGTCATCGTGCTTCGAATTGCAATGACACAGAAGTTGGATTCGACAAAATGGGTCACTTCTACAGACCTGAGCGGGACCTAATGTTAGATCTACATTCATAAACTGGTTCATACACCCACAGTTTTACCAGCGGGTAGTGATGAAGTGATTTACCATCAAGCACAGGGAGCTTGATGAATCTGTATGGAGCTGCTGGATCTCTCAGTTGATCACGGATCAGTGGGACACCTTAGATTGGTAGCTGCTATTGACATAGCCCATCCACTCCAAAACCGAAGTGGCGGTTTCTCAAGCCAGGACTTGGGGACCCCAAAAATGGTCGGTTTATTACTATAAATGGTCAATACAAAGGATGATTTGGGGGGACCTTTACCTTGACAAACCAGTTAAAAGTTGGTTTAAGACTAACTTAACTAGGGTTAACTACCAGTTATAGCAGTTCATAAGCCAACTAAGAACCTCTGGGGGCTCACCTTGTAGGTAGTGATTGACCATCAAATCTCGGGAGGTTCTGCTGGATGAAGCCCTGTTGGAGCCTGGGCGCAGGGGTCGAGCTGTTGTCCTTCTAGCTGAGCCCAGCTGTGCCCATCTGATCAGCCTTTCGTGGTGTGGCAGCCTGGCGGCAGCGATCCAAAGGCCATGGTTTCTCGTGGGAAGGGAGGAACGACATGGAACAACTATAGTCTAACCATACAAAACCTGGTGATTCACCTGCAAAAAAGCCATTTTAACTATGGTTCCGTGTCTACCCAAGCTGGTAGTACTTCCGGTTCACTGACGAATTGCGGATCCTCCATGGTGCTAGTGTGTTTGCTGAGACGGACCCATTCAATTACCCCTCGATGTAGGTAAATATTGCAGAACCATGGAGTAGCCAGGGGGTTACCTCTCCATCTCCAAGCTCGCTAGGAGCGAGCCCTGGTCCAAGGTGATCTCAGGTTCAAGTGCTTCAACGGTGAAGGTGGCGGACCGACTTGGCAGATCGCCAGGCTCCTGATGTTCTCCAGATGACCCCTGTGGCGAGCCGTGGTGATCCACCAGCGGATCAGCGATCCCTTGCGTTGAAAAAAAACAGCGCTCGGTGCTGGGCATTGTGGCCGCGAGATTTAATCCACTGGAAATTCCGACGGCTGCATCAACATGAACCAGCCTTTGAAAGTGGACGCGTTGTTTGCATGAGTTCATGAATCATGAAGGTAAGAGCACCAACTAAAAGCCTTATTAGCTTGAGTCTCTGGTGTTTTATCAATTTCATCTAATCACTTGAGAAAGTGCAGCTGATGGTTTCAACGCATGGTCCAATCCTGTACCACGGCTGGTGACCCCGGAAAAAGCTTTTCAGCTAGATCAACATTGTTACATATAGTTTGAAACGGTAAATGATGTGCACTAGTTGCGATTATTTCGCTATGTTTCCAGGGATGATTCCAGGGTACACCATACTGAAGTTGACCATATTCTGGATGATCCTGACCTGCATGCATGATACATAGATATCATCATTAATGTTTGCCCAGGATTAGTAAGCCCTATGTTTATTGATTGGGGGGTACCATTTCAATGGGAAACCAAAGCTTTTGGGGCATACCCCTTTTAATCATTTTTAATCAAGCAGGGGATTAATTGATGCAGGGTTGGCATAACTCTCTTCATTTATCATGAAGGGCTACTACCCGTTTTGGACGTTTTCATTTGACCCTTTGAACCATTCTTGTAATATGCCCAGCATTAGTAGAATAGGCACGTTCTCAGCTTATTCTTGCAATATGCTCCATACATGCCTAACATTTTGGATGTATTAATTTTGTTCCCCAATCAGCATTATATCAGCAATAACGAAGTGGGAACCACTTCAGGTTACCAGACTATCAATAACTAATGGCTATCATCAATAAACCTACGACTATGATAACTGCTTATCATCAATGACTAACGACTTCAGGTTATCAGATTGACCATACCATCATTTCATTTGGAATTCATTGGACCGTTCATACACTGACCAGAGATTCACCATCTCTACTTGCTCGGCAGCCAGGTGCAAAGTCGACTGTTTGGAAACAGCCAAGAGCCGCATTGCCGGGACCGGGGGTACAGAGAAGGGTATGTTCTACACCAGCGGACGATGCTTGGGTCGACATAATGTGGTTCACTGGTTGTACCCTGAATTGGTGTGGTTATCAAACATGGTTGTTGGAATGAGTGCCTCCAACACCCGGCAGATTTTTCGAGGATCAACCGACCAGTGGAACACAATTCGGACACAGATGAGGGTTTCTCATAATAGGGGCATCCCGAAACATGATTGGTTCGTTACCATAAAATGATTCTTAATGGATGATCTGGGGGGTACCCTATGGCTTGAGAAACCACCAGATGAGGATACCCGAAAACATCCAAAAACGTATCGAAATCCATTGGTCTGGGCATAGCTGGCCTTCCGCGGATCCCAACTCGCACCGCACCCCATGCCACCCATCCGCATCCCTTGGGGGCGGGAGACCCATGGTTTCTCCACCAGGACCGTGGTCCGAATCCGGAACACTTTGCAGAGCAGAAGGCGAACCATTTCAAGCCGCCAGCTGCTGTTGATTAATAACGGTGATTAATAAGGGTAGTTGATGAGGGTGGACAATGAGGGTGGTTACTGAGGGTGGATGATAAGGGTAGTTGATAAGGGTGGTCAATGACGATCTTACATCGGTTGATATTCAACAATTAGTGGTTAAGGCCAGATAGTGGTTGATAAAAGGCGGTGATAGATGGTTGATGTGTTGATGATTCTAGATCCCAGATGCTCTATGTTATATTTCCCAACACCTCTTGAATCACCCAGCGATGTAGGTAAATATACCGTACATGGAGTATCTCGGGGTTGATGGTGGGTGATACTCGTTGACTGAAGACCGCCATGGTTGACAATGGAGGTGATCGGGACCCTGAACTTTTGTGGGGTGGAGTAGTTGTCCGCATTCGTCGGTTTTGACCCCGACGCTTGGGCGCCATAGCCACTATAGACCAGACCGGCTCTTTGATGGTTGATCGGTAGTATATAGTGGTTAATAGTCGTTACTGATAATGGTTGATCATGATGGCTGGTACTGGTTGACAATAGTTGCTGATGATGGTACCATCGCTGTCATTATATTGATGGTACCGTCACTATTAGTCATCATCAACTATGGTCATCAACCATGATGATGATACCGTAATTAGTTGCTGACCATATGATAATCACTCATACTTAAAACATGACTACTAGTGATGATAATGGGAGATCCCGCTTAACAAACTGCCGATTTTTGGAGGCGAGGCACAATCCATGGCAGTGTTGGTGGCGGCTAATTTGTGTGGATCTTTCATTGGTGGCAATGAATTCTCAACTATACTAAGGATATGGGTTCGTTTGCAAATAAAATTACTTTACTTCGAGTGATCCCCACCATGTCATGTCAACACCGCTTGTTGAGTCCATTTTTGTCTGACATTCTCTCCGAAATTTAGAATGACATTCTTTCTGACATTCTCTCCGACATATCTTCTGACATTCTTTCTGACATATCTTCTGACATTCTCTCTAGCATACCTTTTGACATTCTTTCTGACATCCTTTCTGGCACATCTTCTGACGTTCTTTCTGCCAACTTTCTAGTCGGACATTCTTTCTGGCATATTTTTTGGCATTCTCTCTGACATATCTTCTGACATTCTCTCTGACATTTCTTCTGACATTGTTTCTGACATATCTTCTGACATTCTCTCTGACATATCTTCTGAAATTCTTTCTGACATCTCTTCTGACATTCTTTCTGACATATCTTCTGACATTCTTTTTGACATATCTTCTGGCATCTCTTCTGACATTCTTTCTGACATATCTTCTGACATTGTCTCTGACATTCTGTCTGACATATCTCTTGACATTCTTTCTGACATATCTTCTGACAT
>VSDK01023828.1:351945-363288 GCA_009767595.1 Symbiodinium kawagutii
GGTTGAGGTCCGGCAGCAAACACTCGGCGTGAATGGTCGTGGTTGAGGTCCGGCAGCAAACACTCGGCGTTGGGGGCTCGTGGTTGAGGTCCGGCAGCAAACATTCGGCGTGAATGGTCGTGGTTGAGGTCCGGCGAGGAGAAGGAGAAGGAGAACGATGATTGTTGGTTAGAGAAGTCAACTAACATAAAATCTAACAACCCTCACCTGACAGGTGGGGAAAAATGTAAAAAAGACAGATTCACATTGTAGCCCAGTGATCTCTGTGAATCGCTTGTTGTGCTGGGCATCGGTGGGTTGCCTCGCCAAGGCCTCCATGCAGTCCAAGTACCGGCAGTTTAACGAGCAGTTGACTGAGGAGGTCGCAACATCTGCCGTTCATGGTGGCTCATGAGTGGTCGATGGATGATTTATGGATGGTTCATGGATGGTTCATTGGTGGTTGATGGATGGTTGATGGATGGTTCATTTGTGGTTCATTTGTGGTTCATTCATGGATATACTTGAGAGTTATTAATTTCATGGTGGTTCGTTGATGGTTCATGGATGGTTGAGGGATATATAGTGATCCTGGAGAAGACAGAGTATCAAATTGAACCATTCCCCATTCACAAATGGTTCAAATATTCTGGATGGCTTATACCCACTAACTTAGGTTTTTAGTGTTTTTGTAACCACTAAAAAAATATATTTAGCAAGGGATCTATAAGCCACCAAGTATCGAACACGGGGCATTTTCTATCTACTGCAGGATGATTGTAATTGAGGGTTAGTTGATGGCTAATTTTGGTAGAGGTAGATGATTAATTTATTTAATACATTGGTGAACACCGCTGCTCAAGTTGCCACCAGAATGAGCAGATGCACTGGGATATCTTTTACATTTGGGTTTTCCCAGATGTGCATGCAGACATGTAGATGTATAAAGACAGAAATTGAAATGCGGTACGTTGGATACATAAAATATATGAATGATATACGATATACGCATCAGATTTGCGTGAAGATTTTTGCCTCGTTCTTTTGGACAGCGATACTTCTCCGCGCATTGGATCTCAGCAGCGTTGTCTTCCCCGGTCGCAAGGCAAGGCAAGCTTGGAGGAGTGGTGCAGTGCTCAGAACGAGCCAACTGCTCGGCTTCTGCTTGTTCTGGCTACACTCCGGTGATCTAACATAGCAATGGAAAATCACGGGTAACCATGGGAAATCAGCTATAACTGGTGGATTTTCCAGCCAGCTATGTTACATCACCAGAGGCTACTCCTTTTGTTACTCAGTTTCTGGTGCCAGCATTGTTGAGAGGTATCTTTTCATGGTTGGGTTGATTCTTATCGATTCTTACTGATGTTAATTGTGCTTGTATCTGACCAGTGATAGTGTTTGTTCAGTCTTATCATTGTCTTATCTAGTTGTGTTGATGGGTCAACGAGTGGAGTTATGGTCATTTCGGTTTTGCGATGTGGCCACATCCGGCTGCCCTTGTTTGTCAAAGTTTGACGTCCCAAGTCCCAATTTTTCACTTAGTCACTGAACATTGGGGAACATAGCATGTCCACCAATGGGAAACCCCCCAAGTTATCCATCACACATAGCAGGCAAACCAAAAGTTTTCGGGCCCAGACAAGGAATGCCAACTGCTAGTCACTAGGTAGTTGATTTGTTGAGGCGTGAAAACCAAGCACGGTGAATGAAGCATTTTACTTAGCAAAGGTTAGGACATATCATTTTATTTTCGAAGTACGTATAACGATCGTGGCTTAATTTGAAGATAATATGGGCTATCTATTAATTTCCGAGGATTCCATTTCAATGGTGGAACTTTGGAAAGAATATGTCACTGGTCGATTTGGATCTAAGTATCCACTGTTGAAGTCACTAGTGCACACTGATGTTTGGTGTTCCATTTAGATGAACTACGCCCCCAAAAGCTCGGATGATAAAGTGAAGAGAACATGGCTTGTTCGTTTTGTCCCATGTTGAATCTTACACTTGGGATGACCTGAGGGTTGATACCCATCTTACCATACCAGTTTTTTCCGGGAATTTTCCCAACGTTTTTCAATCAACTAGTGATTTTCCTGAAAAAAACTAGTATGGTAATCCAATGACGTGGAAGATTTTTCCCTTCGAACATCTCACCCTCAACCAATTCCCAAATGACTTCCACTTCGCTGTTCAGGTTTGGATTGAGCTTGAACCTGGGCCGTTACTCATTGTTCGGAGTTGATCAACAGTGGACCTATGGCTGCGTTAAGGGCTTCATGATTAATTAATGATTATGTTGGCTCAACTCATCAAATCTTGTTGATTAATAGTGGCAAATTGTTGGTTAATGATTGATTAAGTTGGCTTAATGACCAACATCCTAATGACTTCTATCAGTAGCTATCTAATAATACAATAGCTATGGTAAGCAGCCATAACTGGGATCGAACCATAGCAAGCAGACATGCTTAACAACCGGTTGCTAAGTGGGGATCCAAGTATTGGATCGTTGGCTTGGGTCTGAATGATTGGATCACGAGCTGTTGATCATTGAGTAGCTGGTTCTTCATCGCCGCGGTAAGTCTTGAATGCCAACACACTGATATGATTGAGTATCATCAAATCAACATGTTCACTGAGATGTTTCATTACAGGGGACCACCTACGCAACAATAAACAAACGACAAGACTAAATCTTGATCAGCCTGTTGATGGTGTCTCTACAGTCGCTTTTTTGTGATTGTAAACCAGTAGATGATTAGCTGATCGGCTGTGGAGCCATGGTACTTGATCTTGTGACAAATTGCTCCCATGGTTGGCGAATGGTTTACAACTCTTTGTGGCAATTCATTATGGGAGTACCTGCCAATCACTATAAAACGGATCCTCAGCCAAACATATCTATATGCGTGACGCCTAGATATTTTGAGTAGTGGACATGGAGATTGTCATGGCCGAAGATCACAACAAAAACCCTTCAGGATTGACTTTGGAAAGGCGTCCCAAACTCCTTGCTGTTTTGATGCAGAATCATCCAGCGCCCTGGGTGTAATGAGCGTTCAAACTCATGTGGGATCGAAGGAAGAGCGGGTCCGGATGTTCAAGAAGTGCTTGAGTATACTATGTAGATGCAGTCTTTTGACAATATTGATTAATTCATAACAGAAGTCAGTGATTGTTGGATGGTAGTAGATGTATGTACTTGTATGTAGATGTAGTAGGTACCACTACCATTTGTGGACGAGTAACCACGTAGCAATTTTGTTGTTAGCTCGCCGACACGTGGATTGACTCTGAGATGCGGAGCTGTGCGCGTAAAGGCTCCACTGTACAGGTCTTGAACAGCCGCAGAACAGCCTTCCATCGAAAATGAGCTGAGAGCTGGAAGTGGAAGCTTCATGAAAAGCTACCAACCCCCAATTGATCATTGTTGCTTGGGGTTTGGCTGTAGCATGCTGTAGCTCTTCAGATGTCTGGCATGACAATTATGGGAAGCAGGCGGTGACTTGGACACAGTAACAACTCAGCAGTTGTTTGGGGAGCCCATAAGCCCTGCGAAGGTTGCACCGATTGCTGGATTTTGGTGCGGTTCCCTGGTTCGAATCTGAGGCGACCAGGTCTGCTCCGTGTGAGGTACTGCCTGATGATCGTCACAGAATGTGGCTACAAGGCAGCTGTGCAGGGCAGCTTTTGGTGCTCCATTTCTCACCCAGTGCGAGAATAGATGTTGGTTCGAAAGATTAGCCAACCAGGTGTGAAGGGCTGATTCATTCATAGGGTTTTTCAGCGTCACCAAATCATCTTAAGTAGATTAGCCACACGAGCGATGTTCGACTGGTGGCTGGACAATAGGAATATGGTCGAACACAATGTCTGGCCAGTCGCTCCAATCTGTCTATGAATGCAACTAGTCCGTGGGATTATGAACCATGTCAAACAGGTCAATCAACCATTTGGCTGCACCCCAACTTGAAAAAAAAAACACGGCCCTATACTGTTGGGATGCTACC
The DNA here is from genome assembly GCA_009767595.1 of Symbiodinium kawagutii. Lineage (NCBI taxonomy): Eukaryota > Dinophyceae > Suessiales > Symbiodiniaceae > Symbiodinium > Symbiodinium kawagutii. The sequence continues at coordinate 355,941 of VSDK01023828.1, forward strand.
AGTGTTATTCGTATGTGTGTTTGTTGTTGCGTTTGTGCATGGCTGACTGACCGTTCTTTTTACGTACTTGTTGGTGGTCATTAAGCAGCAGACACCCCAGAAATGATCGGGGAATAGATCCTCGAATTGTTTGTGGCGGATTTTGGGTGACGACCTGGTTGTTGCTGTCAAGAAATAAACATCAAGAAACATGACTCATGTGACACATGCGTGAGACTCTGTCATCAAGAAACATGACTCATGTGACTGTGTGAGACTCTGTCATCAAGAAACATGACTCATGTGACACATGTGGGAGACTCTGTGTGCAATACGCACCATGCAAAAGTAAGAACGACAAATCGAATAGTACGAAAAAGATGAACGATGGGTGAACATTGGGTGAACACTGGGTGAACAAGGGCTAAACAATAGTTAACATGCAACAAATTGCAACAGCTACAATGGCTACCATGTTGACACCCGCAAATTGTGTCAGCAGCTCCGGCCAGTTGCTGCTATGCATCTACCTCATGTTCAAGGGAGTACAGAGATCTTCGGCAGCACAGCGATTTAAAGGGACCAAAAGCCGGTGAATCTGACGACCTTTGGTGCAGTCGCATGGGGTCGTGTTTCGTTGTTACGACCCAAGTGATGGGTTCTTTGCAAGGAATTTCTGCGGTTCGAAAGAATGGTTGGACTGTTGGACTGTTGGACTCGTTTTGTTCCGCTTTATTCATCTTCATTCCTTGCCAAAGCTTTGCTGTGTCTCCTGGCTAAGAGGAATTGTTTCCGGTCAAGATGACTTCCTGGTCCGAATGGCTGAGCTAAATCTGGATAGCCACCGGTAATTGTCGACGGGCCATCCATAAATGGTGGTGGTGGTAGCAGCAATAGTAGCAGCAAGAGGAGTAGTAGTAGCAGAAGCAGCAGTAGTAGTAGCAGCAGGAGTAGGTAAGTAAGTAAGTAAGCAAGCAAGCAAACAGTAAACAAGCAAGTAGTCTTACTCATAAATATTATCCAGAATTTTCAAAATTTTCTGACTCAGAAGTGGTTCTAAGAACCTCCTTGGGTTAAAAAGAGGGTCTTAGAACCAAATGTGTGTTCTAAGCCCCGCCTAGAACTTGGTCCCTGTCTACTGGGCCCCTAAAGTTGGACCTAAAGTAAGTAGCAAGTACTAATTAATAAGTAGTAGATAGTAAGTTGCGTTGTTTCAATTGCAATTTTTTGCTCTTGCTGGTTGTTTATGCCCTCTGGTGATCATAGCCTTTACGCTGATTATTTTGGATTCCACAGCAGCCCACCAGTAACCAGTTTGCTCCTGGGATGATGGGAGCCATGAATGGTCATTCTGGTTGGTTGACTCTTGCAATGAATCTAGACTAAGGGGATCTAGTTGTCGAGGGTTGACCACCAATCCACCATGGAAATCCCTTTGAACATGACAGAAATCACAGCCATTGTTTGACTAGTATGCAACCGTTCAGGAACCACTCGTTAACCTGTCAGTAGTCATATATGTCCATTAAATGACCATTGCTTAAATTTCTTGGCAAAATTGTTGAACCAACAACTGACCATCATATCATAGGTTGGGAGGTTGACGCATTTTTTGTGGTTCACGTTGGTGGTAGCCGCGTAGCCCATTGCAGCCACGCTCAGCCTTCAGGCTATCTGACCCTGAGAGTGGTGATGCTGCCGTGGGTGTCCCCAAGTGTGTCTCCATTGTCGGCTTCGTTGCAAAGGTAGACAGGAGGAGCAGCAATATTTGGGGAACCCAAGAATACATCACCAACGACATATGGTGAACCCCCCTTTGTACGTTATGATGACGAAAAGGTTATGTACCAGCCAAAACATAGCCGTCGATTGCGGGTAATATGTAGGACTCCCTAGTAACGATTTGTTTTGCCAACACTCAATTAATAGCCACTCAGTCAAAATCAATATGAGGAAAACTGATCCCTTTCTCTTTACCTTCCGATTTTTTCCCTTTCATTTCTATTTTTACATGTTTTGCCTTGCTGAGCTGCTTCTTTTACCCATTCCCTTTCACTTCCCTTGATTCGTTTCTTTGCACCTTTTTTGCAGACGCTTGTGTGAAATAAGCAATGTTATCAATTTGGGCAGGAATACATGTTTGAGATTGTTTGAGAATTTCGGCAATGGCAAGATACCACTTTGACTAGTTGATCAAAGAGACTGACCAACATTTCTGACTCTGTTTTCGTCTCTACATTCTTATCTTTCAATTACTCTCATTTCTCTTTATCTTGTACTTTACATTTGTTCCTTAAGTTTGATCTCTCATCGTCTGTACAGTCTAGTTTTCTTTACATGTTGTCTTTCTGTGTGGCTTCGTTAAGCTATCCATCAGGTATTCAGCATACTGGTGAAGCATCAGCACATTGTTAGAAGCACCTTTCCATGTTTGCTGACTGGTTTGGAGAAGACATATTACTCAATTAGCTTGTGATGTCAAGACCGATCCAGTTTTCCAAACACCCTGCATTACTTGATGACTTGTGATGTTAAGACCCTTAGGATCCTCGTTGAAAGAAGTTGTCTCAGCTTGGTGTGGAACTCCAGCTGTTGCCCCATCCTGAGGCACTTTTGATTGTTCCCCAGCGATCCCCAAGGTTTCACGGCAAACTGAGGGAGCAGATGGTACCAGCCATTTGTAGATCATTCGATCTGAGTAGCCATGGTCCTTCCAGCATCTTCCAGCTATGCTAGATTCCCGGAGGGTCTGCGCTTGATGTCTCCCAGAACTTGTCAACTCGATGTCTCCTCAAGGTACGCTGTGGGCTACATGTTACATTTCATCCTGGGGCACTTTGTGCCAGTGGAGGAGAGTGGCAGATGCTGAAAATCTGCAGCTGGTGGGGCTTCATTTGCTGTTGACAGCCTGGGATGCATGCTGAGTGCAGCCAGGACACTGATCGAGCCGAGGCCACGAGCAGCTGAGTTTGGTTGGTTACTGATGGATAGTTGAGAGGGTTGGAACATGTTAAGTTGTCACGGTTGAAATGATGGGTTAACATGATGTTAAGTCATTGGTGAACTACTACATGTTGGTTGGGTCAACAGAATGTAAAAACATGCAGTGATGTTTGGTAATGTCTAGTGGTTAATGATGATTGATGGTAGAAAATAAGGAGGTTATATCATGTTCATTGGTGATGGTATGTATGGTAAGAATTGGGGGGTTAGTCAATATGTTATAATGAGCAACAACATGACCAACAATTGGCAACTGTGATTAAAGATGGTCGATAGTGATAGTGATTGGCAAGGGACACATATGGTCATTGATGGTGGTTCAGAACGGTCCTGAATGGTGAATATGGTCAACCAGTGGTTGATGGTTGATAAGAAAGGATACCAAACAATAACCCCTCAGTATTGCAACTGGGAGAATCACCCAAAAGTCTGAGTCCACATGGAGTAGCCCAGAGTTATTGCTGTTGCCATTCAAAACTTGTCATCACTGGGGTATCCCATTTTTGGATTTCCTGAAATGATAGGACCAAGCTCAACTGGCTCAACCTCGAATCTTCCACCATAGATGTGGCTCCTCGGCCAATGACTGTCCCTAGTGGTTCCTCCGAACTGTCCCAGTGGGTCACCTGGGGCATCCTCCCGGTGTTGACCATTCCGGTGGCTCGCTGTTGGGATGTCCAGTGACGACCGCCAGACATTTCCGGGTGTTTCTCAAGCCATAGGGGAAGCTATCGTCCAGTTTATGAAGCATTTGATTTAAGATCCAACCATAATTTTTGGGGGTCCTCTGTGGTTGGAGAAACCACCAGCTCGAAGCCAGAGACAGCTTTATTGTCAATTGCGTTTAGCTTAAGCGTTACATGGAGACGTGTTTTGTCGATTTTACTCGAAAAACGATAGAGGATGGCCTAGAAACGATATCCTAAAGAAGTACTCCAAAACTGGGGAAACGATAGGGGACGTTCCAAAAAATCTGCAAGTACATCTTGATTATGTAATTCTGACGTTGCCTCATCTATACATCCCTATATTCACATCTACGAACTTTCTCCGTTGGTTGATTCTGTAGCCTAAGTTGATCTAGGTTCTTTCCCACATTTGCCTTCCCGGAGTGACGGAACCACGGAACCCCTGCGCTGCGCTTCAGCCCATGCCAGGGATGCAACGTGGTGAGCAGCCTCTTCTCAGATCTGGGTCGTTTCTTGTGTTTCGTTCTGGTGGTGTCCGTCTCAATGAAGGTGGCGTGGCGGCTTCATTGGGGTGGGAGCGAGCCGATCCATGGGCTGTGCAACGACAGCAACGTCGAAAGTCTGAAGGAACCTTTCCTTCCAGATTGGGGTTGAAGATGGTTGAATTACTAGCTTGAATTAGGGGCGCCTTTTGGCGATTTGAGTAGAAGTGGATGGCGATTGACGCCCTGGTTGTTTGCTTGGATTTTACAATCGGCCGATTGCTGGTTTGTTGGGGATTACTTTGACCACTGGAAAACCTATGTTGACTCATTGGTTTTGGTCAACATCCTTCATTAGCCAGCTTCCTTGTTCCATTCTAGTTGGTTGCAAACCTTTACTAGCCAATTCAATACGGTTGAAGATTGTTAAAGCATTAAAAAACCATTTGGTAGCATTATCCCAAGTGAATTTCCCAACCATTGTTCAAAGCATTAAAAACCCACATGGCTGTGGGTCAAAACCCCGTACCCCTGGTTACCCTATCATTTACCATTAGTTTTCCCTTGGATTGTTGGTGGAAATCCTCCATTGGTTGGTTGGTTCATATTGACCCATAGCCACATGTGGTTCACTTCAATCCTGGTATCAGCCCTCGTCCCGACGATCAACAGATCTACGCCTCGGCTCAGGTGGACAACTCCTCTGACGTTCTCTACGATTGGGAGGCACGTGACGCGGCGCATCGCCAGTGCTCGGTCCAGGTCGTTGGTTGGTGCATGATTTGGATATGGCTATGGGTCAATATTAACCAGCATAATTTGGGATAGTAACCAACAAACTATAGGGAAAACAATGGCTAATGATGGGGAACCAGGGGTACGGGGTTTTGACCCACAGCCATATAGGATGATGCCTCTGGGTTGGAATCACATGGATTTCGTACATTTGGGTGTTTCTTAAGATTGGGAACCACCCAAAATGTTTGGTTTTTTGCAGTAACTGGCTAGTGTTGGATGATTTGGGGGGTCCCATAGTGATTTTACCGATAGATGGGCCATGATGTTCCCATTACTTGGTCGGCCTCTTATAAACTCACAGTGGAACTTCCTCTGAACAAACAAACAGATCCAAACGACGCACATGCTTTGGGGTTCCAATATTGCTTAATTAGCTAGTTCTTGTCTTTCGAAGCACAAGGACACACATGGCTGTGGGTCAGTTCACCCCGTGCCCCTGGTTCCCCATCATTAACCAGCTCGTTTTCAATCTTATTGTTGATTACAACCCCCTGTTATTGGTTGGTTAATATTGACCCGTGGCCACACCTCGAATTTGCAGCTGAATGTCAAGTATTCTGTGCAAACACGCTGAACATGTACACGGTTGGTATCTTGTCAGATCTGGCCAGGCCTTTTTGTGGAAGCAACAGAATTGCAAATGTTGACCAAGACATGCTACAAATGGGTTCATCAATGATGCTTCACAATTCATGGTTGCCCCCAAAGATGATCAATGCAGAATGGCGAGACAACACTTTGCATTGAGTGATGCGTTACTGGTTCGTTTGCTCATTTCTGGCAGCCTCACATGGGTTAGGCTTGTCAAGCCATTCTTTGCCTCTGGCGTTTTTGGCTCCCCAGAAGAGGATCAACTCTCATTGCAACACACCAACCAAGCTGTTGCGACTAACCAATCGAAGAAGCCAACAAAATTGGTCCAGCCCTTATCCACTGGAGTTTCACGTGGCTATATGACATTGGATCCAGGTTCGTCCCCACATCCCCTTTGCGCTGCAGAATCTCCGTTGAATAATGCCCCAGGCTGCTTTCTGGCCTTGCTGGGGCTTAGAGGCAGGAACTGCAGGGCTCCGAATTAACATAGTAGATTCAATAGTAGATGAACCTTGAAATGGAAATCAGAGAAAATCACTGAGAAAAATCACTATGGGGAAACCCTGAGAAATGGATGATTTTCCATTGCAAGCTTAATTTACCAGAGGGTAAGCACTCTTGACCTTGAGGTACGGACACCTCCATTCTTGTTGCTCTTCCAGTGTCTTAGCAGGCGTTTTCATTTTCGATGGTGCGATAGGACCCTCCTGCAGTAGAGTTTGGTCAGCATTTGGCTATTTTGGTGTTTGAGGGCTTGGGAATTAGAAGGGCCATCGACGTGAGCTTCATGTCGCCCTTCCGTCTGTGCTGCGGAATCTCTCCCGCACAGGGGCATGGATTGTGGGTTTCCATTAGAACCCAGAGCCTGCAAAAAGGAATCAAAAAGGCACGTTTGGACGCACATGTTTGAGGTCAAAAGCTACAAAGATGCTCATTTTGATGCTTGATTGTTTCTGGATCGGCAGCCTTCAAATTCAACAACCATTAAGAATCATGCAGACCGGAAAAGAATCAGGCATGGCACCTTGTCTAGAAAGGTGAGCTTAGACAATGGAGTTTTGCTGGTGTGTCAGTTTGATAGTGGTGTGATAGTGACGTTTTAATGGTTGAGTTCGGTAATGGGGTTTGATCATTCTGTTGACCACTATTATTATGAAGACAACTATACTTTTCTAGTCTTGATACCATTTTTATTTACCATTAAATATTCTCTCATAGTGTTGGTTTCTTGGTGTTTCTGTGGTTGACTTTCGCGCTTTCTGTTTTCTGAGAAGTTCAAACATTGACCTTTGCTCAGGGCGTCATCGCCCTGGTCGTCTTGTTAGTTTTGCCAGCATGCCTGGGACTTAACAGCCGTCGCACCGATGGAGGGGCAGTAAGTTTCCCTAGCCTATGGCTATGGTCAAGTGTGAGACCTAAGTTCTACATGTGGATATCAACTGCAATAGGCGTGCAATCACGCAAGCTGGACATTGGAATACTGGGAAAACAACAAAATCATTTGATTGCCATGATTTAAATTTCGAGTACCAGTGGGGCATCAATCAAAACTGCTACTTTCCAGTGACTATCCCAGTTTAGGGCTTGATAGCACTGACGCATCAGAGACTCCGGTCAAAAACTTGTGGGTGTACCACTGTGAGGGGACCAGGTTTGAAGCAAGAACAGGAGCCGCTACATATTTGATCTTATTTGTCGAATGTGGGTAGCTCTTCAGCCCTTTTCCTCCTCTAATGCAGGCAGGAGTCGGCCGAAACACGAAAACAACAACAACAACAACAACAACAACAAAAACAACAACAA
>VSDK01023828.1:371525-449025 GCA_009767595.1 Symbiodinium kawagutii
AAACCGCTTTGGAGAAAATGTTCAGTGCTAAACCGTTTTAGGCAAACCGCTTTGGAGAAAATGTTCAGTGCTAAACCGTTTCAGTGGAAACGGTTTTTGGAGGAAATGTTCAGTGCTAAACCACGGACCAGGGATACTCAGGGATACTCAGGGAATTTCAAGCACATTGCAACCAATTGACATTAGCAGAGCAATGCAGAGCAGATACTGTACCGTATAAAATCACAAAAAATAAAATCAGGTCCCGCTCTAAGAGCATTTTGAGGCACCATCAAACGTTTTCCCAATGTTGGAAGTTTCCCCAAAATAAAATCAAGGTTTTTTGATGTCAACCCCTCGTTGTCAAACCTTGTTTAGTATGGGTTCTGATTTTATTTATTTTTTTATTTTTTGACATCAGAAATCAAGGCCTGATTTTTTCACCTGGTGGCTTTGATCCTATAGTTTCCATTTCGTTTTCATCCAGTGGCCTTTTCAGAGGGTTATGATTTTATAGGGTGCCACTTGGCAGCCATTTGGGGAGATCCTATTTTATTACTATAGAATTGCAGCCCCCTGGTAAAACCCCTAATTGGAAGGGGTATAGCAACAAGAGGTTGGATTGGTTTGCATATGTTTTACACACCATTCTAGAATAATAATCACATGGACATAGAGAGAGAGGGAGGGAGAGATGTGTGTATATCAACTTACCTAACTTTACAGCTGTAACCTTCAGCTCGACAAGGAAACACCCAACTTTGAGGATGACCGTGGGTCAGAGTTGGGCTTTGAAAGAGCAAAGATGGTAGTGGAAAAAACACATTCCCGCTTGGTGAAGCATCCAAAAATGGTGGGCTTTCCGTTATCATATTGCATTGCAAGAGGGTTATACGTATCACAGTTACTAGGGCTGGTATCCCTCAGTAAAAACCGCTTAACATTGGTTACCACCAACTAATCGTCAGGTAACCATCCGTCACCTGTTGCTTAACCATTCATTGGCCGTCCGTTAACCATCACTTCGCCATCAGTTAACCATCGTTTAACCATCATTAACCGTCAATTCACTACTATTACCCACGATATTGCACTTTTGTCACCATCCGTTAGCCATCACTTAGACATCATCAAGCGTCAATTCACCAGTACTCACCAGTCTTCACCACTATATGACTTATTCACCACTATTCACCACTATTCACCACTATATGACTAATATTAACCATCACTAAACCATCACCAGGCATTGAAAATGAATGGTTCCACTGCGCCACGTCGCCAGGGCAGGTTCTCCTCGTTCGCCCCGCGAGGTGGGAGGGTCCCCCTGGGGTAGCCCTTGGCGAGGCCACCAGGAAGGGCGAAGCGCATCATGTTCCGAGGATCGAACGAAGAAATTCGCGTAGTTGTACAGTTGATGATGGTAGTTTTGATTTGACGATAGTTATTGACGATAGTTATTGATGATAGTTATCGTTTTGTTGTTTGTTGTTTGTTGTTGTTGTTGTTGTTGTTGTTGTTGTTGTTGTTGTTTGTCGTTGTTTGTCGTTGTTTGTCGTTGTTTGTCGTTGTTTGTCGTTGTTTGTCGTTGTTGTTGTTGTTGTTGTTGTTGTTGTTGCTGTTGTTGTAGTTGTTGTTGTTGTTGTTGTTGTTTGTCGTTGTTTGTCGTTGTTTGTCGTTGTTGTTTGTCGTTGTTGTTGTTGTTGTTGTTGTTGTCGTTGTTGTCGTTGTTTGTCGTTGTTTGTCGTTGTTGTTGTTTGTTGTTTGTCCCAAATTCTTGGTTATCAAGCAGCATGAAATCAATCAATCAGCTAACCAATCAACCAACCAATCAACCAACCAATCAACCAACCAATCACAGCCTGAACCAACCTGAACCAAGCCACCAACAGTCACCTGGCCGAGGCATCGGGACCTGCCACCTCCCAGCGTCTTGTGGGGAGCCGCGACCGGTGACGGAGATGGCGCAGGGAGTGGTGACCAAGAATCATGGTATGGTGGCAAGGTTGTCCATAGGTTTCTCATAGGTTTTTCAAAGGTTTTTCAAAGGTTTTTCATAGGTTTCTCGGAGGTTTTTCATAGGTTTTTCATAGGTTTTCCACAAGTTTTCCATGTTTTTTCATGGTTTTCCGACCACTCCATGGTGTCTACAGTTTTGACCCTATAGTTAACACTCCTATGAATCATTTTGGAGTAATCATGGTTTACCAAGAATGGTGTGAAATCAACACTATCGTTTTTCATGGGAAAGGCAGCATATGAGTCCAGTTGGCCATGGTACTCCTAGCGACCACCCGAATCGAATATGATTGTTTTGTAGGGCGGTATAGAGCAAACTAGTTTTGGGGTATAACATTTGTGTTTAATCTCCAAACGGTACTGCCAAACATTATTTAGAACACCATGATTTAGATAGATGTGTGCGTAATGATCTGTACTGGTTGATTAAGAAAACACAGTAATTGTGCTATTTCCCCAGCTATAACTTGGATAAATATGGGCAAGTAGATTTATTGTGCTGAACCTGACACGGTTGGAATACGGTTGCAGGGGCATTCTGAAGCGGCATAGCCCTGTGCACGTGAACATGGGGACGCTTCAACACCTCGCTACGCTGCAGCCGTTGAGAATCCACCAGGCTGTTGAGGCCACTGTAGTTCCTGTTTTCAAGGAAATCCCAGCCTGGTGGATTCTTAAAAGCTACATCCCAGTTGAAAGTGCTAAACTGTCCAGCTAAATCCCAACTGGGATGTTCAATTCAACAGCGAATCTGTCTAAATCCCAGTTGAAAGTGCTAAATCGCCCCAGTTTTTGCTATTATTTGCGCCTGCCCTGGCCTTTGATTCTTTCCAACACGACTTCCTATGCTGTGGATAAACTCCAAGAAAGTGAATTTCGCGTCACTCTTTCTCGTTCACCTGGGATGTATAAACACATTCTGAGCACTAGTTGAAGCACCCGAGTTGTGCTCAGGTTCAGAGTAACAGCCACCTACTACTCACGCAGCTGGGAGGTTTTGGGGGGAGCCGCGGGGGAGCCGCGTTTTGCGTTGTGCAGGATGGATGGATTTGTTCGTTCGAGGGGCCCCCAATGGTTGAGTTGATCTCTGGGAGTTTGAAGATGTACCGAGCCATACTTCGGTGGCTTTAGGAACCAACTTCTGGCTGCGGGGGCCCCTACCTTGTAAGGTTCCCATGCTGAATTATTCACATACTTATTGTACCAATAGATTACATTAACTGATAGATTCGATACATGGGCTATACCCTGGCAACTTGTCCGGTTTGATGTGGTACCCTGTTTTTCTCACTTGTTCCGGATTTTGGGCCAGCAACCAGCTTGCAACCATTGTGGTTGTTCATTTATATGGCTGTGGGTCAATACCCTATGTTCCTGGCTGTTCACATTCCATGAATGACCACTCACTAGTCCAACGGTTGAGATCTGTTCACTACTACCCATGGCTTTTGGTTGGTTTTGACACCCAAATAATTGGTATTCAACGATGAGTATCCTCCCATTAGTATAAAACTGTTTGGTGAATATTCATCCAATAGCTGGTTAGTATCCTCTGTTGTTAGCCTCGCTGAATACTAATCGCTATTGGTTAATACCAGCCAGCTGTTGGATAATTAGTCAATATTAGTTAACTGGCTGGTATTAACCAATAACTATAACTATATATATGTTAATTAGCTACTAACTATATAACCAATAATATAGTTATATAACTATTGACTATATAACCAATAATATAGTTATCCAACTGTTAGTTACTCACTATAACGGGCCCATTCACCAGCGGTTGGTTAATATTGACCCTCGCCATAAGCTTGTCATGGGCGCGGCTGGATTCGCTGCCACCAGGCAGCCGTCGTTGACTTAGAGGCCTCGCGGCGCCAACCAGGGAGGGCAGTGATGACAAGTGGGGGAATATCATTACTAGTCATGGAGGAATAAAAATACTATATATATATATATTACATCTATGCTATGTATATTCATATATATTATACATCTAGGAATGGTAAATAGTAGAAACTACGAGATCAAAGGATGGATGTGGTAATAGTATGCAATTGTTTGATATCATAGATATGGTAACAGTGAATATCAAGAGATCAAACTAATAGTTGATACTGCTAATGATGCTTTTTATCAATAGATTAACAGATCAATAGTTTGTTTTTCTCTAGTTGGTGAATCTATGGTTATGATATGACGAATACAAAAGGGAGGTACACGAATTAGGCTTCATGTATAATTGTGTATATACACATATATATATGTATAAGCATTTGTCTGTAAACATAATGAGTAGAATGATGGATCCTTGTGTATCTTGTCATTTCAACAAATCCCTGAGAAGATCATAGAGGTGACCATAAGTTCGGGTCAAGGGCATGTCACGAATAGTTTTGCACGCTGAAGATGGTGCTTGAAATTGGGAACCATCATTTGCAGAGAACCAGACACAGGTGTCATAGTGTTGTTTTTATGTTACAACGTTGTTCCACACTAGTACTTATAGTCCACAAGCAACAAACTGTTCAACAACAAGTTCTTTGAAAGAATCATAGATGAACATGATTCATTTTTCCAACCGATCTGTTTAACATGTTTCCCAATAGATGAAGACAATTGGCTGTGGGTCAAAACCCCGTACGCCTGGTTCCCCTATCATGAACCAGGCTGTTTTCCCTATGATTTGGTCATTATAAGCCATGAAATTCATGGTTAACTGCTTGACCCACAGCCATATAGTTGGCATATATCCCCTATTATTGTTAGTTATCATTCCCTATTGTGAACCATTATAACCAGCTAGTTAACCATTGGTTGGTTGGTTAACTGCTTGACCCATAGCCAATTGAAGACAATGATTTCCAACCGGTGGCTATCCATAGACCGCTCCACATGGCCCTTGGGTCTCCGCCGCGCGGTGCAGGGGCAAGCGTCGACCAACCCCGCCTTCGGGTCCTTTCCCTTGGACCCATCTTCGCCAGGGGCTCGGCAGAGGGAGATCCTGCTGGGAGCGCAACCGGCATCAAGTAAGCATTTATAGGGATTGTATAGGGATAGGATGGGATAGGATTATAGCCAGTAATGCTGAGTTTGGTTAGGGATACATGATCATATATATATATAGCCATGAATGATGCTGATATAGGATGATGACGATCAAGAACAGCGATGAAACAACTACTAGTTGGATGGTAGGTTCACCTACAAAACTGGGTTGTTTATACGTAAGTGTAGGTAAATGTAAATACACCATAGATGGAGTATCTGGGAATTAATCACTAACCTCCACCAACCATCACGCTATCCACTATCCACAGACCTAACCATCCCAAAATGATTTTCCCAGAATGTGATTGGGTGCCATCGCAACGGGCAAACGATAAAGTGAGATCAAGCAGACGTAAATGTGATCTTCGTTGTTTTCTTGTCAACCACGTTACAAAAGTATGGATGGTTGATCATGATGAATTAGCCACAACCTGGATTCTTTATGGTATAGAATCCCCATATTAATACTTCCTGGTGTTGATAAGCGTGGGACCATTTGCTACCATGAATTAATATGTCAAAACTATTTCCCCAGGACACCTGGACATCATGGGTCAAGTTCACACTTCGGCAGCTTTCCATTTGATGCGCAGCGAAAACTCAGTGTTGTGATTGTAAAACGACCATTCGTCCCCACTACTAGCTATAAGTATCAATTGGCATGAACTGGACTGAAGGCTGGTCTAGAGAAATAATTGCTAGTCATCATCACTTTAGTTAATGACAATCAATTCCTAACTATTACCTCCTACGACCCTGTTGATAGTATCAATCAGATAATCCATCCACAAGTTACTGCCCTACTGCTTACTACTCCCTCTTACTCAAATAATCCCCTACTGTTCATGTTCTGTCAACTTCATCAGCTTGACAAAGTCGGGTTGGTCAAGCCTATTAGTCGTGGTCAACACCCTGGTGCCCTGGTGACACTCTTCATCCAGCTGGTGGGATCGGTTCACTACCCATGGCGTTTGGTTGGTCAATTCTGATCCATAAATGACCAACCAAATGCATGGTTTGTTGCCATAAATGGTTGATCAAGGATGATAACGTGGGGGGGTACCCCTATAACCTGAGAAACCAACATACATAGGTGTATCCCCTATTCAACTGTTGGTTATTATCGTTTTTCTCCCCAGCTTTTTCAGCCACCAGCTTGAAGTTGCTTGGTTGGTTAATATCGTCAGCCATGTTAACTTTGAATTAAGCAGTCATTCACCATTCATTAACCATTAGCCAAGCATTAGTTAATCATTAATTACCACCAAATCTGTACTAGTCCATCATTTCCAGACACCTCGGCCCTGGGCTCAGGTCCATCCTATCTGCACGGGGCGCCACCTTCGCAGACATCGTGGAGTGCCATGACAGCTGATGCGCTTTTCGTGGATGGCTGGGTGGAGCGTCTGATGATGCCCTAGGGCTCCAAGGACCTCCTGAGAAGGTGTTTGAACCCCCAAAAAACCGTCCAACTCTCACAAGGTATGCCAGGAGCACCAGGGATGGTTCGTTCAGGTAAATCTGTTTGGCAAATTACCCGCTGGTAATCTAACATAGCAATGATGGTTTCCCAAGCTGGGTTTCTCTGTAAAACATGGTGATTTTGCAATACGAACTGTTTGAGCAGAGCTACAAGGACAATTTGAAGGGGGAGACCATCAAGCTGTTTTTTGTCTACATCATCACCCGTGAGGACACGGAAATGGACCGCAAACATGACACCCATCGGGATCAGCCACCAGCACAGCTAATTAGTCTAGATCAGTGGATCTCTTCCATTTGCAGTATCAACATTGACAATCAATGACCAAGCCCTTGTTTGTTTGTTTGTTTGTTTGTTTGTTTGTTTGTTCGTTCGTTTGCTTGCTTGCTTGCTTGCTTGCTTGGTTGTTTGTTTGTTTGTTTGTTTGTTTGTTTAGCTTTCATCAAACAATTTTCACTGAAACAATGGTTTTAAGTCTTATATATCACTTAAAAAAGCAGGGTTGCAAGTAGTTACAAAGATTTTGTAACTATCAGTTCTTTCCAATTTCCAATTGCATGACAGTTGAGGTCTATGCCTCGGGTCTAAAATCAGTTCTATCACCAGAAAAAGAAATGTCATCGGTGAACCATTCGGTGGACTTCACCATGTCCGCTGGGTAGGTCTGAGCAACTTTGCTTCATTTGCTACGATGAGGCGGGGAACCTAGAGAGATCAGGGTGTTGACAGGTTGAGCTTAGATCTCTTGGGGATTTGGCACGTCCAACACAGAGGTAAGTGGTCTATGATGCTGATTTACACTGGTCAATATGTTGACGATGGTGAAGAAGCTGGTTCATGATGCTGAATCATGGTTCATCATGGTTCTAATTTGTTATTAATGACAAACTTATAAGAGTCTATCAGCTGCTTGGCAAGGTTTTTTGACATGGAAAAGTTAGGGTAGATATTCAGCAGAAAATCCGTGGAAATCCATGATGATGCCCACTCATATTCGTTGCAGTAAGTCACCAGCTTTTGTGGTAAACATCAGGAAGGGTGGTTTATCTATATATTCATGTGCAGCTTCCATGAACCATGCGCAAACCTTTATATAGTGGTGTTTTCAAGGCAAACCACTCTATTTGGGCTACGCCATTGTGAATACCCCGAGTTGGACTGGATTTGGGTATCCGCACTGAATGTGAGGATCAGCAGAAAATTGGGGGTCGAGAGATCAACAATGGAGGATACTGAGCAACAAATAGCTACAGTGATTCTGCGACGTCCACAGATTTAGTACCATTAAGGTTTTGTGTGTTCTTCCCTCCTCTCAACAGAGTGAACCCTCGAAATGCATTATCAGCAATCTTCTCAAGCGTAAACAGTCTTTACGGGTTGGCTTTGTTGTTGTTAGTTTCTGTTTCTCTCTCTCTCCCTCTCTTTGGGGTACCCCCACAACATCCACTTCAGAAACCACTCACATGATTAAACAAACCAGCTTGCCGTAGCCATTTTGGCTCGAGGGTGTGTTTTGGAAATTTCGCAAGCCATTGGTGTTGGTTGCCATGCAGACCCCAAGTCAGGTCGGCATTTCCGGGTATGGCCTGGCTGGCCTGGTGGTCAGGAACACCTTCCTGGAGCTGGTTGAGGTGCAAGACGAACCTCAGCTACAGCCCCGCTCGTTGACAGATCCCTTGCCCTCGAAGAGGGAAGATGCCAGCGGCGAGGTTGGTATCTCGTGGAAGGCAACCGCGGCCTCAGTGAGCACGGATTTGACAGAAGACTTTACCAGTGGCTCCGAGGCTGAGGAAAAACCGAAAGCTGTGGAGGAGTCCTCCATGAAAGCAGACAAGGATGAAGATGTGATCAAGAAAAGTTGCGAGACCAAGCAATGTGCTCTGGGCAAGGCAGTGCCATCACCTTTGCCAGGAACCAGTGCAGAAAGCATCGGCGATGAAGATGTGATCAAGAAAAGTTGCGAGACCAAGCAACGTGCTCTGGGCAAGGTGGATGTTCCGGAGGCATCGCAGCTCGAAAAGCAGGCTGGGCCAAAATTGCGGGCCGGAAAGAAGAAGTTTCGAGGAACAAAAATGTCGCTGTCGCAGTTCCTGCAAGAGGGCAACAGCATGGTGGATGCCACTGAGAAGTCAGGGGACGTTGACACGGCGCGGCCTGCTGCTGCCTTGCTTTTGTCCGTCGACCCTGCTGCTTGATTCTTCACACTGGGCCTCCATCGTCAGCCAGGGCAATTGTCATAACCTGACAGCAGCAGGTACTCAGCTGAGCCACCACTTGGAGAATGACGTGACTTTGCCTATTCCTATGTTCTTGCACACCAGCAGCGCACACCATCGGCACGGCCCCGGGCGGTTGCAGAATGCACCCTCGCGTGCTGAAGTGTCCTTTTTGGGGACCCTGAAACCGATGTGGTTGTTGCGTGTTTCTTTTTTTCCAGTGGCAGGTGAGGGAACGTCTCGCCTCTGTTGTTGATGGCTTTTCAGAGGGTCTTTTTTTCGTAGCCCTAGGCTGGTTTTTCCCTCCATGATTCCCGTCCAAGAGGGATGGTTGATGTTCTTTCCAGCTCCTACAGTCCCCCAGTAGAAGATGGTCTACGTGCTATATGGTTCATCATGTCGTGCGACCAAGCTGGTTTCTAAAATTCAATCAACCAACTATAATTCAAAAAACCACATCCAGTTTAGATACCATTGATTCCTCAAAACATCCACTTTAGAAACCATTAATTCAATAAGCCAACCATAACTTGGGGGCCCCTCATCCAAGGGTTGAAGTCGCCGCTCAGGTGCCTGAGGCCATTCTGCTGGAGTGTGGCCATGCAGGCGGAGCGGTTCCGGAATGCGAAGTACCTGCGAGCCGTGACACCCAGCTGTGACACCCAAGGTATGTGCCTGGCGCCATGACAGGTAACCAGATAACCAATGATCCGCCCAAAAATGTTCATTTTACGATTGGAAACTATTGGTGAGTTGGGGGTGCCACTATTTTGGCACATACCCAGCTGATTGTCAGCTAATTCTGTTCCTCAAAAATTGGTTTGTGCCGCCAAATTTTGTATCAGTTGGTCAAATTGAACATTTTTTTCACGGCTTGATAGTCGTGAGAACAGTGCTTACCTCAGTTCACTGTTGCCACAGTCCAACTGTATTGCTTCGTTCTTGCAGCGCATATGTAGCTGAGTTTACGACCATTCATGCTTTCAATTGCTATCAAACCCCCGTTCCATACACCCCCACTATCGTTGATCATACCCCTCTAACTGTTCGTCAATCCCCCATCGCTGCTCCAAAATCTTGTCGCTTACAATTTTCAAAAAACAAATTTTCTAAGAAAACGATTCTGACGATCCTTATGACAACCTGGCTGATAAACATAATTCTTATGATGAAAAACCTGGCACAAACAACTTGGATCACCAAGTAGGTTCTCATCGGCCCCCAATGGCCAATAGCATTACTCGCCTGGAAGCTAGAAATGTCACCACTTTTATAATCCTTTATAGTTAAAACTGGTTGCCCTCTGGCAAACTCGCCTGGAAGCTAAACAAATCACCATGTTTATAGCCAAAACCATTGTAAATCGTGGATTTCCCACCCAACCAGGTGATTTTGCCCGTAACCATTGCCTCAGCTTGGATCGGTCAGGGCTGCTGTCAGGCCTTTGCGTCACCTGCGCCATGCAACTCCTGGAGCGGCGTCCTGGGCAGGCGGCGAAACCATCGGGCACCGGTGGCCTGGGCGGGTCCCCGGGCTCCCTGGCACCTCCCTGGGACCTCCCTGGCACCTCCCTGGCACCTCCCTGGGGGCTTCCCCTTGGGGGGCTCCCTGGCCAGGCTCAGTGCGCCATCTGTCGCTGCAACATCTCCTGTGTGGTGAGGCTCAGGGCGCGGAACCTCAGTGGTGTCAGCAGGCCTTGGTGAGCGACGGTCACCGAAGATCTTCTTGGTGAGCATGGTCAATCAGCAACGAATTGTTGGAGTTGCTGGGCTTCATAGTGGTGATGTAAAGGCTAGCGATTTTCGTGATCAATATTTACCAATCAGTGGTGATTTATCCAATATGTACGTGTATTTACCATTGGAAAATGCTTAGGAAAGTAAGTAGTTCATTAAACATCAGTTATAATTCAAACTATAATTTGGACAACTTAAGCATTATTAAGTATCATTAAGCCCATATATCATATATGCATCATTTAACGACTAGTTACGCCATCATTTCATCCAGAAATCAGTAGTGAAACCACTAGTCAAACCATCAGTTTAACCCACTAGTTAATCTGCTAGTGAAATGATCATTGAGCATCATTTAACCACTAGCTAAACCATCATTTCACCACCATTGAGCCATCATTAAACCCATTCGAATCTCCCATGACCATGGCGACTCTCGTGGCAAGGCCGACGCGGCGGTGCCCGGCAGCCTCTTCGGGCGCGCTCCGCCATTGGCGCCAGTGCCCCGAGCCTCCAGCGCCTTGGCAGAGAAGGGGTCAATGAGTACAGCTGCGGTGATCAGCACCATGGGTGAACAATGGGGGCCAATGACAATAGTTTAATTTGCAAAAGTGAGTTTAATGAGAATTCATTATGAATATAAATGAGTTTAACAATAGGCTAATGACTCAATTGTGAATGCCAATGAGTTTAACAATAGTGAGTCAAAACTAGGGGTCAATACGTAATAGAGTTAAAGCTAGTCATGTCTAGAGCAAATGGATTGATTATTGTCAATAGATCCCTGAATAGTACGGCTACTGAATCAATAGTAAGGCAGAATCACGACTGTCAAGGCTGCAAGGCTATGATTTGACCATGATTATGGAGTAGTTGTTACTTCTTACGAGTAGTAGTAATGGTCAATTGAAATAGTAATCCATGAGCACTATAGATAGCAATGATTAGCAAATGATAAATAGTAATATATCAGTAATGGCGAACAAATACATGTGATTTTTACTCTAATTAGATAATTAAGAATATGGTTGTGATTAAGAAGAGATTCACAATAAGTAACATGGTAGTAATGTCTTAACCATCGATGGTCAATAGTACTGTGCTTGATGATCGATCACTGGCGAGTAATCGCCCGTGACCAACAGCTCCGCCTGCAATGACAAAGGAACATTGCCTCTCCACCCATGCGCACACGCACAATACATGTATAGAGAAATGAATCTTGATATATAGGAGCTGCAGATGACCTGGGCATCCTGAGAACTACCCCTGGGGCTATAGATTTTCCAATGTCATTTGACCATACTATACATGTATGCAAATCATATGACATGCATCGATATGCCTATGATATGAATCTTGATATACTACATGTATTATGTCATATTATAAACTATATCATGTCATGTTATGTACAGTATATTGAATTTCAATGATATTAGATACTACAGAGTCATCAGCTTCCCAAACTCCCCGGCGTTGCACTACCTTGAGCTGCTCATCCCCAGAGCTGCGAGGCTCCTCCTCTCGGTCGCAGTCAGCTGCCCTGCTTGAGGCTGGTCCCACCAGCGGCGCCATGGGGCGCCATGGGGCGCCATGGGTCGCCATGGCATGGCAACATGATGAAAAACATTGAAATCCCGATACTATTTGCATCATTCATGGGAGTTTGTTACACAAAAATATCACAAAATGTCCAGGAAACTGACTTATGAATCATCATTTGCGGAACTTTCCGAGTCAATTTGCCAAGAATTCAGCTGGTTGAAAGATTACTTGACTTAAACAAATGATCATTAATCAGCTAAGCAACAAGACTTAGCCACAATCATGTCCATTGTGTTGATTAGGTGATAAATGATCATTTGCATGAGTAATTCATGAGACATATAAACATACATGCTTTCATATGCTGCTTTGACCAGTAATTAATGGTTGACACCGGTTCTGTATGCTTTATCATGTTTGAGAATGGTCAATACCAAGGGATAGCAAGTTGATACCGCCAAGCCACGGAAAACGTCACCCAGCAGCCAACAAACGTGGTTGAGAACTGCTTCAACAAGTCGTCGAATCTCATGCGAAACCATGCGAAGTCAACAGCTTTTCATTCGCAATTTGCATGTTTTCAATTTTTAGCCCCATTAGTGGACATCCTTAGTGGACAGCCCCCTCCAAAGTGCCTTGAAATGCTTTGGTACTTCACAGATCTTAACAGCAGATGACTATTCCGTCGAAGAGTTTGCCATCGGCCTAGACAAGAGGGTTCACATGTTCACAACGGTTGTATATCCTGGAGCCAGGTGTACCAATATAGACCTTTACAGGGCCTTTGAAAGGGGAGCTGAGGACTACCAGGAGGGCGAGGCATTGCACTGTGTGATCGTTCCTTGGCGTTCATCAATCGTTGGCTTTCAAGAGTCAGCCAATGTGGAACACGCGAAACTAGTAGCCATCACCATCATTACTGCAACCCTCGTATCAAACATCATATCAACCAAATCAAATCACATCAACCAAATCATCTCAACCAAAGCATATCAATCATCATACGAACCATCATATCAACATGATCAACGATCAAATCACAGGCAAACCACACATCTCTCTTCCTTCTCCGTGGGTCGCAGCTTCTCGTCTCCAAAAGCGCAGCTGGTCTCCAGGGCGGCGCTGCGAACGGTGGCAGTTCCGAAGCCTGGCGCCGTTCTCAGTGGCAAGAAATGGTGGGGTGGTCCTGGATGCTTGGAATGCTGATGTTGTTCATCCCTATGGTCGATTATGCTGATATGATTTGGTTGATTTCATGGTTGATATATATTGATATGATGGTTGGTTTGATGCTTCATCTGATGCATGATATGAGGGTTGATCAGGGATTCGGGTGATCGTTGCCATGGTTATTGGATGGGTTCAGGTGAGCATTGCCTGGTTATTGGATGGATTCTGGTGATCATTATCCATTTGGGTGATCTCTGATCTTCTTATAACCCAATTGGTCATCCTTATCAACCTAATATGTCCTTGGCATATGGCGGTTTGGTAAAATTAGGCGCCGCAAGAATGGTTGGCCGATTACTGTAAGTGGTTGATATATTGGGGGGTTCTCAACCCAACGGACCCCCAAAATGGTTGGTCAACTACGAAATCAATGGTGAGTCTTGGATTCTTGGATGATAATTGGGGGTCCTTTATTTTAATAAACCAGTTATAAGTTGGTTTACGACTAACTTACCAAGGGTTCATGAGCCTACGACTTGAGGAAGCACCGCATGTCATCCTCCCTTCACTCCGGAGCCGATCCTCCACTCCACTGTTTAACCCAGGCCAGCCGCTGCGAAGCGCTACGCGGTCTCCGTGGAAGTGGTCCGGAGGTGGAGATGGGCATGGGATGTGGTGATGGGGATCATGGATGGTGATTGATTAATGGTTACTTGATGGCCAACGATGGGATAGTGTTCAGAACATGATGGTTAATCACCACCATGTTTGATAGTGATGGGGATTAATGGTTACTGTCAATGACGGTTAATGACCCTTAATGACGGTTAACGATGGCATGATGGTTGAGGACCACCATGATTGATTGATTCATGGCTAGTGATGGTGATCGATGATAGGTAATGTTAATGAACTGCTTAGAACAGTTCGTGACACTTGAGGAGCACGACCGATCATGAGAAGGACAAGTGTCATGAATGATGGTGTGCTGGTTCATGATGGTTCTTTTTCATGGGAATTGGTGTTTTAATTTGGTGTTCTCTGCACAGTGAAGGATGAGGATGGAACTTTGTTGCAGGTGCCAGGTTTGATCTGCTGCCCTGCTGGGCTTCGCACTTTGGCGGCCCATGATTTTCGGCTATCTCAAAACGACTAGCACTGAGCCACTGCTCCACATTTGAGGAGTCATGTAGACATCACATTGTATGATTGTTGACACACCGTGACCCACGGCCTCATGTAGTTTCAACTGCGCAATATCCCTGAACAATCCTGAAATGATCTGAAATTGTACGAGTTTGTTTCTTCAGTGGAAACTGTCAGTTGTAGCAATCTTTTTCAGGGTCAGGTGTATCATGTGTATCGGTCAAATTGCAATTTTCTGTTGGAACAGTTGGGGTCATCCACAATGCCCGCAGGTTAGCCACATCAAATGTTGACATGTCCAGCCCTAGGGTTCCAGTTACCATAGGTAACCAGCTGCTCTAAAAACCAACTTGTTGTAGCTGGGGTCGGTGACCTACGATTTCATGGCAGCTGGAAGCATAGGGCTGGACCTTCAAAAGAGGTCTGTTTAACCCAGGCCATAGCGCCACAGTTGCCATGGGAGGCCTACAGGCGTCCGCTGGTGGCTTCCCACATTGAGATGACGACTTACTCGGTGGTTGGCCGAAAAGATAGCGGATGCGGATGCGGATGCGGATCTGCTGGGAAACGGCTTCCCCCATGTTGTTTGGTGGCTGGGAAAAGCCCATTGCATTCTTGCAACGATCGACCGGGAATGGATAGGCGTTCGACTCAAGTTTCCTGGTAATTACGAATAATCTGGAGGAGCTTCCTGACGGATTGCTTGACGTTTCCAACTGCGAGTGGTGAATGTGAAGGGAATGGTGGCTTGTGTGATGGGAAATGGCCACTAAAGTCTGGTAGTTTCAAACATTTTGGGTTTTTCCCTTCTACCTGACATGTTAAATCATGTTAAATCAATTTGACGAAGACTCTTTGGAACTGCGGCTCAACCAACAGCTTTCTATTGACCAAAAGCATCACCCAGATCTGGCACTGCAAACGCGTCTTCAAGGCTCCAGACAGGCATACGTTGATATGGTGTTTCTTCGACATGGGGATACCCCAAATTTTTCCATATTAATCGTTTCTTGGAAAACACCAACCAGTCTCGGGTTACTGCCATTTTAAGAAACCACCACATGTAGTGCTTGTTTAACCATTTGTTGATGGGTATTGTGCCCTGTTAATCCCTATTATCAGCCAATTATCAACCATTACAATCCCCTGTTAAACCACCACATTATTACATGCATTCATATCTTACAATTATCCATTGGCAAGTGCCATTCCCAGTGCTGCGCAGCTTGGCCAGCTCTGGTTGTGGGAAGCTTCCGGCTGTGTGTTGGGTGTGGGTGTGTCCAATTGACGGGGGGGCGTACCAGCCACCAGCTGTCGGCACTGATCCGATTTTTCCGGGTGGTTCACCGGGCTTCGTCGCCGAGCCGTTCGGAGGTTGCAGGCTTGCCCTCTGGGAGAAGTTTGGCACGTGAGATGGGTCACCCCATCCTCACTTGGGTATGGGTCAATATTAATCAGCCAACTAGTGGGGGATAGTCACCAACAACAATAGGGAAAACAGTGGTGAATGATGGGGGAACCAGGGTACAGGGTTTTGACCCATAGCCACTTGGATGAAAATAATCATTTTCCATTGCTAGATGAAGCTACCAGAGGTCTGGGTCATCTATTTTTTGGTGGTCAGGATCTCACGATTTGATCTTGGCTCAAAAGCTTAATTCACAGTACACAGCCAACCATCCTGATCAGAACAGAGTTCCAGGACACCTTGAAGCGTTTTCGCAATATTAGTGAATTAATTAGTGATCCACTGTTTGTTGTGATGAATGATTAGGATCATTTTGAGCACATTTGGTCATAAGATTGCTTTTTGTTTAGCAGTGACATATCAAGGAAGATCCAAGGACAAGCGATGTTGACAGCTTGCCGCACCGAATGCATGACCACGTTTAGACCGAGAGGTTGCGCTCCTTCCCAAGATAAGGTAAGGAACACATATTTTCGTGTGCTAAATTCTGTTCTGCCATAGTTATGATGATTTACTTTTGTCTTTTGATCAATTCACTCTTGTTGCTTTGACCGTTAAATATGGGAATCAAACACAATGAAACATGATCCGTTTGTGACCATTTTTCGATCAACTCCCTGAGCAAGTTCGTAGACATGATACAGCTTGAGCAGTGGAAACAGCGGTCCAGCGGTTGCCATGCTGGGTCTACAGATGAGCACAGCTGTCTGGAGCTGAAGATGGGACGGTGAGATCTTGCAGTTGCACAACCCCAAGTGCTGCGATAAATGGATGGCGCGGATGGGTTTCACCGTCATACTGGGTTGGGGGGTTGACGTTTATCTATGGGGGAGGGGAGGTGGACGTTTATGGATCTATGGATCTGGCATTACCCTAAAATGCTTCAAAATTGAAGGATTCCGGAGGTTCCCCCCGTTGGAAACAGTAAGGGCCGCACCAAAGATCTTTGCTTTCCCTCACCAATTATTAATTTGGTTGGTTGGTTAAGCAATTTTTTCAATGGGCTTATAATTACAAATCCCAAGCACAATCATTTGGTTATATATCCTTCGATCCGATGTTTCTTTTCAACATCAGTGTACGATGGAAACAGGATTTGTCCTTTCATCATGAGTGCAGGCGTAATTTGAGCAACCATTTGAGTGAGCATGAGTATACTCCATTCTGGATGCAAACCAACGCTCATGCAGATTGACCCAGTGTCCCCTCAACAGTCGAAGGTGACATCCCGCCACTACCTGAGGTACTTCCTCTGTCTTCATGCCTAGGGCGTCGTGGGGTCCCCATTCGGCCATCCAAGCACTGATGGAGGGCTTGTGATATACGGAAAGAAGGGGCTGGAGTTGCCCTGTACGAGGGGGTTTCTGGGGAGCCATGAGCAAACGGTGGAACCAGTTTGCGTGAACTGTGAGACCATCGCTGGAGAACAAGTGCAATCTGGTGTAGCATATGATGCAAGCATAATGTGTCAGATATTGCAACTAACAAATTTGTGTGTATTTGACTGTTACATACTATCACAATCAAATTGGTATGCATATGTTGTAGTGCACACACATCTTGACTTCATGGGGTATGGGCTGCATCTTGTAATTCTGCACGCCCCACGTACGGTATGTGATTCGGAGAATATAGCACAAAATGATTCAATATGATTCAAGATGCTTTTATATACAGGGTGATCATCAACGTGGATCTACCATTACCCCACGTGGCAATCGCTGTTGATTGGCTACTCCTTCATACCCCTATTTGTTTTATATCTCGATGTATATAGTATCGCGGTTTCTCAAAATAGGCTTCCCCCAAATCATCTTTCATAATCTTTCATATATTTCCATGCATGATAGTAATGAACCATCCATTCCTGGGGGTCCCCTACGGCTTGAGAAACCACCACATATATCTCATGCATTTCCCACGGTTATTTCATTTGCTCTCCCTTCTTGCATTCCCCACAGTTGACATCGCTGGAGCGGTTGATGAGAACATCTACAACAGGGGGCTCCTGGTGAAAGGGCTACCAATCCCTGGTTACAACATAATTGCTGTAATTGTGATAACCAAATAGAAAACATAGTTCAGTATCACAATTACAGTAGTTATCACCACTACAGCCTAACAATCATAGGTCTCCCAACCATAACTACTGTTTGGGTTGGGCTTCTATGGGCTTCCTTGAGTTTCCGTGGGTTTCGTATGTTTCCATCGGTAGATTTTCCCATTCTTGGGATCTCCCGAGCCGGTTATCCAGGCGAGCATCATGCGAAGCTGGACGCGAAGAAATTCCAGGCCGCGGTCGGGGCTGGCGGTTGATCATGGTTGGCACCGATGGCACCTAGGGAGCTGGTTGGTGACCGCCCCCAGGTCGGTGTACCCCCCAAGGGGTTGGTGATGGTTGGGTCCAAATGAAGGGAAACCAATAGCCACCATCAACCGTGACCAATGATTACTGGTGGGTGGTTTTGAACATGTTTTGTTTTCCCAGATATTTTGGAATGTTGGTTGATCGGTTGTTTTTTTGATGATTGATTGATTGATTGATTGATTGATTGATTGATTGATTGATTGATTGATTGATTGACTGACTGCGTGATTGATTGATTGATTGATTGATTGATTGATTGATTGTTTGATTGATTGATTGATTGATTGTTTGATCGTTTGATTCATTGATTGATTGACTGACTGATTGATTGATTGATTGATTGATTGATCGTTTGATTGATTGATTGATTGATTGATCGTTTGATTGATTCATTGATTGATTGATTGATTGATTGTTTGATTGATTGATTGATTGATTGATTGTTTGATCGTTTGATTCATTGATTGATTGACTGACTGATTGATTGATTGATTGATTGATTGATTGATTGATTGATCGTTTGATTGATTGATTGATTGATCGTTTGATTGATTGATTGATTGATTGATTGATTGATCGATCGATCGTTTGATTGATTGATTGATTGATTGATTGATTGATTGATTGACTGATTGATTAATTCTTGCGATAATTACAACTACCAACCAAATAATGTCAGTTGAATGATTCCAATGTCATCATTAATTATGATCATGGTCTGTTTCAACCAATGATTGACTATGAATCAATGAGGACTGTTGATTCATCAGTTTGGGGGTTCTTCACCCTGAAAAATGGTTGGTTTAAAACTACGAATGGCCCAATTTAATATAAAGGATGTTTGGGGGCACGCCTACAACTTGAGAAACCACCAGTTGAATCACCTGCATGTCAACTGTTCGATGCGAAAGAAGTTTGTTGATCATGGTGATATCATGACCGTAGGAATGGCGTCGCTGCGGCCGTTGGGAAGATCATGACAGAAGGAGTGGGTCATGAGCTGAATTGATTAATGTTAAGCGCGGATTCAGAAGTTCCATCAGTTCCATAGGTTTATAAATTGGGGTACCATTTTAATGGGGAACCAAGGCTTTTGAGGGATGCCCCGTGTTCATCAAACAGCGGTTTAATCCAGAGTTGGCACTAACAACCATTTGGATGTTTGAACCAAGATAACATGGGGTGCGACTGGGTTTCCCTCTGATTGTGACTGGTGAGTATGTCCTTACTCTGGGCACGAGCTGACGTGTTTGCACAATGGAGGGCCAAACAGGATCACTTTTGGGTGATTTCCATACTAGAGGGCTACAGGCCTAAAGCAAGCCTCATGTGGCAAGTTTCTGTAATCAAAGTATGGTGTGGGTGTGGCTCATGGCAATTAGCAGCTTCTGTATATCTGAATTTTTGTCCCTACGAGCACAGAAACCCAGCTCACACACACAGACACTGATTAGTGCCACGCAGCAGCCGCGTCCCATCTGAACGGGTTATTCCGCAGAAGACTGGGTCAGTTCCTGGTTTCATCGGCGAGTCACCCACATTGGAAAAGGACCAAGAAATGAGTTCTGCAATTTTCCAGTTGGGTGTGTCCATGGCCATGGTGGTACCCCTGAACCAGCCAAGACATATCATGTTAGTAGGGAATCCAACCAGTTTGGGGCCATTTATGGACAAACCCACCGTATTGTTCTTGTCAGGTTGATTCCAGTTACGTATCATTTTTTATTCCTCCCCAGTCACTGATTTCTTGGAGGTTTACAATCTACCTGGCCGATGGGGTGGAGGGCTGTGACCAACATGACCAACAATTGAATTTGACTGGTTACCTACATTATAGATGAACCGCAAAAACTATCGACAACCAACAAGAATGAGCCACCATGTCATGGGGGCCAAAGGATTTCTCCATATTGGCACCAATCATAAAATCTCTACCCAGGCAGACTTTTCACAACCTCAGCATCACCCTGCCGTGACCATCTGCCATGCTTTTGGCTGTTCCATGGCCATGGCCATGGGGGACGAAAATCATTTGTTGATACAGATTTTATCAGGAATTGATCATTCAAAGCATGATTTGTCATACTTTAATAGTCTGAGACCTTTGAAAGTGACCCATGTCTATGGGCTGCCATCTTGTTTTTCATTGTTAGGGCATGCTACCAGGCACCTTCTTCAACCAAAAGCATAGTCGAAACCAGCTCCTGCTTAGATGCTCTGACACAGTGAAACCCACTGGACCCCGCCCCAGAGTTGCCAAGGTGTCCCCTCGCTCCGAGATGTGACCAACTCTATTGAACTTCAACAATATGAGAGACGTTTGGGTTCTCGTAGTTCCATGCTGCCGCAGTTCTGAATTTGCAAAATGATTGTCAACTAAACATAACCCCAAAAACATGGCAGCGTACAGCAATCTTGTCGGCAAACGCCCCAAGATATCACGCAGCGGCCTTGTGCATCAAAGGCAGCGCCGCGACAGGGCAGCATTGCCTACAGACATCCTCCGAAACAAACAACCGGTTGCGACGCGCAGGCAGGCTGCAAGCAAACTTTCGCTGGAGTTGCGGGTTCGCGGTGTAGGGCGGCTCATGCCAGCCCTTGGCGCGCAGCACAGTGTTTCACGCACGCGCCTTGCCTTTTGCGGATTTGGCTCGCTTTAGCTCAGGGCTGCTGAGTCAAGCTTTGTCGCTAGCACCGATGCCCGCTTGCAAGCGAACCTGCGCAGGCGCGCGAATTTGAAGTAGGGACGCGCTATTGGAGCTCCAACTGGAAGTCGGCTTTCCTTCCACGTTGCAATTAATTTTGAAAACGATGATTGTCGTCGGCCGACCACAGCGTCTTGAGATTCTCTCAGCACACCACCGTCGGTTTGCTTTCAATCGGCAATGGCAAATAATGGCTGCCAAGGTGAGGGCTAAGAAAACCTACATCTGTTGATGCTTTGCAAAAAGCACCAAGTCATCAATTTTCGGTGGCGGCCACCTTTCAATCCCCTTCCTTTCAGGGGATCCAGAACGCTCATCGCCAAGTTGCCGCCAACAAAATTGCGTTGACCATAGACTACCCATGGTTGACCGTGGTTGGTCAGTGTTGGCCGTAGTTGACTTTGGCACCTATGTTTTCCTCCAATAATTCACAACCTGAACCTGTCCTATCAATCTCAGGCCACAAATCCCTTCCAGCACTTTGCTCTGCCCAGCAAGGCGTGACTTCACAAAGGAGCCGCTACAAGTAGTGGCATCTTGGCACTCGCCGGGAATCGGTGACTGCGGCACTCAATTTCGTTGTTTGTTTCCAAGGCCAACGTAGGTCATAAACGAGATGTCGCATGTTTGTCATATAAGAGCAGCGACCTCACGTCAATGCAGTGGATGTTTCGATGTGAGATTGTACTTGGTGTTTACTCGTTTCGGTGGTGGCAGCATTTCAGTTTCAATTGTTACTTTGCCTTTATTACTGATTTTGGTGAATTTTTCAGTTTTTAAAAATGGCGATTGAACGACATATTTCTGTCAATGCATTGCAGTCATGGAGTTTGTGAGGGCAACCATGTGTATTTCAGGTTCGCTTGCGGCCATTGGCCGGAGTTGCCGCAGAGACAGGTGCTCATGCAGGGTTGTTCAAAAAATGGCTGGCTGGTTGGTGGTCTCAATCATTATACTTGTTTCCGTGATTTGGGAAGGTTGGCTGCTTGAATATGATTGGTCAGACTGGTTGCAACCGCAAACCGGATTGCTTTGGATCTGGTTGAGTTGCATCCAAAAAAAGATGTTAAAAAGGCACCAAAAACATAAACATGGCGGTGGGTCAGTTCACCCTGTACCCCTCGTGTGCCATCATTGGCCATTGTATTTGCTCATTAAGTGATGATTATCAATGTTGGCCCACAAACATATAGCAAAGTCCTAAGTCACGTCAAAACCACAATTTGTTTGATCCGGCCAGCTCGGTCACACTACAATTTCAAGGCCAGTTACCTACAGTGGTAGGTGAATGTCTTGGAAGGGAAGTCACGAAGCTACAGTGCCTGGTTGATTGGAGGTCATGAAATAGGAATATCACAGAATTTTTGGCCCATGAACTGGGAACATCATTGTATCAGTGGTTGGTGGTTGGAAGGGAACGATTCGGAGCCAGGGGTGTTAGCCTTTCAAAGGGGGAACTAAAGAGCTGCCAGGCGTGGCCCTATCATTAACCATTGTTTTCCCTATTATTGTTGGTGGTTATCTCCCATTAGTTGCTTGGTTAATATTGACCCATAACCAAATGGATGATTTTTCACTCAGTGAAAAACAACGAAAACTTTGGGTGGCCAGGTTCTGCTTGGTACATCGAACAGCGTGCCGGAGACTTAGAAAAAACCTCGCGTGACTCGATGAATCGTTCGGGATCATTGTCCACGGCGTTTTTGTGATGCAGGCACATTGGTTACTTTTATTATGTTGGTATGTTTATGTACATGTGTTTCTTAACATATGATTTCTTTTAGTTTGCATTTTCATTTCTTTCTTGTGCAGATGCATTTTTCTGCGACAAAGACCGAGTTCTCAGAATCTAAAGATTCCATTTTCTAGTATTTTTTCTTGCCATTGAAAAAAAGATGGTGGCAAGCGAGCAAGATACACATGAAATCTTGACAGCGGTCGGGGTTGTTTTTTTCGGCTGTCAAGAGAAACCACATCCTTGTGTTTTTGACCTATGGGTGTAAATGTGGAACCAACAAAAATGGTTGGTTGACTACTTTAAATGGTTAATACTGGATGATAAGTGGGGGTAACACTATAGCTGGAGAAACCATTTTGTAAGGACCACCAGTTTCCATGTCTACCGAGCAGATGACCAACTCCTTGGCTGCCTTGAGGGGTACAGGTTCAAAGTTATTACGATTGGAAATTGCCCGTTCCCGTAGGTCTTCTGAATCTAGCGGCGGACCGATCCATGCATATGGATGCTTACTGCTGCACTCCTTGAGGCTTTTACTTTTGAGCAGGAAATTAGTCCGGTTCAGGGAAAGGTGCAACAGTTTCAAGAAAAACTATTGGTGCATATTATGTATTGTGGTACATTTAATGTGTGTGTTTTCAAGTGGTGTTACTATTTTGGCACGCACACACACACACAAAAAAAATCAACACGCACACAATGAAATGCAATGGTCATCGAAACATGTTGATACTATATTCTTGCTCTTAGAGGACTTCAACAATATAGGAACAAAGAATGTATGGCATGGCTGATCAACCAAAAACTAGCCAAATTGACAATCATTGACATCAATGACAATTAGCCATCAATTACCACTAAATTACTAA
Source organism: Symbiodinium kawagutii (assembly GCA_009767595.1). Classification (NCBI taxonomy): domain Eukaryota; class Dinophyceae; order Suessiales; family Symbiodiniaceae; genus Symbiodinium; species Symbiodinium kawagutii. The sequence goes on from VSDK01023828.1 coordinate 395,025, forward strand.
CCATCATGAGAGTTAAACATAAATAAACCAGCAGTTGACCACCAATTAATCATCAATCAATAACCACTATTCAAGTATCAGTGAACCATTAATCACCTATCCAAACTATTACATAATCAGTCAACCACCTATCAAGCATCATTAAACCATCAGTTATATCAGTTCACCATGCATTCATTCACCAACCACATCCTGAAGTCCCAGGATGGACAACAATGGGCGCGGCCCTCAGCCAGTGGGATTGTGCCATTGGGGGTCCAACAACAACCGTCCAACACCAACCATGGTTCATAATCTTAATTGGCTGTTTACATGTGTGTTTACATCACAATCTTAGGTTTCATAGTTGTTATTAGCGTCTTATTCCACTGTTGTTAATGTTATGGTCCAACCTGGATACTTGGAATGTTAACATTGTTGGGGTGAAACCTGGTCATGTACTACATCATTAGGGTCAAACTGCTAAATCTTACTACAGAGAATCCGCTCCCGCCTGATGATCCATGGCAATTGGTACCCTCGGGTCAACCAACCTGGAAGCTAAAGATCGCCATAGCTTGGAGAGCTAAAACCATTGCTGGTTGGTGGTTTGATTGGCATTCTTTATTTTCCCTAGGAATGGTTAACAATTTGCTGGTTGACTAGTATTTTTGATAGGGGTGGTTCAACCACCAACCAAATGATAAATAGTGGATTTTCCCCTTCCAGGTTAGTTTTCCAAAGTGTAGTTCTGCCAGAAAATCATGGCTGCTTGACTTTGCTAAATTGAACTCAAAATGATCACTGAAGCCATTTTTTTCGATTCAAGAATTGTCATGGCTAGCTGCGGTCCCAACCACTGCCTTCCCCATAGGGCTGTGTATCCCCGATGAATCATGATCCACCAGCTTTTTTCACCATCTCTTTCGACTGTCATGTGACTACTCTTCACCAGCAGCTTATTCATTATTGTCCAGCCTATTGGCGGCCTATTAATGAACATGTTGCTTTTATGAACCATCCATTATCAACAGGTTCAATCTTTTGAATTCTTATTATTAACCATTCATCATGAAGAAACCATTTTCTAACCAGCCATGATCAACCAACCAGACCAAGCATCATGAACCAGCTATGATCAACCAGCCAATATCAACCATGAAGGGTTCCCTTCAAGGGATCAACCAACCATCATTAGCCAATTATCATCAACCAACCATCATGAACCAACCATCATTGACCAACCATACCAACCATCATGAACCAGCCAAAATAAACCAGCCATACCAATCAACATGATCCACCAGCCATTACGAACCAACCATCACCAACCCTGGATCCCTGGAGCGCTCCAAGGTCTGTCACCAAGGACCCGAGTCCAAGGGATCCTTCGCCTTTGATAATTGCAGGGACACCTGGGGGGGGACACCACCGGGATGCAGGATCTGGACCCTGGGGATGCCAGCAGGACCCATTGTTAAGAGTCCATCGTCGTTTCAACCATCCAGGCATTGATTGTCAAAGATGATAACAAGTGTTACCAGTGTTGACCGTTGGTACTCTATAACCATTATCAAGTAGCGTTCAACGTTACCAACATTACCAATTATAAGACTATGACTACACCACTCTGTACCATTACAAGAATCACTATCAATCATTTGAGAAGCATCAGTCATCCACTATCAGCCATTGCAAAACCGTTGTAAAACCAATGTTAACAAATGACTGCGAATATTACCCGTTGTTTTGCTCATGGTATACTAGTGGCAATGTCAATGTCAACAAACCCATACCACCATTGTCAACCACGGTCGAAAAACATGTTCAACAAATACATATGCAAAAACAATTAAAAAAGCAATCTCAAACCCATCTACAGCTGTTGGATATCAAGTAAATCAAACCTGTTTTACATTGTCAACTAAAGACCTATCTCGAAGTGTAAAACTTTCATGTGAACCGCGACATTGCCCACATGGAACCCGAATCTGGCCATCTTTCAGTTCGAGGCTTTGACGATCGGAGCAGCAACCGAGAACTCTTCGATGCGACTGCCAGACAGCTGGTGCACCGTTGGTGGGAGGGATGAGCGGCGAGCCGTTCGGGCCCTTTAAAGTAAGGGAGCGAGGCCAGAAGGTTACAGGAGTGGCCGTGCACCAGCTATGGTAGATGGTGGTTTCTCAAAAATGGGAGCCCCAAAAATGGTTGGTTCTTTGCTATAAATGATCAATATTGGATGATTTGGGGGTACCCCTATTTTGAGAAACCACCAGATAAGTTTGTGAATAAGCTGGTGAAGCTGGTTGATTGCGAATATCCCCAGATACTCCTTGGTGCTGGGTATATTTGCACCTGGGTCGTTTTATAATGTTTTATAGGTAGATGTCAGGTACCATACATGCAGCAGCATGCAGCAGCGGTTCACTGATCCGGCTAAGACTTTGTTTGGTGGTGTACTGATTTTGTTTTTGTTCTTACTGGAATTGGTTGTGTCCTAGTCCGGCTAAGAATTTGTTTGCTGGTGTACTGATTTTGTTTTTGTTCTTACTGGAATTGGTTGTGTCCTAGTCCGGCTAAGAATTTGTTTGCTGGTGTACTGATTTTGTTTCTGTTCTTACTGGAGCCGGTTGTATCCTATTGGGTGTTTCTCAAAGTAGGGGAACCCCCCCAAATCATCCATTAACAATCATGTTTATTAATAAATCAGCCATAACTTTGGTGTCCCCTCTAGCTTAAGAAACCTCCATTGCTGTTACAGGTCTGCGCTCCTCCATTGCTGTTACAGGTGCAATCCGCAGTCAGCGGTTCCAACGCCTCCATCCTGGCGTACGGCCAAACGAGCTCCGGCAAAACGCACTCTGTGCGCCTTGTGGGAACACGGTGGGAGGATCCGCCGTCGCTGTCTATGCACGGAGGTACAGATGCAAACCATGGCGGATTGGTATTGAGTAGTAGAATGAACAGATTCGTAATAGATTGTTAGTAATGAAATTGACCAAAGTCAGAAACATACAACACATGCGCATACTTGTACATTAGTACTTGTAAGCTAGTCAATCAACTAGGGTCCATTTTCTTCAATTGTTCGTTTTGACAAGCCCCCATTGGTTATGGTTGTTAGCTTTGTTTAGAGCTCTGCCCGTGTCAAGTGTCAGTCCTTGGAGTCCTGTTTTATTTGATTTTTGATGATTTTTGTTCCCTGCCCTTCACACTCTAAAGTCTCAAAACATCATTGTTGCTTCGATGTAGCGGATGTTGATACATACCATATCCAATGATTTCCGATGGCATGTTGCCATCGGATTTCAATTCAGCAGAAGAAAGGCTGCCATGTGGTACACGCTTTGGTGCTACGACCTTAAAACAACAATGAGAAGAAGAAAGAAGAATAGCGTGTCTTGCGATCAGCATAACAGATATCGGGGTTGGATACAATCAGTAGTTGAAATGTGTTTTGTTGAAATCGAGCTTAGATGATGAAATAATTCAGTTAAATCATATTCATTTCACAGATTTGATCCCAACAAGTTGCAGCCTGGGGCAAGCTGCGCTTGTCACTTCCTTCGTTCCTTTCAGATACTCGGAACTCCCTACGAGCCCGGAATTCTGCCGCTGGCCGTTGAGGACAGCCGGGGAACAGGTGGCATCCTCCCGATGGCTCTGTGAGAAAATCTGGGGTCAAGAGCTGATTCGCAACCAAGCCGGCTAAGGTGACTTCTGGCTGGCTGGTTGGTGGTTTCAAACATGGTGGTTTATATTGGTTATAACCATCAATACTGGTTAATAATAGAGGATTATAACCAACATTACTATGGTTAAGCAACCACTGGTTGGTGGTTTCAAAGATGTTTATTTCCAAATGGATTAAGAAAAACGGTTGGTTGGTTGACTGATTTTTTTCAAGGCGGTTCAACCACCAACCAGCTGGTTCATGGTAAAGCTGGGGATAATAAGCAGCCGTTGAAATCAGTTGAATAGGGGATAATTACACCAATTAACCAACCCAAAAATGGTGAGGTGAACATCCTAAAAACGACCGGTCTATTCACTTATGGGATGTTCAACACAGTACGAGGGTATTGGCCCACAGCCACATGCCTCAGAAATCGTCTGCCCATTTTTTGGGCAACACAGCTTTGGGTCGTTAAAGGTCAGCCATGCTCAAAGGTACGATATATGTGATTGGGAGTTAAATTCTATTTTCCACAACTGGCCCTCTTGCATGCTCAGGATTAAAATTCCACAGTTTTGCGAAACTCTTGCGGTGCAAAAGAAGGGGGAGCAGACTGAGCAGACACGCACGTCACCGTGGGAGATTGCATTCTCTTTCGGCATGTTTTGGCTTTACCTGCTCCAGCTTCCAAGTCGTAGTCGTGCGCTGGAGCCTCCTGGTTGTTTTGCTGTGAAATTAGGGGACGTCAGAGGTGCCCTAAATCTTCCTGCTCACAACTGGACCGGCCACAATACCAGAGCCTGCCAACAGGAGAACTAAGCCACAAAAGCAGTACTTGCAAAAACTGGCCCAGTCGATAAGAGGGACTGCACATTTGAGTGCAGAAGTCGAACATTGATAGAAGGTAAATTTTGAAACGACTTGCTTTTGGTACCGGTCTGACTTGCATTTTTGAGGCTTTTGGAGCAATTGGTGCATCCGCTATTGGTAATTATCCCCTCTTATCAACCATCAACCGTCTGGTGGTTTCCCAAAATTGGGGACCTCAAAAATGGATGGATTCTTGCAGTACTATTAATGGTAAAGATTAGATGATCTTCAAAGTGGGCCCCCAACCACTTATAAATTGGTTCATAACCAACTTAGCTAGGGTTAACTACCAGTTATAGGGGGTACCCCTCTTTCGAGAAGCCACCATAGAATTGGAAGTGCCTGGTGAGCGCCACAGGAGATCTTCGGTTTCCAGGAGGATGGCCAGGAGCCTAGTTTTTACAGTAAAAGTGCAGCAGGTGACTTTTCTGTTGCAAGTCTTTTGATTGTTATTCTATATTATTCTGGCTGGTGGTTCAAATCATCTTTTATTTTCTCTGTAGTAACAACTGGTTGTTGTTGTTGTTGTTGTTGTTGTTGTTGTTGTTGTTGTTGTTGTTGTTGTTGTTGTTGTTGTTGTTGTTGTTGTTGTTGTTGTTCTTGTTGTTGTTGTCGTTGTCGTTGTCGTTGTCGTTGTCGTTGTCGTTGTCGTTGTTGTTGTTGTTGTTGTTCTGGTTGTTGTTTTTTGTTCTTGTGGTTGTCGTTGTTCTTGTTGTTCTTGTTGTTCTTGTTGTTCTTGTTGTTGCAGCTGTGATTGTGCTTATGATCGAAATATTCCTTAATTTTGTTGCCAACCGGTGGAACCCAGGTATAACAAGCAGGATCTGGGGAATGTTGTCGAATCATCATTTGCTTGTTGATGGTTTCATGGGCCCGAAAGAATTGCTAGGTAGGTGGGGGAAGGATAGTGGTCTATCAAGGTTGCTCAACCCGCCCCACAAGCCGACGCCACCTGGACCTCTCCTCTTCAGAAATAAATCGGCCTTGCAGGGCTATCAACCACCATCATCAGCCATTTGTATCGTTTCAATTCCTACTTCGCTGCAAACCTTTATTTGTTGGAGAACTATCCATTCATCACAAACAATGTTCAAGATGTTCAAGTATGCGGACAGTATAAAGCATCCATTTCCACAGGGCGGTTGACCGGACATGATAGAACTAGGGATGCGGAGATATTTGGGGTGTTGCTCATGTGCATAGTAGAGTGTTCTCGAAACATGTACACGTGGGAATAATTGATAGCAGCGGTATTTGCATGGGTATGTTTCCAAAAATTAACGTTATTCGTCGCATGTCACATCTCAAAAACATAGAAGATGTGCCAACACTCATCACCACCCTAAATAGGGATACGGTTGCAGTTTATCAGCTGTTTGTTTTGCCATGCTTTGCCATGAGCAAAGCCAGTGTAGGGTGTTTTGCATTCATTTAGACAACGAGATGCACATGGATTAACAAGATCGCGCGCTGAAAGATGGCTTGGCATGAGTTCACATGAAGTAGTAGCAATGTTGCTTGAACTGTTAAATGACAATTCTAATGACAAGGATGTTGTTTGACAACATGCCGCAAAGCCGGATTTTAATTGTTAGATATTGGCTCCAGAAGTGTCACTGAAGTGCCACTGTTACATAGTGTTGCCTTCTAAGCGTGGCTTTCTTTCCAGGCATTGCGTTTCTTTCTGCTACAAACTTATGCACAGCTTTCTGCAATCACCCCACACAGCTCTCAAAAATCAAGTCACTGAGGTGTCCATCAATTGGAAGATGCCACCAACCGTTGAGCATTCATTTGGCAGTGGGTCAAAACCATGTACCCCTGGTTCCCCCATCACTAACCATTGTTTTCCCTATGATTGCTGGTTATTCTCCCACATTTATGTTATGTTTAGTGGGTTGTTTTCCCTATGATTGCTAGTTATTCAACCTTATGATTGCTGGTTGGTTAATCTTGCTCCATAGCCATTTATGTTCTGGTTGGGCGACAGCAATCGATCCCAGACCTTGGCCCAGGTTTGCGAGCCGTCGGAAAGCAAGCAGCGGTCTCTTACTACGAGATTTTCAACGAGAAGGCGGGGGTCCCGGGTGGGGCACAGCTCTGATAGACTGGCGACGGTGGCGTTTTTTGATGACATGGTGATGGTTCAGAACAATCTCTTGATGGCAAATGGGTGCCAAAATTATGAACCCCTAATGTGGCTATTTAAAATGGACATTGGATTTTGGGGTACCCTATCTTGGCACATACCCAAATGATGGTTTATGGACCTATGGATAGTCCGTAATTAATAGTAATCCACCAGCAATGTGTAAGTATATACTGTACAATAGCTGGCACTTACCTCTGATATCTCGCGATATGGGTGGTGTATTGCGATGGATAGCAAAGAAGTCAGTTTTTTGGTAGTACATCTTTCATGGACCGCGCGATATCATAGAACAGTTCGTTGCCAGCAATCTATATTCCACTAGTGGATACCGATAGCATACTTGTAGCTTGTTGAACAACATATAACTCCCATCAAACAAATCACTAAGATATGAACGTTTTTCCTCGTAGATATAAACACCTAACAAGCAACTCAGCGTGTTACATACGAAACCCTATGATAAGAACAACATGTTAGCTAGCTCATAGAAGCTTTGTGAAAACAACGAGCTTGTTACAAATACCGTCAAACAACTCAGCTTGTTACATACAAATTCCTATCAAAAGACAGGTTATTACTTTCACAATTCTATTACAAACAAAATCCTATGATAAAACAACTTGTCAATCAAGTCATCAACTCTTGAGATGCAAAATCCGCATGATATACAAAATCCTGATGATATAAAACATGTTACAATCAAAATCCAGTGATAAAACAGCTGGTCAACTCATAAAATCTTGTTATGAGACACAGGATATACAAAACTATATAAAGAGATCCAGTTTGTTACACAGATCTCAGCCCTTCTACTACTTGATGGGTCCCAAGTCACATAACAGGTCACCGACCTCCTCGCCACGGGACACCCGGTCCCTGGGCATGAGGAAACCGCTGCGGGGCCGGTTCTGGTTGGGGCTAGTCACGTGGTTTCATGGCAAGCCAACGGGGAACAACCAGCCATTTGAATGGCACATTTCAGGTGGTTTGCTTTTAGTGAAACCGGGTGGTTTTGGTAAAAACGGGTGGGATTGCTATACCCAGCCACCATTTGAAAGTGGGTGGTGGTTTTTGGTCTCTTTGGGAACAGAAAAGTCTCTTCATCACTTGTCAGGAAAAGTCTCTTCATCACTTGTCAGCATGCACATCAAGAAACAATACTGGGCGTGGGATTGCTCTGACACTGACTGTTATCGATTGGAGGGCAATGGCAAGCATGACCAATGATGATTGGTTGCGTTCACCATACTATACCATACCATACCATCCCATCCCATCCCATGCCATGCCATGCCATACCATACCATACCGTACCTACTCATTCACAATTAGATATAGGAGTGCAGTGCCACAGATCTTCATTGCACAGCATGGTCATGTCTTAGTGGGAAGACACCCCCAATTCCCCAGTCTCTGGTTCTGATGGTAGACAAACTAAGATGACCGGTGCTTGGTCTATCATAAGTATTTGTTGCATTATACTGAAGTTGCATTGCTATAAGCAAAAGATGTACCATACAGTATTTTTTGTCAATGGAAATTACAATTTACGACTATCCACCCCATGGACTAGGATGGTTAGGTTCATGAAGTTCAAGTACCCACAAACAATGAGTGCAGAGCCATGGACATTCAGAATGACTTTGTTGGTAACGACACCTGCCACCATTTCTAGTGATTAATCAAATGAAATGACTTGGATCGAGCATTGACTATTGACTATAATGACTATAGTCTATAGTAGTTATTCAGTTTCCAGTAATCCACTTAACGTGGACGTGTCTCAGGGAATTCCCAGCGGCACCCCAAGCCCCTGTCCAGGGAATCCTTCACCCCCGAAGGAACGGTTGTCTCCAGAGAAACTGGGATCAACTATGGGAGACATCCAGGTCTGGTTGCAGATGTCGGCCCGTTCTGGGATTCTTTCAACCGTGGTTCCACTTCAGTTGGATAGATCCATTGCCACAATCGAACACTTTATCAGCAATTATTTTTAGATACAAATCATGCAAATATTGAAATGTGATGCTTCTTGGATCTTGATCAGCATGATCAACCATCAGGTAACATCAGTTTTTTCCGCACCTGACCAATCTTTTCACGATCAGTAATACCGTAATACCATCATACATGTTATTGGCCATTCTGAACTCAAAACCATGAAATCAGCGGGTAGTATAAACCATAGCAATCAAGAAACTACATATTATACGGGTGCAGTAAACCATATAATCTATGTTTGCTCAACATGCAATAATCATTCAGGATATTCTGATATTATCATGATATCATTCAACTACTTGTTAGTCAATATCAATATATCAATATATCAATGTATCAATATATATATATATATATATTTAACGAATTTATATAGGTACATATCCTTCTCTCTCTCTCTCTATATATATATATATATATGTCTATATACATATTTTTTTTGATGTAAGTCAATTCAGCCGGTGAATCAATCCATCAGGCAATCCATCCGCAACCATGCTGGGGACGCGCCCAGGTGGGCTCACTCAGTGGCTCCCTACCTGTCAAGGAAAGCGCCGCACCTCGCTTCAGAAGCGCTGCACGTGGATGGGCTTTGCCTTGCGTTGACACGTTCTTGGTTACTGGCTGGTTTGCCAGGGGTGTCCGTAGCCTATACCCCTTTTAAAGGCAGAGCGAGGCCAGGAGCTACCAGGGTTGGTCTGACCATTTCTGGTCAACTTGGGTCAGCTGCATTACTTTGGCGGCTGCTGACGCGAACAGTTGACATCTACGCACTCCAAATCGCTAGCAAAAATAACACAGCTAAGTTAATTTAACCTACCAGGAATGGTTAGAACACCCTGGTAGCTTCATTGCTTTGAACCATGGAATCATCGGACACAGCTGGGGTAGCCATGGGTCCACTCCCTACGGCGCCGATCCGAGGGCCAGGGCTTCTTCGTGCAAGGTTTGAGGGAGGCGCCTGTCTATAGCAACGAGGACCGAAGCTGGTGGCGTCACCGGTAATGGGGCATATATGAAACATTATGCTAGTTCATAGTGGTTGATTAATAGTGGTTGATTATTGTATATATATATAGATATAGTTGCATATACATTGATGAATAGTGGTTGATTAATTAATAGTGGTTGATTGATAGTGAGTAATATTGAATTGATGCTTATATATTCTGTGGTTGATTTAAACATTAGTTAAACACTAGGAGTATTCTAGGGGAGATCCAGTTTGTAGCTGGAAATGTTTGTATTTGTGATTGATTGATCTATTTTTTGAAATTTGAAACCATTCGCTGAGTGTTTGAAATATCAGCATTGATGCTTGAGTAATTGATGGTTGAGTAATTGATGGAGATCCATATTGGAAAATCACTATGAGTTTAGCCATCAATAGCTGGCAATTTACCATCAATGATGGGGTTTATTGATATGGGTTATCCAGTTATCCATGATGGACCTTCAGTGAAGCTTAGGCTTAGCCATGAAATACTAATCTTTGACCATGTGTTGCTGTTGATTGTTCACCGATAGCAATGACTAGTACTTGTATGATTATCCCAGTTCGGAAGTGTTGTTTATCAACGATGGTCCATGGTTCTAAGCCATTTGCAAATGGTATAGCCCACTTAAGGCACAGTTTGCCAACCATGGTCACTAATCAGCTGCTGACTGGGATCATCCAAGTCATGAGTAGCAACTGTAGTGCTGCCCTTGACACGGAAGTAAAGATACGGAGAATCGGCCCATGTGAATCACCTATCAGCAGCTTATGAACCGACCACTGTCAATCACGATTGACCATCATGAACAGTGGTCGGTAGCAGCCTTGAGTAGAAAAACGCATCCAGAGATGTGCCGTTCCTTCTGAGGACTCAGGCCACCTTTTCCAACATGTTGGTGGTGGTAGAATTTGAACCAATCCTGCAAGTTGTCGTTCCCAGCACCCAAAACGCTTTCAACAATTGATAGTCAACGGCATCGCAAGTGTGGTGGTTGTTTGCAATGGTGCGTGACCCGCACCCTGACCTGGATTTGGGAGGACGTGCTATGCTTGGTGGCCCGCGGTGAAGAGAGAAGGCTGGTGCTACCAATTGTCGGGGACATGGTCGAACCAAGAAAATAGTGATTTCAAATGTATGGAAACCACCGGATGTGACCGGGTACACGATGATACACGGACTAGCCCGCAGCCATACGCAGCCGGTGTGCAGAAAGCACCATCACTCTCCTTTGGTGGAGTACGCAAGAAAGGTCATGAAACAACTCATCAATATACGAGTAAGGTTTTCTTGTAGACAAACCATTTTGCGCCACGACTAAGCATCCATCGTTATGGTCTTCGCCTGTATTTAAGAAATAATAGAGTCCCTCCACTGTTGCTGCAGAGCAAGCAATCGTGTTTGGTACCAAAATTGACTGCAAATTCTTATGATGGCCGAAACACTCCCAGGGTGACCTCTCCTTTGCCATTCAAGCATCTAGTTTCTGCGAGAGGGATTTCAATGTTTCGTGTTAGATGGAAGGGGTCAAGAACCTCTCCGATTTGGGAGGCCAATCGAGGGAAGAATTTCAAGCCAATTTGTGGCAACTCCAGGATATAGCTTGCATCAGGTGTGTGCTGCCCACATGTCAGAGTAAAACAAGTTCCAATGGCATGTTGATTGATTGGGGTTCTCCTTTGTCTCTACAACCAACGCTTGACGTATTTCGTTTGGATGCTTCACCAGGGCAGCAATACACTGTTTGTTGGAAGATTGGCAACCATGGAAGCATAATCAGTGACCCACAGCCGTGATAGATAGGACGATGTGCAATTATATATATGTGAATAAAATGAACACCTGTTAAAACTGTCAATGGTTCTTAACCCAGTCAGAGAATACTTAATCATTATCAACCAGTGTTGCCCATTGTTTTGCAATTGTCGCATTGTGGTTCACCTAATCACCTGTTGCTGGTTCATTAGCCATCATTAGCCACTACTATACAATCCCTATGAATCATCATTGATAACCACCAGGAACCATTCGTATCCCTTAGCCAATGATAATTCACCACTATCAATCACGAAAAATAACTAACTATCGACAATTCAACACGAATGGTGCACAGACATCATCATTTTAGATCATTAATTGCGATTTATAATCACTACTAATCACTACTAGTCACCATCAGTCACTAGTTCACCACTAGTTACCCACTAGCTAATCACCAGTTTGCCACTATTCATTAAGATTAATCACAATAATTCAAATTAATTCACCGCTAGTGGTTCACATTCATTATCCCTTGAGATCATTAATCTCCAATACAAATCACTATTACTCATCACTAAGAAATGTTTCTCCACCGAAATTCGTTGGGTGTCCCGTGTCAGGCGATATGCCCGAACGAGATGGAACGACTACAGCAGCCGCCGGGAGATCCACGGGTTGCCACGAGGGGGTCCATGGTGGTTGATGACGCTCCCTAGTGGTTAGTAGTGACGTCGAATAAGGATTGTTCATGAGGCTTGTTGTGAGTTGTAGTGGTTTAACAGTGAGTGATTGTTCATGAGGCTTTATTATAAGTTGGGTATCTTGACCAAACATCTTCTGTGAGTCGTAGAGGTTTGTGGCGATTGATTATGAATGGTTATTGGATGAAACCATGGTCATGTAATGTCATTGGCAATGATGTTTTCAAAATTGGTTAATTATCAACAATGGCTCTTGGCTATTAAGGCCAAAAATGGAATGATGAAGTACTATGCTCCAAAGGTATTCGATGGCTTATTGACAATGGACAATGCCTCCGAATGATGATTTTTGCGGTGATTAACTCATAATCACTACCGCTGGATTAACAATGGTGATTGATAATTCATCATGCCATGGAAAGTATTGGTTGTGAAATAGGGATGTACATGAATCCTGTGGGTTCCCGTCTAGAAGAGCATAGTCTTTGGTGAATCATGGTCGATGATGCTTGATATTTCTTCTACCTAAAGGATTGTGGATGATTTTTGATTATTGGTTGGTTGATACCCCTACTATTATTGCTCCCTTAAATGGTTGGTTATACCCCTTATACCTACGAGGATTGTTGCTGATACTCTTACTAGGATTGTTACTCTTGGTTCGCTATGCCCCGTTACTACTGGTCCCTGAAATGGTACGATTGGTTGGTTATAATCCTACTATTGGTCCCCCAGTATTCGTTCCACTGGTTGGTTGTACCCCTTATACCTACTAGGATTCTTTCATATTGTTACCCTTGGTTGATTTTACCCCTGCTATTGGTTCAATGGTTGGTTCTACCTCACTTTAGTGTTACCATTGGTCGCCTACCATTGATTGCTTATCCGCGGTTGGTTATCATTGTTTACTATAGTTATATCCTACTATTGGTTGGTTTCTAATCAAGGAGTACAACCAACCTACAATAACCAATGAAGGGTTGCTTATCCCATTATACCCCTTGATGAGATCCTGTGCACCAACCTACTATAACCAACTAAGGGTTGCTTATCCGGTTATACCGCTTGAAACCTTCGTTGCTTCCAAGATCGCTGTGCTGGGCCGACGACTTTTCGCTCAGGTTCCCATGTGATCTTCACCTTGTCCTTCGCTCCGCGGGAGGTGTTTCGCCTCGGCGCAGATGGGGCCACCAGCGATGATCATTGATGCTGGTGGATCAACCAGGGTGAATAGTTGATGATTAATGGTTGATATCATTGATGGTTAGCCATGGTTGATGGTGGGTTTTTCACATTTCTGAAAAATGGGTAAAAATGGTTCTAGATGGCTGGTGATGGTTAATAATGATTTTTAGATATCAACCATGATGAATGATGGTTGATGATGGTTAGCATGTGCGATTCAATATGAAGAGTGAAAGTGGATCATGATCCTTACTGGTGAATGGTTGATGGCACTGGGTGTTTCTCAAAATACGGAACCCCCCAGACCATCCATTCAAAATCATTTTAAGGAGTAAACCCTCCATTTCTGGCAGAAAGTCTGGGTACCACCTTTTTTGAGAAACACCCTGCTGAATGACACCGCTTGCTTAGCACCTCCCAATATCGGGCCCAAGTTTCGGCGGCCACCGGTGAAGCGGGGCTCAGCGGGTGAAACTGTGGAGATCCAACAAACACCACGGGGTCAAGCCATCAGCGCCCCCGCAAAAATGGCGGCCAGGTGAACATCTGCACAAGTCGATTACCCAAAAACGATTGATTATAAACTACTAGATTACCTAAGCTATAAGTTAACTACCCTGGCTCTAGTCATAGCTGTAGGTTATAGTCGCTAACTTGGAAAGTAAACGTGTTTGATAGGGAAATCAACGATAACTTATAGCTAACTAGAAGTAAATCTCACCCTTTTTATGGCTAAAACCATTATGAATGGCGGTTGTTCCACGCAACCAGGTGAGTTCACCAGAGAGTAGTTTGGTTTTTTGGGGGATGTGAACCGCCGAGGGGGATACCCAAAAACCGTATGACGGTTTCTTGAAACATGGGCACTGGCTGGTCTTCTTTCTATCCAGCAGTCGTTGGCATGCTCAGAATCCGGATATAGATGATGGGGGTTCTCAAGCCATACGGCGGAACCCGAAAAATTATGGCTGCCTTATTTTTTTAATTACACTGCATTACTGTACTATGAATGATTGATAAACTGCATGATAGCTGGGGGTCCCCTATTTTGAGAAACACCCATATTTGATCATGAACAGCAAAGTGCTGGAAAACCACTCACATTAGCAATGATAGCGGGAATAACAAGAGAGGGATATAGGCGGAACCATTTGGACCTTTATTTGAGCTAACTAATATGATCCAGTTACTGTATCCTCCTAGTGCATACTGAATTGCTAACCAAGAGTCATGAGGAGACCACGCGCCAACCACGAACCAAACACGAAGAGTACTTGTATTACAGCATGTTGATGGTCCCGTTGCTTCATTAATGCTTGGAATTTTGGAAGCTTCGTTGATGTTTGGCACCCAGCAAGGATGAGCGAAGGCTGTTGCGTGGCTTCTTTGTGTTCTTGTTGGTGGTGGTTGTGGTGGTGGTGGTGGTGGTTCAGCGTCGCGTCCGCAACCGCAGGGTGCCAACTCATCACGCAGTAAGTTGAACATCGTGGATTTGGCAGGTGCGAGCCGCAGCTGTTGACTACCCATCCGATTCAGAGGTTAGATGTTGGTAGTGATGGTAATATCATATTAGTAGCCATATCATATAGTATTAGTACCATATCTAGTTGGCGGTTTCAAACATTTTTTATTTTCCCTGGCAACTATGAACCATGGTTGGTTGACTAATATGTTTCATAGGGGTTGAAACCACCAACCAGCAGAGATTAGATGTTGGTAGTGATGGTAATTAGGAGGGGATGATATCTTGCAGCAAGATGGTAGATGGTGATGTTAGATGGTTTAGGTGGTCAAATGGTGGTAATGATTGGTTATGTTGCTAGATATGATTGCATGTTGATGGTCAAGAACGGTTGATATAGCAGGGATCATATCTAGAAAAACGGTTGATCATATTGTACAGTAGGGGATCATATCTAAAAGAGTCCCAAATGATGGTGACTGGTCCGGAAAATATTTGGTGATTTTCCAGCTGGTTGTTCACCCATTGCTGGGAACCGTTCAACCATTGGGGAAACTAGGAAACCGACAGCAATTGACAAGGGGAAGCATCACCAATATCGCTGAACATCAAGTTGACTTGCGCACTTGTTGATGAAATAATCCTTGTCAGAAACAGTGTGTCCAGCAGCGTGGTGGAGCTTCGCGAGAAGCGATTGGGAACTGTGCCATGAAAAGTAGCTGAGGAACCAAGGATCAATTGTCGGAACTATAGTTGTGGTAGGTGTCAGCTCTGAATATTGCAACACTATCCTATCATCAACTGGGAACGATGTTGGACTATCAACAACCATGTCATGAATTGGGAGAACGATGGTAGGATGCAGGGTGAAATTTAGTAAGGCACAGCTTTAGTGAAAACAAAAATCAGCAGACCCCTTTGACGCCCCAAAAAACGCCTCCAAAAAGTCCTTCCCCAACGTCAACCAGGCTTTTTGGTGCCCCTTACAGCTGCAGGCTGTGAAAACCACAAGCACGAAGCATCGGAGGACGCTGTGGGTGGAAGTAGGGTCACCTCGAGCCTCTAAGAGCCGTTCCTGGGGAAGTGCTGTTGTGGGATCCTGGTCACGACATGTCACAGCCGTTCCAGGTTCAAGCTGGGAGGAACTATCAGCAGAGATGTTAGGCACTGATAGTTTTCACCTCCAGGGTCATCCCTCTGATTGTGCCAATTCGTGTTTCCAAAGTGAGCGTTTTAAGGCGGTTTGCTGAAACATGCTGAAACCCTTTTGTGTTCATATGTTTATTTCAACACATTGTGTGTCACATGTATATATATATATATATATTTATATTTATATATGGGTATAGTATCTTTAAGTGTTTAATGCAGTGTTTTAGAACGATGAGCCCCTAGAAATACTGTCTTTTGCAGGGTTTTACCATAGTGGCCACGTATGGTAGAAGTTGTCATCGACAAGCTAAGCATGTGGGTGTGTGCGCGTGATGCGAATGCATATCCATGTGTTTTAAAGTTTGTGCTGGCAACATTCAATTGGCCGCAGCCGTTATCTCTTTCAAGATCCTATGAACTAACATTTGAACACTGCTACATTACACTCAGAGCACAATCGACCTGTATTAGTTGAGGAGTTGCAAATTTTGTGATATTAAGCAACAGCCATTTTAAACATGATCGCTCACAATAACCAATCTTTTATTCACATTCGCACCTGTCTGTTTTTAATTTATACATGTCTTTGTTGAAATACACCTGGGGCATTTTCCTTTTGAAAGCGAAAGAGCCGGCGCAGCTATGTGGGAGCAAACACAATTAAACTGGGATGGAGGTCTCGAGCACCATCAACTGGTGGAATTTGAGGCCGCTGTGGAAATGATGCCTCCAACTACATGGCGCTTGTGCCCAGACTTCGAGCTGACTATGAAGCTCTGCCGCAGTGTGCGGAATATAAAATGGTTTCAAATTTCTCAAGAGGATGGAAAGGAGATGTTGGCGGTTCGTCCCACTGGCGAAGGCTTAGTGCACCGCACTACCATTTGGCGACGTGTGCCTGAACAACAATTGGTACTGGGATGCCACATGAAAGCATCACATGGCGTGCTGCAGGTCCAGTACGCTTATATGAGTGGAAACGCCCTTGGCAAGACAATTTACCTGAATGGAGAGAGGGTGATTACAATGAAACATCTAGAGAGCATGGGGCGCGCCAGGGCTATTCAAGCAGGAATTCTTCGATCCCTCAATCAGAGAGTGAGGTTGTTGCTAGGCACAACGACTGCGCTCGCTGTAGGCCCTGAGGAAACCATTGTATGGTCCAAATGGATTCATAACAAGCAAGTTACCCATCGTCTTCGAAGAAAGACTGACGTGTCCAAATTTCACCTAAAGACGGTGCTCTCCAAACTTTTCAAAATGCCTTAATTCTCGAGACAGCGTGCAAAAAGTCATGCGCTGAAATAATACTTGCAAGCTGAAAGCAGTTGACTGGCTGTTTCTGGCCCTGCTCTTACACATTTTTAATTACCAACATTTGCACATGTCTTCCCATGACGTTTATCAGCATCATTTCCTGAATGATCCCAAGCCAAACAGTAGCAATCCGAATTAATGAACAACGTATGGTAGAAGTTGTCATCGTTCCACAACGCACCTTAATAACGTTCGTGGTTAACTGCGTTCGTGTTTTCTTTAACAAACGCTTACGTGCATGCTTAGGGCTCAAATAAGAGGAGAGACGCTCAAATGAAGCTCAAAATGAGCCATTTGATGGAAGCATTTCGCCTCCTGGATGGAGGTCGCAAGTACAAAGCAGTGAAGCTTTGCTGCCAAAAAAACATCTGCTGCAAAGGTGGAATGGGACATGCACATATATATTTTTATGTTGATATATTCATGCAGAAGGTGAAACACTTAACGATACTGTACTGATATAAATATATATATATGTGTATATATACATATAAATAAGAATATATACATATATATATAAATAAAGATATATTTTTATATATACTGTATACATATGAATATTCAAATACATATATATAAAAATATTTACATGTATCTATTTATGTACATAGATTAAGGTTTTTATATTTATATATATGTATATATATATATATATATTTATATATTTATATATTTATATTTATATATATATATTTGTTTTTGTAAATATATTTATTTTTTATTTAAATATGTTTGTGTATATATATATATATATTTTTATTTTGGTAAATATGAATATTATCATATATATATATATATATTAATCTTTATATTTTCATTTATTTATTTCAATATGTATGTATCTATATTTACTTATTTCTGTAAATATGAAAAAATACATATATATATATATGTATTTTTTATTTATATATACATACGGTTGGCCGGTCTAGCCACATCAATTTTTTTGAAATCATTACAATTCCCCTGCGAATAAGTCGATGTGACCAGGTCACATTATGGTCACAGCAACCATTTGTTCACTATGGGATTCATGGTAAAAACGATCGCTATGAAATCAGCTAAAGTTGCAGAACACAAAGGCACTGCCGCGGTAAGACTTGTTTCGCAGACACGCTTAGTTCACGTCTTTTGTGAATGACATAGAGGTTCGAAGATCCTATGTTTTTTTTCAGCTGATAAAAACAACGGTATCCAAAGAAACTTCAGATATTCGTTTTCTATCATCGAATGAAAACAGCATGTAAAACAACGTCTAATTCCCATCACCTTTCAACGACCTTGATCTCTCAGGGTTTCTGTGCCATATTACAAGCTATTTTGAATTTTAGAAGCTATCCCATCGCAATTATCCTTTATGGATGTTTTTCAAATTCTTTCTTGGCCTGTTTGTCAGACATCAATCCTTCCATTTTCCGCTGTATACGTTGCTTATGGCTGGATTTGGACATTAAACCGAATCACATACAATGGTCATCCTGCAAAAGTGTAGCCATACATTCAAGCAAACATACGCGCGCAATACAGACACTCACACACACATACACACACGCGCGCACATCGATATCCACACACACACACAGAAAAATAAGCGGATTGGCGTTGGTGGTCGTATATTCGCCATGGCCCTGCTTCTGCAATGCACCCTCGAATTTGCCAGTCCAGATGAGCCCATTGGATTTTGGGCGGAGTACGCCACCTTAGCAGGACTTGGTTGGCTATCGGATCACATTTTCACACCCCATTTGTTGTCATACCATTTCAAAACATTGACGTTGCTGGTTCCGACTCCAACCCAGCCAGGAGCAATTTTGGGACGCAGATCTATTCCTCTCAGCTTTCCATCTCCTGATCTGCCTGCGCTGCCAAGCTTGACGTGGGGGCGCTTACAAGCATATGGCCCCTATTTTGCAATTATCAACGGGCTGTGGCAAGGTGGGCCTGTACAAGCAGTGTCAGCTGGCTGCTGTACGCCTATCAACCCACATACCGTGATCATGGATGAAAGGTGGAACCTCCGCTTTCACGGCAAGGCATCACTGCGTGACCACTGTGAGAAACGGTTCCGCGCTTGTCTGCTCAAACTGCGCCAAGAAGGAAATTCCTTCACAACGGCTGCAAAGACAGCTGAATAATCTGTTTACTCTACTTGGCATCACAGATGAAAAACGTGTCATTCGATCACACCGCTACAGCAGCATTTTCTCACTTTCCATGTAGAAAATGGACTGAACGCTTTCTTGTTTTCAGGGTGGCTTGTCTATTGTAATCCTGTGCTTTTGGTGAGAAGTGTCAAGTGTGACATATCACCACGTTTCACGATTGGAGATTCAAACGAGTTTATGTTTTCATGATTTTTCTTGCATTCGCACACACAACGTCATTCCTGTGCTACAACCGCTTCATGGGCTCAAGTGAGACGAGAATTCGCGATCAGACTTTGCCACGAGCAACGATATGATACAACGACCGGGAAAAACCTAACCAAATTCCTTTCAAAAGCAGCTGTTTTTATCATTAAAAACCACACATATATCCGGATGTACTTAGAGATTGCAGTGGTAGCAGACTTATTGCAATCGTTCTTACCATTGGCGTGCTTTGATATGAGCAGCTGACCGGCCCAACCCAGCAGCAAAATCGACAGTAGCACCAACAGCAGCAGCAGAAGCACCAGCGGAATCAACAGCAGCAAAGCCAAAAGCAGAGCCAACAGAACCAACAGCAGAACCAACAGCAGAACCAACAACAGCAGAACCAACAGCAGCAGAACCAGCAGAAGCAACAAAAACAGCAGAACCAGAAGCAGCAGAACAACCAGCAAAAGAACCACCAGCAAAAACAACAGCAGCAGGACCAGCAGCAGCGGTGCCAGCAGCAAGGGAACCAGGAGCAGTAGAAGCAGCAGCAGCAGCAGCAGCGGCAAGGGCTGCGCAGAAATGTGTTTGGGAAAGTAGGCCGCGCAAACGAGGTGCGAACGAGGTCCAAACGAGGTTCAAACGAGGTTCAAAAACCATCATTTGGTGACCATGGGAACCGCGCCTTCAGGGTTAGAACCCGAAAAAAAAACATAGCAGCGGCGATGGCAGCAGCAGCAGAACCAGAACCAGAACCAAAAGCAGCAGCAGCAGAACCAGAACCAGAACCAAAAGCAGCAGCAGCAGAACCAGAACCAGAACCAGAACCAACAGCAGCAGAACCAGAACCAGAACCAGAACCAACAGCAGCAGAACCAAAACCAAGAGTTGACTGCTAACATCTGGTAAGCCACATCCATGAAATCAACATGCAAAACACATGCTAAATAGCAATTAAATTAAACCAACAAATCGATGGGACCTTCCAACCCCTTTCCCCGAACAACCCCTTTCCCCGAAGGCAGGACAATATTTTGTTGCAATCGATGCGGCTAGCCCACTTGATTGTATAGATTTTTATGTCCTTTTAATATACATGTATATGCGCGCCATTTTAGATATATGTGTTTAGACATGTTTAGACAATATATGTTCGCGCGCAGAAGTTGCATACAAAATTCAGTTGCTGTGAATTCTGTCCTTTTGAAGCGCCTGCCCGGGATGATTCTCAGGTGGACGCATCCGCTCGTAATTGGTAACGTTCACCATGGTTAAAGGGTTTGTTCACCAACCCAGTAGGCTTATGCGTCACAGTTATATGCAGCAGAGTGTGTTCCAGTCTTAGCCCCAACAGCACGTCCAAGTACTGTCAAATAAAACCTAGTGGGCTCAGAATATGATGGAGATCATTTACCTTTTATCTACGACGTGGTTCATTGGGCAGCCAAAGGTTAGGGTTGGGGGTGCCATCATTGGTGGCGGTTCCCAGCAATACCATTTCTGTGACCTCCCAATATGGGCATTGCATCCTCTGGGATTTGTCATTCGTTTGGCTTTTGAAGGCGTTTTATGAATCATTAGGGCCTTTGGCGCTACAGGTCTCTGTTTTTTCTTTAAAAAAATCGTATTGCCACCAAGTAAGTTAATCAGATGCTAATTATATAGTGTGTTTCATTTCTGCCTGACGCTTTGTTTTCCTACGTATGTCAGTATAAATATGTAATATTTCAATGTTTGAAAAATAAATCAATAAATAAATAAATGTATATATATATATTTATTTGAACATATAAATGGAAATATAAAATAAAAAATAAATAAATCAATCAATCAATAAATAAATAAAAATAAATAAATAAAAAAATGAATTAATAAATAAAAAATGAATAAATGAATAAATAAATATATAAATAGATAAAAAAATAAATAAATTAATAAATAAATAAATAAATAAATATATAATATATATATATATATATATTTATATTTTTTATTTACGCAAAGAGAACTGATGCGGTGTATTCGTGGACATATTAAAGTGAGAAAACAATGGCTAATGGCATTGGACACAATTTGGAGCTGTAACCATTTCAAAACAAGTCTTTCTGCTCTGGGCATTATCGCCAATGAATGGTTGTCTTGTTCCTTGCAGAATGCATGTCCCGGATGTTTGCAACGCATGAACAAAAACACGGCTACATCAATGGTACTCCTGGGACTAAAATTTCTTTATGGACCTGCACACGGCAGGATATTCCATATAAGCAAATGTATACAAATACTTTATTGAATATGTTTGTTTGTTGTATGTGTTATTATGTGCTCATACATATTACAATCATATCATGTGTATATATATATAGAGTAATGTATCTACATATTTCATGATTTATCATATTACATGTTCATCATACATTTTTTTTTTTATCATACATATACTTTTAATTTGTAAAATCAATATATGATTAAAATAAAACAGGGGTTCCCTGTGACACAACAAGGGGCCTGACGTGGATCCCAGCTCTGTGCTTGGCAGCAGCTGCCGTTGTTCACAGCGGCGCAGCGGCCTCCAGGATGGGCGTCACATCAACCGCAGCCTGTTCTTCTTGGGCGAGGCGCGACGCGACGCAGATCTGCGGGTGATGATCCATGGCTGTGGCTCCGGTTACGGTTAAGTGGAGGGGAGAATGGCTAAGAATACTAGGGGATACGAACCAACAAGGAGATATACAAAGGTTGATCAATGAGGTATCGAATGGTTGATGATGATGGTGATGATGATGATGACGACGACGATGATTCCTGATGGAGAACAACCATGGTTGATACCTGTTCTTCGAACAGCCATAGGTCCACGGTGCTTGTACCAATGTTCATACTGGTTCAGGAGTGGATTAACCATCATGAAAACCATACTGGTTGATACCTTGATCACACCTATAACCATGCTTATTACCGGTTCATGATGGTGCATGATGTTTACACTCTAGTAATTTTGGAGGAAAGCCTTAGGAAAGCAACTATAATAAGTGGTTGATTTTCCATTGTCATTTTTCTCCTTTCTGTTCATCACCACATTGTAATTCGTTCTCCATGTTGTCATATAGAAGGCAAACCAAGCGCATCCAAGAATGGATCGGATCTCTGGGCCCTGAAAGCTCATCTCATGGAGACACATTGAACAATGCGGCGAAGGGTGGTTGATTGATGTTAAAACTTGATATGGCTATGGGTCAATATTAACCAATCAATAATAGGGGATAATAACCAACAATAATGGGGAAAACAATGGTTAATGATAGGGGAACCAGGGGTACGGGGTTTTGACCCAAAGCCATATGGTGGTTAGTGTATCATGATGGGTAAGTGATGCTTGCCAAAAACACCCAGATCAGATATTGCCAGGCAATTGGGGGAAACATTGCCAAACTTGATATTGTTGCGATATTGATAATGCAAAAACCATGTTGTGATTATTAGCCGAACACCGCTAATTGACCATCAACCATTACTAGCAACCGTTAGTTAACCATCCATTAACCATGATTACTGTAGATCCATCCATCAACCATGATTAAATCCATGATTCAATCAACCATGATCAAATGCATGATTCAATCAACCATGATCAAATCCATGATTCAATCAACCATGAGAAAATGCATGATTCAATCAACCATGCCTAAACCAACCACCAACCATCAACTCATCATCCAACCAACGTAGTTCTCACGACGCAAAAACCGTGCGGCACCAGGTCATCTCCAAGTTGTGCAAGGATCCGGCTCCGCGGCTGAGTCCCGGCGTCCCAGTTTCAACGGCCGGGTCCCGCGGTGCCCCAGTTGTCGGGTCCCGCAACGGAGAAGGGTACGTGGCACGGTGGCTGTAGCATGTTATAGCATGGTTTAGGACCTCTATAGTTGGACAACATGGTCCAACATGGTTATCAGTTAACCATAAACATGGATATGACATGGATAGTTGTTGGTTGTAAGTTTGGTACCTGATACCTGTTGGTTTGAGAGCTTGGATATGCCGCTTGGTTATTCCCTCCAGCTTGTGTGTTCAGCCGGATTCTTCGGGTGGCATATTGGTTTATATTGGTTGAAGGTGCATTATTTAAGTCATCCATATAGTAGATGATGGGTTGATAGTTGATAGTAGTAAATGATTATACTAATACCAACTATGGCTTGACGATTTGATGGCTGATGGTTGATTTTGGATGATAACTGTCGTGTGTTGTACTCGGGATCACCATGAGGTTGGTCTCCTACACGCCGTTCGCCATCGCTCAGAAAGGATGCCCTCGGCGTTTTTGCGCTTGATTGCTGGTGCTGCTTGATGTTTGCTACTGGTTGATAAGCACCAAAGAGGTACGATGAATGCAGATGTAAAGCTGGAACCTGGAAGGACGACAGCAATTGTTCGTGCAACTCTGAGAGTGAAACTAGATTACAAGGCACAATGGATTGTTTCATTGTTATGCAAATTATTTTGACATATCTTACTTATAAATCCAGTTTTGGTTTGGTGATTCAATATTTGTTTTACCAACAAGTCTGTGTTCTCAACAGCCATAGCTACGGAGGGGCAGGGATTGTTGATGAGCAGCGTCAGGGACAAAAAGGAAGGCTAAGGTGGAAGGAAGCAGTACCAGTTTAAACATATGTGAAATGTAGCGTGAAAACATGTCGTGAAAACTCAACATGTTCAGATTTGACAATCATCAAAAACTTGTGGTTGTCCATATCAATGAATCCGTACCGCCTTGAAGATGTTGACAGTTTCCGAATCCCAAAAGGCCAAAAACCATATGTAGGTGATTGACCCAGCTTGGCTTGTCTTCTGTTGATCTATATCATACTTGATAATTGATAATGTATGCATTATACATGCCCAGCACGTGCTACCTCAATACATCTCCTCGTTTTTGGGCACGGATTTATCTCCACCAGGAATGAGAACAAACCGATCTGGCAGGGGATGGTTGAGGCCCAGCATGTTCTTGGGACGCAATAACCACCAACCAGGGATAGGTGTCAGAATCCCAACAAGTTAGTACAATAAAACCACCATAAACCATGCCATATCTTGCTTAATTTTGAGGTTCGGCAATGATGGGGATACTGGATGATAGGGTTTGTACCTCCCATTACCTCCCCAGGACTCAAGAAACCACCCAAGACCTTTGATGATCATTGGTGACCACGGATGCACCCTTTGACATGGTTCACTTGTACTTTTTCATGCTTGGGGACTTTGAACACGTGTTGGTGGCCTTGCGCCTTTGGTGTCATTGCTTTTTATTTTGCTGGTTATTGTTATCCTTGGATATACATCTTATATAACTTTTGTTGCTTGTTATATTGCTGCTTATTGCCATTCTTGGTTGTTAATTGTCGGTTCTTATACTGTTGTCTATTGCTAAAACAAGCATGAATATTTGTAACAGATGCATAACAATAATCAATTGCTATACTTGCTTGTTCTTATATGGTTGTTTACTGCTACACACCCCTTATACACCATTCGTTCATATTTTTTGTTTGGAACTTCGATCCGAATGCCACAGGAGCCCGCAAACAATGAGTTGCCGGCGAGCCGAGGCGCCTGCTGAAGCTTGGTGCAGGTTGTCAACCCTGAGAGTTGAAGCGAGGAGTATTCTTCCCCTAGCTGGATGTGGCGAGGTGGGGTGAGTTCACCATGCTGATCCTACAAAGTGGGCCCCCCAACCACTTATAAATTGGTTTATAATTACCACTTAACTAGGGTTAACTACCAGTTATAGGGGGTTATAACTTAACTTATAACTACTGAGGGCCCACATTGTAGAAGGTAGCTTGGTAGCTGAACTAACCCCTATAACCATGGTGAGTTCCCAGGTACGATCCCTGAGGATGCACCAGCAAGTAACATATCTGTTCCAGCTCTGTTCCCCTATCATGCATCATTAGCTGGAACATCTCTTACTCCCCTAACATTGATGCACTGAGGGTAGAACATGTTTGAACTCCATCGAATCTCGGAGAGAAGGGTGCCGCAACTTTGCTGGTTACCATGGTGCACCCTTCATTTCTTCATGTTTTTTTGCAGCATGGCATGATCATTTTTTAGAGATGGTTTGGGGGTGTCACCGTTCATGGATTTCCCTACCAAGCAACCTGCAATGTTTTGCATCATCGCTTGTTGTTAAATGTTCAACCACTGACCCGCTGTGAATTTCTATAGTTTTGCTCCCGAATGAGGTTAACCCCGGATTAGTAAACCCTAGGATTATTCATTACGGTTAATGGGAAACCAAGGCTTTTGGGTGATACTCCCTATTAATCAACCAGGTGTTTTCTAATCCGGGGTTAGCATTATTTCAACAACAGTTCACTAAAAACAAGCATTGCTTGCCTTCGTTTGAACGTCACTGGCCATTAGCAGCCTCTATTCGATATCCAACCCAACAAATTTCTTGACACAGGCTCCGGTTATTGCGCTTAGGCGAAATCGTGGGTACTCGATGCTTCAACCTAGTGGTCTGGATCGCAGCTGAAACCTTGGTCAAACTACCAAGGCTTCTGACCTGCAACTGTGGCAACACCGCCGATGGAAATCCTGTGACGAAGCTATGGCTGATTCTACAGTCCAGTTGGGCCAGTTGCTCGCTAGTTGATCAATAGTTGATATAAGATCAATTAGTTGATCAATATCTAGTTGATCTAGTGATAAGATTCATCAACTTAGTTGATCTTATCTTTGATATCGAGTAATTGGCAACCCAGGTAATGCAGTTGAGTCCATCAAGATGTAGCCCTTTCTATCGTTGGTGTATAGAATTATTGACAATATTTGTCACCTATATGCTAAACCATATCAACCAAATGGATCCAAACAGAGTTATGTCGATTACTAAAACTGGGGGTTTCCTATTAACGATGGCTCTTAACTTGGATGGTCAGTAGGTACCACCATGGCTATGGACAAACCCACATTAACCATCATGTCAACCATTATGATAACCACTACTACTACATCAACCATCATGTCAGCGACTCATCCTTTGCAGCAACCATTTATTACGGATCACTAGCCTGTTGCCCTGACTATTTACATCCCAGAAATCACCAAACGAGGGACCCAGCTGTAGGGAAGATAATCCCACAGTCACAGTTGGTGTATCCTTTGTTATTGCAGGAGTTGTTATCCCCTAGTATCAACCACTAACCAGCTAGAAGCCACCATTTGTTTGTTGGTTGGTTGGTCGGTTGGTCAAGCTCTTGACCATGTTCATCAGCCAGTCATTCCTGGTGAAGGCCTATCTACCAGCTGGTCCATGAATCTGAGAAGCAGCAGCGTGGAGGGCACAAGGTGCCAGCTGCCATGGCGGGCCACCCGGCAGTGGCATGGGGGACGTGCGCCAAATCATGTCTTGGCAGTGGTGACTGTAAAAGAAGAAGAAGAAGAAGAAGAAGAAGAAGAAGAAGAAGAAGAAGAAGAAGAAGAAGAAGAAGAAGAAGAAGAAGAAGAAGAAGAAGAAGAAGAAGAAGAAGAAGAAGAAGAAGAAGAAGAAGAAGAAGAACAACAACAACAGCAGCAACAGCAACAACACCAACCAACAACACCAAACAACATCCAACAACCAACAACCAACAAGCAGCAACGGGATGAATCCAACGAACCCAAAGGTGAGTTTTTGCCAGCTAAAACTGCTTGTGGAGTGTCATCACCTGTCAACTGACACTCGCCGGTGACCATTGGAACCTAATCATGTGCTGTTTTGATGTTGACTATCCGATTTTGTTGATGTTAGATTGAATATGATTCTACATGAACCATGAGGGCCACAAGAAGAGCTTATAGTTTCTTAAGTGCTGAAACTTGAAACTTCTTGGGGGTACCATTTACACCATTTGCCACATTGATTTATCGTTATCTTTGCGCATGATTTGTTTTGTAGGTCCAGTAAATATTTCATCAGCGACAGTAATCACTTGCCGATTATCACCCATTCTTACTGTAATCATTTGCGGTTTTAATCACCCACGATTCTGCCCACCAGATACCTGGACCATTGTGGGTCATGATCATCCAGCTTGCAACATTTTCCAGCTTCCATGCTTTGGCGGTTCGATCTACTTTCTGGTTGCACTTCTGATTTGATTTTCTGATGAACTATTGATTTTCTGATGGTTGGTGAGGACTACCCGCCAGGCAGCCCAGAAGCCCCTCGCGTGGTGCTCGAACGTCGCGAGCATCGGCGCCCGGTGATGGATTTATCCCATACCGATGCTCGCCGGTGTGGGCTGCGCCACTGGTGGTCTGGGGCGGCTGCTCCATGACCGTGGGGTTTTGCTGCTAATTTCCCCTCAGGGTGGCTTTTTTCAGGGGCTCATTTACCAACACTTGATGGGTTGTTGGTCATTCTCTGTCGAGGGTTGCCACACTGCCACCAATTTGCCAAGATAGGACCCATTGGACTACCTGGTGCGTTTGCTTAATCCTCATGTTCAGGGGAATTGTCATGGCTTGTCCTGGCATAATTCGCAGTCACGAAGCTCCCGCCCGAACACGAGGATCTTTTTTAAGTGTTCACTGACCACAACTACAGGGTGCCGTTCCCACACCATGAGCTGGCTTCAGTCCGTCTACATAGTTGGGCTGGTAGTTCACACTAATAGGAGCTTGGAATGGTGACAGCGACCCAGGGGTTATGTAAGATGTAATGTTGGAAATTGCCATGATTGTAAACCTGGCACCATGAATGAAAAATGATCAAGCATTCAGCAACAAGAGAAGTGAAGACACTGCCAAGGAGCTGCACCAAGGTCTGGTTGGTGGTTTCAAGCATTTTGGGTCTTCCCCAATGTGGTTGTTTAATTGATCAATGTTTTTCATTTTGGTTGAAACCACCAAGCAGTGAAATTCCATCACATGCAGTCTCTGATTCTGCCCTTTCTGTCCTTTTGTCTCAACATGCAACCTCTTGTGCCGGCAGTCTGTGTCATGGGGCGGTTGGCACCCTTTTGTAGGTTTTTCTGCTTCTTGAAGCCTTGAAGTTTTCCGCTCGGAAACTGCAACAGCAGTGCACTAGTATCAACCAACACGTAAGAATGATGCTTAGAAATGCTTGTAAAGACAACTTAGCCTTGTTATGACAATGCTCAATACTAAGTATATAGCTTTGGGGGGAAAGTATCTAATTTGCAAAAGCAGAGCATGGACAATCCAAATAGCCTATTTTGGATTACTCACCGGCATTAATCAGTCATGATCGCCCAGCTTAACGCCAGCGTTGCCAAACTGGCCTTCCTCAGGTGATTCACTTATCCATAAATCGCGGTACCTACTAACCATCCAAGTTCAGAGCCATTATTAAGGGAAACACCAGTGATAGGGGTGCACTATTCATGGACAATCCCAAGGTTGGAGAATGTGGGGCTAGCCATGGTGACCAGGTGTCTAGCTTGGATTCTCTGACCGTCCTCAGGAGATTCCAAGCTCACTCGCGCGCGGACCTCGGAATGCTGTGACACCGAACGCCCATTAGCGCAGGCGGTGGCCATGATCATCCGTCGCACATATCAAGAACAAGTCATATACTTACATCTAGCAAAGGAATTGATCAAACAAATGTCGACTATAGATGCTAATACTTGGTGATAATGAAACAAGCAACAATGACATGTATGTTCAAATGCACTGAATATATTGAATATGAATTACTTTGTGTGTGCAAATATACATGTGCTTGCATATCAAAAGTGTACACATGATTGGTTGACCATTGTGAACGACCGACAACATTGACCATTTGCAATTCATCCGAATTCTCTATATACGATGCACAACGATTTTGGTCACTCGTAACTTAGTAAGATAGTCAACTCTATTGAAGCGGTTCTCATCAAGCTAGTCATTTTATATGCACCAGTGCATAAATATGATCGATACCCAAGTATATATACACAAGCTTTAGAGACCAAGGTAGGTATGTCAAGCAGTGAGGCGATATGTCAACTAACTACAATGCTTGACAGAACTGTCAACTGAATGGTGAAATTGGATGAAAGCCACTGGTATGGTTTTCTAGATCACAGGTCGATTGGCTGTGGGTGAAAATCCTGTACCCCTGGTGTACCAGCATCGCCCATTGTATTCCAAACACTATTCACTATTGTTGGTCATTATTGCCCACAAACTTGATGGTCAATATTGACCCAACTCGCCATATAGTTGGTATATCCCCCAATACTGTCGGTTATTCTCCCCTAGTATCATTACCCAGTTACTGTACTTAGCACATTATAGGGAGCATTATTATTGACTTTTGGTGTGTTTTTTCCTGCAGGCTGCACAGACTAGCCACAGGCTGAGCCTTTTGAGCCGCTAACTGGACAAAACATGTTGGTTGTTGACCACTACTAACCTGTACTACCAACCATGAATAAACCATTCTTATTGATGTATCTCAATTAACAATCAATTACCAACAATGACCATTCTTATTTAATATTCATGACCATTCTTGATATCGGTCGATGGTATCAGCCAATCGGTGAATAAATTGAATGGTTAAGAATACAAACCAATGATCAATGATTAAGAACACAAATCATACCAAGATACTTAACAGTTAAGAATACTCACCATTCAGAATATAAACTTATACATTCAACCAATGGTTTACACAATAATAACCATTGAGAATACTTACCGTTCAGAATACATTAACCACTATACTAACCAAGGATCAATGGTTAAGAACACAAATCATACCAAGATACTTAACAACCAATTGACTGGTTAAGAATAACTAACTTATACATTCAACTAATGGTTTATACATCAATAATTAGCCATTAAGAATACTAACCATTCAGAATACCATTCAACTAATGGTGGTCATTGGTCAGCCGATGTGTCTCTGGGCACCGTTGCAAGGTGCTGCGCTCCTCCCTGGGCGGTGATGCTCGGACGCTTCTGCTGGTGACCCGTCCCGTCGTCCCGGGGCGGTGGGTGCGGGATAGGCTTCGGGATGGTTGCCCAACGATGGTTAAGGACAGTTGTTAGCAGCAATGGCCAAAGGTATGTTGTAATAATGATATGTTGTATCAGTGATTAATTTACAGTGGTTAATGATTATTCTTGTTACATTGGTTAATTGCTTGATGATATGTGATCGTTAATCGCCAATGGTGAAAAACATGGTGAAGCGGTGCTTAACGATGGTGAACTGTTATTTAATAAGAATGGTTGATCATGGATGATGATGATGATGATGATGATGATGACGGATTTCCTATTTGTTTCATGGCTGCTTGATGGTGAGAAGGATGTTAACGAACAACAGTGAGGATAGCACAGCCTACGAATAGTGAGGAATCCAATGCTGTGTTGGATGGCTGGAATACAACCTGAAATGGAGAAGCTCAAATTTGCTTGATTAGCTCAAAGTGCAGTCCGGTGGTTGAGCGTGTGATGAAATCAACTTGCAGGCGGTCAGTTTGGTTCCAAGTCCTCGTTGAAGCTAGTGTTTAGTTTTTAAGCATAGTGGTACCCCCTGGTAGTTTTTATGTAGAGTGGTACCCCCTGGTTATAACTTAGTTTACAGCCCGCCCAAGCATAATTCTATCTCCCACAAAGTGGTAGTTGCCCTAGTTACAACCTAAGTTAACTATGGTCATAACCACTAAAATTAACCACTATTAACCATCATTAGCCACTATTCACCACTATGAACCACTAAGCTAACTATGATCAAATTAACCACTATCAACCATCATTTACCTAAGTCAGCAAAGTGGTGGGGGGATGTTGGTCGAGTCATTACAGCCGGCCGGAGCCAGGTGACTGTTCATCCTGCAGCCTCCTTCGCTGAACAGCACTGGTCCTCAGCGCCAAGAGGATCGACCTTAACGTGAGAATCCGAGGGAACTTTGGGACTTGTTCCATTTATATTATCTATATATGTGTGAATAAATACGTAGAATATAGATACACAGAATTCCGTATATTCGTGTACGTGTGCATATATACATAACGTTATATAACTAATCCTCTTTTTAAATCTACCATGCATGCATACATCATATTGATGAACATCTCAACTGGTAATACCAGATCCGACCACGCTTTTGCACAGAACAGGGTTCCAGATGCCTCTGAACTTGGTGTTTCTTTGGTTGATGGTTCAGAACTTGTCAGACCAAGATGAAAAATGCGCGTTGGACGATTCTCCAAGCAGAACCTAGAGCAATGGAACGAGAATAAATGGGATCTACAGGTTGAAGAATACACTACTTGATCCACTTGGATCTACTTGGTTGTTCTGATTGGCAGGTTTAAGCAGAGAGCGTATAGCTCACCAGTTTCCTATTGGATGGGCAACCGCTGAGCAACCTCCGGGATCTTCAGGTCCTTGACATCTCTGCGGTTCGCCACCAAAGCGCGTTCAGCTCTTCGACGGCGTGAGCGGTGGTATCAGTGGTTAGTAGTAGTATTAGGAGTAGTAGTAGTTTAGTAGTAATAGTAGTAGTTGTTGTTGGTGGTGGTGGTGGTGTTGTTAGTGTTGTTGGTGTTGCTAGTGTTTTAGTGTTTTTAGCGGTGCATTTGTGCGAGTACACTACTTTTGTTGAAGAACTGTTCATATACCATCATGAGTAAGCATTCTTCTTAGCCACTAGTAAGAACCACCAGCTTTTCACAGCGGCCATTTTCTCCTGACAGATATCGCTTCACGATGAAATCAACCTGTCCAGGGTCAGTGGTGACGCACGGGGAGATGCAAGTGCAAAGCAACTGTGATGACTTCATGCCTAAGCCAAGTTTGTTGTGTCAAGATTTGTTTGATCCAATTTGCCATCGATGATGGAAACAGTAACCTGGTATATAAGCTGGTTGGTGGTTTTAACCTTTTTATATGTTCCCTGATATTTGGGATGTATGGTTGATGTTGAAACTAATTAACCAGTAACCAGTTCGTCACGACTGAGGGGATGGTGGTTCCGAGCAGTCTACAAGCGTGATGACACGGTTGTCGATGCTCTAGTGGTGATGAGTTGTTCGCAGCCAGCTTGTGGCTTATGCTTCAAGTTTCAGCGCTGGTGATCACTTTGTGGGTTGATTTGCTTGATTAGCGCTGAGAAGCAATGATAGTGATGAATATTCAGAGTCTGAATAACCTGGAAACCTAAGCATAGGCATAGACTTGAAATAGATAGGATAACTAACCAAGTCAATGACAGCCGATGCTATCAGTGGCATTCTTCATGGCAAACTGTGTAGCCAGACTTGCTTGAGGAGCTAGAGCTTGAGAACCCAGAGACACTGCTGCGTGGTGCAAGTTGGAACATAGTCATGGATATTCATAGATGCATTTGCCAGCTCAATTTCTGGTGAAGGGTTAATGACCAGCTGACTACCTTTTTTGCGATGATTGATTTGGTCACGGTCAATCATGGTTCACCTCAATCACTGGTTGATGGTTAGCAACAACTACCTGTTGGAATCATGACAAGAGTCGTGAAGAACCAAGTGGTTGTGCAAGGAAAGTTGGCATCTTGAGTTCCCGCACGGGTCCAAGGTGGATAACTACATTCCTGGTGCGGGCTACGAGGCGTGTGGAGGTACCAGGCTTCTCAGCCATGGTCAACTCTTTCGAAGAACGGGAAAGCTGTTGATTCAACGAAGAAACAGGTTTCCACTTATAGTTGCTGAACATAAATAAATAGATTGAGCACAAATACTATTATAGTTGTAGACTAGCACACATACTATCAAGATAAATTGAGCAACTGATTTACCATCTTGCTTTCCCTAACCTGTGCAGTCCAGCGATGATGTTGTTGCAGGGATGTTGCGAAACCAAGGTCTTCCTGCAACCACTCAAGCGTTTTGCAGAACGCAGATGTTGTGTTGATCACATCGTGGCTGAACTGTCAACGAGAGTGCTTGATGTGTGGCGGCGTATTCAGTGCTGTTGATTCTACTTTCCCCGGATGATCTGGTTTTGAGGTTCCGGAAAAAGTGGCAACGACCCTTGATGTTGCCCAGCTCTTTGTTGTGAAATCTTTGGATTTGAAAGCGAAATTGAAATACTGCAAGGGCATGCAAGCACATGCAAGGGCCATTGCCATTCATAGAGGTTTGTACAGGCAAGCCTTACCCGCAGAGTGTCCAAGCATATCTTGTGGACTCTCTACACGCGGCTGGGTGGCGTAGTGGTGAGTTCCGTCACTGTAAGGCACTGGGAGTTTAAGGCCATCCCACTGGATGCTCAGTGGGTGACAAGGAGACCATGCGCTAACGTACTCCTTGGGCTCCCGGTCTGCACAGAAGACCTACGGCCACCTGTCACGTCGGTCTCACCATTGCATGAAGGGAAGGCCCTGTCTTGTTCTTGGGTTGATACTGGGTGTGACATGACGTGGCGCACGGTGCACCAACCAACGATGGTGTTTCATGCATTTCTCGTGGAATATTTCACCTGTTGGGTTTGATATGAACGTGTTTTCTTCTGATTGGTCATTCTGTCAACCAAGATGGTGGGTTTTCAAAATATGAGTACCCCAAATCATCCAACATCAACCATTTTAATCCATCCATTTTTTTGGCTTCCCTATTTTGAGAAACCACCACATAGTCCATCAACCACAGGTGATTGAAGACATCTGGCCGTCGCCACCCGCACCCACCAACAGAGAATCTTCGAACCACCGCGGCACCGCGCAGTCATCGACGGCCTCTGATGCTCAAAAGACCATTGAGGCGCCCCTGGGTTGTTGCAGCAACCATCGAGGGCAGTGTTAGGCTCGCGAATGGTGGCTCGAATGACCAACCAGCTTTTCATAACCATCAAAACTGTACCTATCAGCCAGCTATTAATAGCCTTAAGAATTTCCAGCTAGCATAAATCAGGAAGTGTTTTTTTTAATTAAATAGCCATTTGGGTCCTACCTATTTCCAGGGATGTGTGAGGCTTGTCTCGGCAATGGTGGTACCATGACCAACCAACTGATCACTTCGCCTGCAGCACAGCTTCCAGGCCCTGCAGGAAAAGCTGCGGCGCCTGGAAAGCCAAGAGCACCTTGGTTGGCGCCGTTGATTTCGAAGCACGGCGGACTGGGCTGTGCTGATGGGTGGTATGATGGTTCATGATCATCAAGCATGGTGATGATGGTGGATGATTGTTAGTGGATAGAGGATTGTTTGTAAATAATTAGTTGATTGATGATGGTTTATGATGTGTAATGAGGATTAATGATCGATAATGATGCTTGTCAGTATCAAACATAGGGTAACCAATTGGTTGACAATGCTTCATCACGATCAACATCAACTTTATGTCTGTTTGTCGATATGAAACTGATAATTGATAGGAATTAGATGGAATTAGCAGATATCAACCAAAAACAACGGAAACATGAAGCAGCACCAACAGGGACACACACACACAAGCAATATACAATCGTATTGCAAGCGTTTAATGCATCCCTCGTCACGTGTAGCCAGTTGGTTAAAAGAAGGTTAGGAACATACTGCTTGTAGCCTTTGTTCATTTACTTCGATACGGAAATGCATTAAGCTGCGGTACCACCTCGCGCACGCCGTCGTTTGTCACCTTGATAGCAAATAATGTGAGTTTCAAAATCTTTGCACTTTATTTTGAAACAAGGTTTCACCTGGATATTAGTTATGATAGTTTGTCACCTTGATTCCTTTCGAACTGGTTCCTCCGGTTCCTCGATGGCGGAGCTCTTTTCGAAACCACCGCTGATCACTGCCGTTCAGCCATGGTTACCCCCGGAGTACGTCCACTGGCGGTTAAGGGCTACCTCCGAGTTCTTGTTCAACCAGTTCCCCTGTGGTTGGTCTATTGCTGATCCTCAAACCCAAGCCAGCAGCCGCCAGTGTCCATTTCCCAGTAGCCAGTGTGACGAAGTTATTGGTTTGCAGGGACATGGACATGAAATGGTATGTATCTGTGTATATATAGATGGAACTAGGGATTGCAACTCCACCTCTTACGGGCCTTCACCAGCGGCTTCCACAAAGCTCTTGGAATCCTAGCATGGTCAGTGCACGTGCCAACTTGCGTGCCAAGACCACAAAAGAGGCTCACAGAACCCGAGGTAATTCGGGCTAACAACAATCCTTTGGCATGCATTAGGCAGTACCAAAGTCATGTTACATGACTTAAAAGTGTTGCTAATTGGGTGTTTCTCAAAATAGGGGACCCTCGCCAAATCATCCAGTTCATTAACCATTGATAGTAGTGAACTACATAGCAATTCTGGGTGGACGTTTCGAGGATTCTTTATTTTCTGTTTTCCTTTGCTTAGTATTCCTTTGTCAATATTGATATTAATAACGATTCTTACGCATGTTGTTGATAACCATTGTTAATTAATCATTTTCTACAATTTTTAGCACACTAAAAGGCCAACCACAACGAGCGGTACCCCGGGTACCCTATTCGTCACTGACGACTGAGAGTTACATGATCCTTTTCTCGTGGGAGATCACCTCTTCAGTGAGGCTGATCGGCAGCAGCGCATCCATCATTCATGTTACATGCTGGTACCATCCATTACCAGCAAATGGCTATGGGTCAATATTAACCAACCAACAATTTGGGGATGATAACCAACAAACTATAAGGAAAACAATGGTTAATGATGGGGAAGCAGGGGTACAGGGTTTTGACCCATAGCCAAATTAATAATGGATCAAATTGACAATAAAACTAGCAAAATTTGGACAATTTTCATCCACAATGAATAATATGGTTTTACCAGTGAGTGTCATGAAACACCAGTGGAGTATCATGGATTACCAGTGAGTATTATGAACATTTATGAACCACATTAGATCTATTTGGATCACTTGATTTGTTTTCTTATCACCAAGCATATCAGCTATCATTGTTAAGAACCAGCAGGGGTCACAATCAGCAACTTCAACTATTGCTGCTATCCTTTGTCAAGAAACGATATTTGCCAGTTGGTTTTGACCCTCGAACCTAGTTGGTGATAATTGCCTAGTAAGAGGTACCAACCATTGGAAATTCAGCTGCATCCAGTGTAAACATTTCAACATTTGTCAATTGTGAGTACCAACCGCTATGCTATGATCATGTGGGTTTCATCACTAACCCTTGTTTCATTGATTACACATAGCCATGCCCAACTATTCCTCTTACGACCAACCATGCTTTACACTTCACCAATTTTGTCCACGATGCTTGGCCATATCCCCGCAACTGATCACTGCTTAGGAGAGGCGGCATCGCACCAGGAACGGCGCTGCTTGAAATTGGCTATGGCCAGTTGATGGTCCTTGTGGATATCAATAGTCAGCCAAAACCATTTGGTCGGTAGTCGGTGATTAGTGATGGTCAACAGGGGCATATTCGTGCTTATTGACCGTGCAAAGGGGTTGATCCTGGGGTTCATAGTTAGATCAAAAAAACAGTACGGAGTCCTAGTGGGGAATTGTCCCAAGGCAGAAAATAGTGACAGTTGGACGACTGGCCACGGTCAGCCGTATATAACTACAAGCACTGCGATTTTTTGATGCTCGTAGGTAATATTGCATCGTCCGTAGGCTAGCAAAGCTGCAGTAGTGAAAGAATTGGGTGATCCGGCTATCCCTCCTACCGGTCTCGGTCGCAACACCAGCCAAGCGTTCCCAAGCTGGAAGTTGAGAAACTGTTCTGTTAACAGATGATTACTGATTTCAGAAGTATCAACTATCAACCAAGATTGATATGCATGAAATGTGATGAACCACGGAATGACCACAGATTATTCATCACCACTTACCACCTCTTAAACTTCCTGCTAGTTTTTTCCTTTTGTCCAGAAGTGGTGGATTCCAAAGTGATCAAGTTTGGTAGATTCAAGAGCGAGATCACTTTTGGTTGACCAATTTGCTTTTGGTCCACCAAAGTGATCTACAAATGCTTTGCTTTGGTCCAAGTTGGTGAGCACCTCCCGTCGCTTGTTTTCTACACCTTGGTTGGTTGGCTCCAAAAAGAGATGTGGTGCGCACGGAAGTCTCCCCAGGACCCCCAGACATCGGGTTCCGATTCAGTGACGTTCAGTCTTGGAAAACATTCAGCACGGAACCATGGCCAAATTAATTACACTTCGGCACGGACATCGTTGGTCATGGGGAGTGGGAAGCCATGTTTTTTTTTGTTTTCCGATCAGTGATTGAAATCGCAACAAAAACTGACTAAGGGGACTGAACAACAATGGTCCCAGCAGCTGCAGATCATGATAGCCACCTGCAGCAGCCAATCTTCATTTGTTGCTTTCCAGGCAGTATGGGGTTGGTTTCTGGTTCCTTTGGCTAACTTTGGAGAATTATGGGAGCAGATTATGGTTCGTAACCAGTAACCACATTACTATGGGATGATTCCACCGTTATACTCCACTGATTCACATGATTTTTCACCAGAAATCACCATGGTTACTGATAGTAAGTGAAGGCATGAGCTGCAGACCTTCATGCCAATGCGCAAGGCAGGTTCGAAGCCCCAACTGCGGTTGCCAATACTCAAATGTGGCCTCCTAAGAGCGTTCTTTCTCTATAACCCAGATACAGATACTCCATGTCTGGTATATTTGCCTACAAAACAGGATCATTTTGCAGGTAAAGGGGTGAAGGCGCATGGTCATGGCTCAGATATGAATCCCATGAAGGTTGTTGAGCATTGCTGGCTGTAGGTTCATGGTGAGAGCACCTTCATCGATACTAGTGAAAGATCGACAATAATGAAGGACCGATATTAGGCAGTCAACCATCAGCTACCCAGCCATGTGTGATACAACTGGGGATGGTGACGTGCATTGAATCTACCTATCTCTCATTCTGAGCATCAGTTGACATCAATTATATACGCGTAATTGGCAAAACGCCTTCGCCAGGATATTCAGGAATAGTATTATCAACACTGCACAAATAATGACACGAGCACGCATGCATGTATGACATGAATACGCGTCCCCGTGGATGGCATTTCACCTGATTTTCGAAGATATTTTGCACAAAAAGCTTGGCATCGTGCAGGAGTGGCAGATATCTATCGCACCCGCAAGTTCCATGCAGCTTGGGTGGCTCGTTGTGCAGGGAGAATCCTCAATTCAGAAGATTGGGTTGTGGCGTTTGTTACACTCATCACCATTTCTTTTTGTGTGTGTGTGTGTATGTTTGTATGTTTGTTTCTTGACTTGAATGATGTTTGTTTCCTCGTTTATTTGTTGAGCCGTTATTGCCCTCCTATTTGCTTGTGTTTCGGTGCCTGTTGATCAGTATGGTTCCAATGAAACAAAAGAGAATCTAAACTTCGTAACCAATGATGACAACAGTTGAAGCTCATGAATTCCGGTAGTTTGTGTGACCCAAATTTCCAAAATGGCCGTGTTTGGTAGGGACCCATTGACATTCCCTGGTTGATCAGCTTTTTGATCTGAACCCATGGCAATTTGCATTCTTGCACTTAAAATTGGTTGG
The DNA here is from genome assembly GCA_009767595.1 of Symbiodinium kawagutii. Taxonomy (NCBI): domain Eukaryota; class Dinophyceae; order Suessiales; family Symbiodiniaceae; genus Symbiodinium; species Symbiodinium kawagutii. Next base: position 434,142 of record VSDK01023828.1, read on the forward strand.
TCGATGGTTGGATTATATTTGTTAGGTTAGCCTGGTTGAGGTCTATCATCCGAAATAGTGGATTGATTGACCACCTGGTATCAGCTTGATTAGCACTAAACCTCCTGGTACATCACTGGGAGTATCATCAACGAAGCGAAGGGCTCACAACAATGTTTTGTTCGACATGCACAAGGATACATCTCACAATACAGATTAATTACATGCAACCAATTTCAAAACCGATACTTGGGAGCAGAGAAACTGATCATTGGGTGTGTTGTTATTGAGCACAACGTCCAACATTTGCCTCACCAACACAACACGGCAGCACATCACAACAGTCATCAACTTAACGAAGTTGCGAAGTTGCCAAAATGATTGCTATACGAAGCGATTTGTGATTTGAGACTTTGTGGGGTTTAGGTTTGAGGTTTCAGGTTTTTAGGATATAGGGTTTTGGAGTTCGGGTTTGAGGGCTTAGGGCTGTCCTATTTTTCAGAAGCAAGAAACAACGTGTTTGCAGAGGAATTCGAGCATCGAGATTGAGCAGCTATAGCGTATACTTCAACTTGCGTGGCATATATTAGGAATTGGTTGTAATTATTGGTTACATTGGTTTGTCAACAGTTACAACCCAATATTGAAAACCGAGCATTGGGTCCCATGAATGGTGAAATACCTCTCGTAAACTCACGTGGAAGCCAAAATATCACATTTATTGAGCCGGAAAGCCATGAAAAAAGAGGATTTCTCTAGTTTGAGGTCAGTTTATCTGAGTGGGTTTGTCCAAGCAGTTGATGCTTTCCATATCATCATTAATTAATGGCTGTCAATGGATGGTTACTAGGTACCATCATTTATTGGAAAAACACCTGGTGCAAATCTTGGGTTTTCCTCGGACTTAGTGGCCACAGAAATTAGACCTGAGGATCGCCGTGCGCCCGATGCTGACGTCTTGCAAAAGGACGCGCCACGCGCAGCTCGCTACAGCCGATCTGCAGCGCAGTTGTGTTGCCAAATTGGTGGTGTCTCGGTGTCTCCATCATCTACACCATATGTTTGAAAGAAAGATAGAGAAAGGATACATACTGATACATACTTGCCATTATATTGTATAGATGTATATATACATATTACTATATCTTCACCCCTTAATATCCATATATACATATTCACATAAATACCAAGATTCACTGTATTTGTACAGAGGTCACATGTACTTGTTTCCAGGCAAACAAAGATGATAAGACCGGTCTTCTTCGTAACATAATCTAATGAATTCAAATAAGATTTTGTTGGTGTTTTCCTGGTTTGGGGCCCCCCTGTTGCTTGTTTGTGCAACCTTTTTGCTTGGGCTGTTGGACAATGTTGGGCAGTTGTGCCCTCCAGCATAGACCGCTCGTTGCCGGACCCCCCACCCACACCCAGCTTCGAAGAATCTGGCCCAGGACCACTTTGGTGGAGGTTGCCATTGGCAGACACTAATGGGAGATCAGCATTCATCAAGAACCAGTTTTTGCCATAGCTGGTGACCATGGTTCGTTCACACCAGGATCTTCCTTTTTCTGTTGGTGATTTTTGCTTACTGACCCGGTATCACAAGTAATCAACTGCTATGAAGAATTGTAAGCCATCATAAATCATTCTTAGTTGGTTCTCATCCGTGTATGAACCTCACATATACGTTTACAAAATATCGATTATCCATTCAAACCATTCTTAACCCTATTTGCCATTGATTATGGCCAACTATTAACCAACTATGATGGCTATTAACCAGTAACATAAGAAAAGAGTTTTTTCCAGTACTACGCTCTTATTGACCAACTATTGGTTAAATAACCAATATTAACCCTTCTCAACCCAAGTAGCAACAACTCTTATGGCCTCTAACATCCTTAATTAGAATATAGGTGGCCTATTAAGAATATCCAACTATTATGGCCCAATATAATAACCAACTATTAGGTTAAGATTATAACTAACTATTAGCTAAAGATAATCAATGGCCATAACCAACTATTATGGCTCCTTATCTATTAGCTATCCATAACCAACTCTCAGGATAAGCATCTTTGACCCAGGAGCTGGAACATTTGCGCATCGAGCTGCGCGAGAAGGAACGTGAGTTGGCCAGCAAGGCCGGCGCCGTTGATGGAACATCGCAGCAACCGTGGGGCTGGTGGTTTCTTACATTCGGAAACCCCACAAGTTTATGGTTGGTTATGTCGGTTTATTGCCACAAGCCATCGACATTGGATGATTTTTAAGGGGCCCAATTTCAAGACCCAGCTGTTACCATCATCCATTGTGGATCCGTGGTGGATCCATCGTACGGTAGATCTCTGGTGGTGGTCAAGCTGTAGCAATTCTTGGTGCTGGTCACATGGACCCTGGCGGCTTCAGGCACGTTTGCTGTCCGAACGAGATCGCCAGTGGCCTGACAGCAGCGTTTGCAGCTGGTTGATTTGATGGTGAAAGTGTTAAAGTACAGTGCTTTGGAAGCTATGAGTTTTAGGGACAATTCGTAAAACATAGGAATGAGTTTACCCAGAAGAAAAGAATGGCATAAGGGGCTCACCTTCCAATGCATTTTGAGGGGCAATCACTTGCTAATGGACATGGAACATCGGTTGACTTTTTGAGGGAAAACCAGCACGCCACATCCAAGGCATAGGGGGGTTTCGACGACGGCTATAGTTTTAATATCAACACCGGGGGCAAAATGTGTGCCACACTGAACCAGTGCAGACACCATTTATGGCCAGGGTGTACACCTGGTACCAACTTGTGAACACCGTGGGTTTTCATGGCCTTCGCCAATTTTATGGCATCCAAGAAGGTATCATTGGTTAGCCTTAGCCCAAAGCAAAGAGCCGTCCCAACTGACCTGGTGCTGAAAGTCCCCTAGCAGCAGCCCCTTTTGAGTGAGCGTCCTTTGGAGGTTGTGATCTTAAAACTTGGTATAGCGATAGTAGTGGTACTTCACCATCAGCTGACCATACTTTTGGTCATCCGTATAGTTACATTGGCTGTTCATTATAGTGTTCTCCAAGTTATCCTTAGCCGTGGTTATCCATAGCCATGGTGGTACCTCCCCCCACCAACCCCCAAGTTCTCAAGGAAACCAACCCATTGGAACACACCGTGAGCCGCTGAGGCTGGGACAACTTCGGGAGCAGTTGGACATGGCCCCGGAGTCCCAGTGGATGTGAAGCATCGCCTGCCAAGGTAAGCGCCTGTTGAACTGCTGATCTTCCACTCCTGGAAGCGTCAACTTGATCCTCAACGGAATGACGTAGATGTTTTCGGACGATCCCGCTAACCGTTGAACGGCTTTTGCATGAGCTGCCATTCCACCGCTGCCATGTCCCCTGCAGCTACCCCTTGGCTCGACAACCCTACCAGTCACAAGCAGCGCTTCAGCCGCCATGTCGACCGAGCAAGAGCCAGCCATGTCGACCTCGAAGTCCAGTTGCAGTGGCTGCATGCCCAACTTGCTGTCCAAAAAGAGCAGGCGAGGCCGCACGCTGGTGGGGCCACCATGAGAAAAGCGGAGCCCCCGAAAAAGTTTGGAAAGCTCGGGGTAGTTGATGCAAGTTGATGCACACCGAGTTGCTTTACCTGACAAGGAACCTATTGGAGAGGATACGACAATGATAGAGACAGCTCACGATTTTGTTTCTACACAAAAGCCATCCTTTTCGGAACAAAATTACGCTTCCTGCCTTAGAATTGGGTCCGGACTAGACCAGGGTTTCGGGTCAACTTTAATTCAGGCCGCAGGCAGCTATGAGACAAAGCCAACTTGCTTACTTACCGCAACAGATTTTGCTATCTGGGGGGTGAACTGGTCCTCGTCACTTCAACTCCACAAACCACAAACATCAAAGTAGATATCCCTCACTCCTTTAATGCTCTTATACTTTTTGAGACATGGTCTGTAACGGAGACTCCATCGCTTATACATTCTTGTTGCACTATGTGCGGGGTGAGCAACACACCTGGTCAAATTTTCTGAAAACAGAACCTAGACACAACCCATATTTTCATAGGATGGGATGGGTTGACATCATCAGAAGGGATTACTCATGGTGGATGTCGCAGCTCAAGCAGCCTGGGGCTTAGGCTTATTTGCCTGTTCACCTACCTAGTCAATGACCTAGGACATATCATTGGCCAAGAAACTTGGAATTGTTTTTTCCAGGAAGTTTTTGTCAGTGCCACTCATAGTATCGCATATGTAGTCACGGTATGTCACGGTCTCACAGTTGCAGCATCGAGTGAGTAGAGAATCAGCCCTCATGACTGGTCAAGTTCAATCAGCCGTTCGTAAGCTGTGCCTTGACCCACCTGAAGAGTTTGCAGTTTCCCAACGGGGAAGTGCGCCAGTGATGGTTAAAGCTAGGTGTTAGAATCGCTGGTTCCTTGCAGATCATAGCTCGCATGGGAATCAACCAACCCAAATTGAAGCACTCATCACAGGTTCTTAGTGACTGTTGGTTGGTATGTTCTTACGCCATGTGGACCATGATTGACCCCTATCAACCATGGATAGGCTGCCTCCCAGTCACAACTGTCGGTCTACTCAGTGCCATTTGTCACCAGCCATTAGCCAGCTACCAACCAGCCATTAGCCAGTCGTGAACCAGCTATTAGCCAACTATGAGCCATCACAGCTCTTCACCAGGCATTAGGCAGGCGTTGACCGGCATAAGCCAGCTATCAACCCGCAATGAATCAGTCGCTCCCAACAACCTTGCGGAGGCAGGAACCAGATGCCAAGGACATGCAGCACCCCCAGGGATGGGTCCTTTATCAGTTTTGGTTGCACCAGGGTATTTTATAGATTTTGATTATAGGGTTATATAACTGGGCCAGAATAACAAAGAACCACAAGGGAAAAACTGGTTGATGTGTGTTAAGGATGGTCTAAAGTGGTAGTAATTAGTGGGTTATAAATGGATAGTTGATGGTTTCTAGTGGGTTGAACTGGTCCATGATGGGTGTATGCCCATAGGTGGTTTAGCTTGCGATGTCTCGAAATCATCCAACGACTCTCTGCTTGGGGTCTTGAAGACGGTCATAGGTGGGTCCCTTTTCCAAGACGAATTGAAGAAAGCTTACATATCACCTGACTTGGGTGATGCCCTTCTCAGGCTTTGCTGATTGATTGTACCTATTTTCTTGGGCCAGATTCTGACGATGTCAAGTAGTGAAGTGACCAAAATGATTGTTTCTCAATGCAACATTACACTAGCACGTTGCGACGGGGAAGGCAACATCACACAAAATTTCAACTAACCCCAAACTGCTTGCTGTCAACTGGACAAAAAGCTGGCCTCAGCATGCCTAAGCACACACATGATAGACAGAAGTTGCAGCAACAGTTTCCACAAATGAGGCCCTTACCTATTGTATAAATTTCAACCAATGCAGTAGGTGTCAATCATCAACCAGTGCTCCTGGACAATAACGATTGACATGGAGGTGAACCAGTCCATTCTACTTGACAAAGCACTGAGGATATGGTCATGAGTCATGGTCCGGTTGACAGGTGTTTCTCTATATTTCTATGCACAAAGAAGATCAATTCATCGTGGTTGGATGTTGTTGGTTACTGTTTGTTTTTATCCAAATTTTTTAATAAGGTACCATCATCAACCAGCATCACCCATCATCAACCATCATCAAAAATTAACAGCCATCATCAACCGTCATCAAGCATCATCAAGCATGATCAACCATTCTCGTTGTTTATCGTTCTTCAACCAAGGATCTGACCTCTTGGATTCGACCGCTCAGACTGACGAGCGTCATGAACGTTCTAGTGGTACTAGTTTTGGGTCATGTGAATTTGTCTACCCAGCGCTGCTGGATGCCTTGACACTTCATTTTCACCATGAGTTTCTCCTAACAGCGGCGTTGTCCCATCAGCCAGCGCTTCGCCAGGATCCAATCGTTGGCAATTCGAAGTCCGCAGCACGGACCTTAGAGGGTGGGTTAGTTGGTTAGCTGGTAAGCGGGGCAATTGGAGATAAACACCCAGCTAGTTGGGGGTTTCTTGAAATAGGGGTGCCCCAAGGCTGTGGTTGCTTTACGACTTTAAATGGTGAATGCACTGGATGATCACTGGGGGTGCCTTTATTTTGAGAAACACCCAATTGATGGTCCACGTTGGTGGGTGAGGCTTTGGTTGTTGTGAATGATAAATGCTGGTGAATGGTTGATCATCCAACATGGATGAATAAGTTCAATGGATATGATAGATGTGGACGTGGATTCATCACCATTAAAGCCATCAATAGACGCAGTGGTTATCATGCGGATCGGATGTTTGGGTGGCTGTTGTTGGGTATATGGTGGTTTCTCAAAATGTGGGTACCCCCAAATCATCCAATGTCAATTATAGTAATAAACCAACCATTTTTCGGGGGTCCCCTATTTTGAGAAACCACCATAACGACGAACCAACCAACAATGGGGATCCAAGTGAAGAGCCAACACTAGACGCAATCCGTGTCGCCAAGCCCTGCAGATGTACCGTACTCAGAAACGCACCCCGCACCAGGGTTGCCGTCATAGGGTGGCTGCTGGGGTGTCAGGGGATTGCATTCTTTGAACCAGAGTAGTTGCAAAGATATGATTCATATCTCATATGTAACTCCTACCGATCCACTACAGTATAACTCATACAACATCCAAACAACAAGACAGTATTGCCAACATTTGCCAACCTCTGGGGTAGAAAAACAATGACGGTACAACTACCCCACCACTGGGGACCCTGATCAACTCAAGAGACTCAATATGCATTGGCTCGGTGAACTCATGGTTGTAAAATACTTGACAATAACTATTTCATGATTACATAACGTATTGCATATATTACATCATATGTTTATTGATCATTATAATGATTGATATATTTCATGATTTCAGTCACTACAAGGATCTTCATCCCACATGCAATGCGCTTGAAGGGCTCTGGCAACGGAAAGCGGTGAGTGCCATGGTGACACCACCCGAGGTCTCCACTGAGTCAGCCTCCACGGCTGCCACGGCGGAAGAGGATCACAGCATCAAAGGAGGTCGATTGGTTGGCGGCGCCGTCAAGTCCTTGCTGGGGTTCCTTGGCGATGGAAGGGGACCGGGAGACCTGGCTGGGCGCTGCACCTGGAGTTTCGCAGAAGCAGAGAAGGCCAGAGTCGTGGAAATCCAAGCAAATCAAAACAACATGTCAATACATATAGTGTTTTATATAGGTGTGTGTTTTTTTGTTATGTTTATACATATATATATAGACATGTATTTGTTTATGTATTTATTCAAAAATAGAGTATTGTAGTATAGTTGATGCGTGCCTCTGTGATAGTTGTTGTTTATCGCGAAAAGCATGCTGTCCATGTTGATACATCATGTTATGTCAGATGAGTACTTTTCTGATGAAAATGCTGCAGGCAACCGGGCTCCGTCACCTTGAGATAATTCAAAGTTCCATGATTCAACCAAGGTAGGAATCTAGCACAAACAACGGCAGGGCACATATCCACAAGTGGTCATCCCTTTCTCAACCTTTCGCATCCAAAAAAAACAAGAGGGTTGTTTCCAACACAATTATTTGACCAACTGTTGATGAATCCTGTTTGTTTCTGACTCTGTGGAGACTATTCCTCAATTTAGGTTATTTCGCAATGGTTTTAAACGAGTGTTGTGTAGGGGTGCCATGGCGATGGACAAACCGGCATTTCCATGTACCCATCAACTGCCGTTGCCTAGCAGAACCAATCATGATTAATGAGTTAAGGCCAACAACTATGGATCCTCAAGCCGTTGACCCTGACCTTTGCTCATTCAACATAGCAATCAGATATCAACAATCCACACAATGTAATTACCTGTGGTCAGATGGTGACATGTTGCGTTTCTTGAGGGTAACTACTCTTTGTGATTGATGAATGGTAAGTACATAATTTTTGATTCGTTTCATCATTGTCACCTATCATTAGCCGTTACTAGCAATTTTCAACCATCATCAGCTCTTGCTAGCCATAATTTGGCACTTCAAGACCTTCATTGACCACTATATAACTAACCCTCGACAGCCAGCCTCGATGAACCATGTCACAATTCACTATCATGATCAATCCAGTAATTGGCCATCATGAACCATCATGAGCCATCACTGACCATCAGTATCTTGGAATCAAGGTAGGTGTCTTTAAAAGAGTATTTTTCAAGCCCAAAGTCTCAAGTTTTTGGCTAACCAAAATCCCAATCAAATCCCAACCAATTCAGAGAGCTAGTTCAGTGTGCATTTCTCACTTCAGCCATGCCGGTCCACTCATTGGCAGAATGATTGAAGCATCAAGAATTGTTCCAATCTTCGCCAAATTCAATCACAATGAAGATGAGTTGTGAACATTCTAGTCCAGAATGAGAAAACTCTGGGAGCGTAAACAAAAACCTCATCAAAACCATCAGAGCCCAAAGAAATCCCAGTGAATTCCATACAAAGACCTGAGTTTGGAATGGAAAAACATCATTGTTACAATTCATTGGCCCTGGCTGCAAACTCCTGGCACCCGTAAAGAACTTTTTGATGTTTCGGGAATTTCCATCTTGAAAAGTCAAGAGCCTTGCCCTCACATTTAACATGTTTGCCACTGTACCATTTGTTTTTGGACTACCTTGGTCTTTACAACCCACTTTGTTTGCCAGTAAGGATCTGGGAAAACTAGGTTCAGATGGGACTGTTTTAGGATTGAATGAGATTATGTTAGGATGAGTTGGGAAAACGTTAGGAAACAACAATGAGACATCCAGGTTGAACAAGCACAACTTGAGGAGTGCCTTAGTATGACCCAATGACACTGACCATTAAACCCATCGTTCATTAACCATGTTTTTTTGCAAAACCAGTAACTAACTGTTCCTCAACTATTTAAAATCACCATCATTAATCATAAACAGCCATCATAAGCCAGCTAGTTAACTATGTCTACTAGCCCATTCATTAACTATATATCATTTGCCAAAGGTTTCACGACCATTCTCAACCACATTAAACCACTTTTCAGCATCATTGATTGACCATCAATCACCACACGTCACCGGCTCGCGAGGCAAATCGATTCCCGTGCCTCTCGGCGTCGAAGTTTGTTGCGCCTGCTGCGAGGTGGTGGTTGAATGGAGCAATTAGAGGGGTGAGTTGTACGGATTTTATAGAGGTTTCGTGGCTATGGGTCAATATTAACCAACCAAAATGGTGGATGATAACCAGCAAAACTATAGGGAAACAATGGTTAACTATGGGGAACCAGGGGTACACGGTTTTGACCCACAGCCATAGGGGTTTTATAGAGAGGAAACCACGTTTCGGGTGCCTGGTAATTCCACCACCTTGATTCTCCGTTGATGAACAGCTTGGGATTGGGTCCACCCTCGGTTCCACTCCATTGGGATTGGTGGTTTATCAGATCCTGTTGGGATTCATGGGCCAAAGACATAGCCGCACAGCCAACCAGTGGGCATATATCTTCAGTGAACACTTCTTGATCATCATTACAGCCTTGGGAGACGCTGTTGCGCCATCTAATGATTTGATCCATCAAGAATGGATGAAAAGTCTGATATCTGGAAGATTTCCTGTGTTTTGGATGTGGCTATCATTTGCTGAATCATGATGTCTTTCATCAGCCAGTTCTTTGTGTTTTGTTTTTTCTGTTTGTGTCAGTAGGTAACACATTTCAGGTTAACATTGAGCTGCTGATTGATGATTGGTGACGTGTCCAGCCACGGTATGTACACATGAACCATGGATAGATTCAGATAAGCAGATAGACAGGTATAGATAGTCAGATAGATAGGTATAGATAGTCAGATAGCTAGCTAGCTAGCTAGCTAGATAGATAAACAGATAGAAAGATAGATAGAAAGAAAGAAAGATAGATAGACATCGAGATGATCATCGAGATGGATGATAGAAAACAACAATCAAGTAGTAGACGTGAAGATGGACAAATGGGGGACAAAACAAAACGACTGTACCAACCAAATTGATGCTTGGATGTTTGGTGTACCATATCGCTGTTGCAAAGGATCTTGCTTTTTTGTTCATGGGTGATTATTGTTGTCTTCATTTATTGCTACTGACTCACCATTTCGACACCAGGTAACACAAAGCATGAAAACCCGATTTGATCATCATATTCTTGAAACCTGAAATCGCCCAATGATTCTTAGTAATGACTAAATAGTGGTTAATAATGGTTTATCGAAGGAAGTTTAGAAGTCTAACTTCCGACAATATGGACAACTCAGCTAGGGTAGATCGCCTGAGCAGATGTGTGAAAGAAGAGATGTGACTCAGCTAGGGTAGATCGCCTGAGCAGATGTGTGAAAGAAGAGATGTGTGAAAGAAGAGATGTGCGAAAGATGAGAATGCGAGCGCGCCAAAATGTTAGGAAAGTCGCGAAATGCTGTGTTTTGCAAGGTTTTGTGCCTCATGAGCGTCCAGAAGGCTACCTCGCTAAAGCGGCGGGTGCGGACCACTGTGGCGGAAGGTGCGTGCAAAAATGGTTAAAAAACCTAGGCGCGAAGCACATTTGGAAGTCAAAATCGTAAAAACATGTCAGCTCCGGAGCACTTTTGGAAGTTGGAACTTGCAAAATCGTGAAAAAACCTCGGCGCGAAGCACATTTGGAAGTCAAAATCGTAAAAACACTACAGCGTCGGAGCACTTTTGGAAGTTGCAACTCGCAAAATCGTGAAAAAACCTAGGCGCGAAGCACATTTGCAAGTCAAAATCGTAAAAACACTACAGTGTCGGAGCACTTTTGGAAGTTGCAACTCGCAAAATCGTGAAAAAACCTAGGCGCGAAGCACATTTGCAAGTCAAAATCGTAAAAACACTACATGTTCGGAGCACTTTTGATGACTCACGATTCTCAAAACTGGCATGCTGCCTGCGCGCGAAGCAAATTTTCAAGATAAAATCTTCTACCAAAATAAAAAATGCAATTTTACCAGCGTTTCGGGCCACTTTTCGGAGATGTCATATGATCATGAAAATTGGCACGCCGCCTGCGCGCGAAGCACATTCTCACGTCCGAAGTCGCAAAAACTCGTGGTTTTTAACAAGTTTTGAAAGTTGCATGTCCGAAAAAGTGCACGCGGCCAGGGCGAGAAGCACATTTTGAAGCAAATGTGTCAAAACACAGCACGTTTTGACACTTTTTGAACACAGGAGACAAAAGTAGGAAAACACTTGCGTTTCGCGTCACTTTTCGTGATTTATGTGGCCAAAATGTGCACAACGCTTGCGCGCCAAGCACATTTGCAGGTCAAAAGTAGCAAAACACTTGATGATCGGAACACCTTTGCAAGGTCCAATTATCAAAAGTGGCCAAACACCTAGATGCAAAACACTTCATGATCGAAGCACATTTGGAAGGTAAATGAATAGATAGACGAAAGATGGCTAGACAAAGAGGTAGCCAGATAGATCGACAAGTCGATAGTCAGATCGATGGGTGGCTAGATGGATAGTCAGATACATAGATGCATCGATGGATGAATAGATGGATCGATAGATGGATAGATAGATAGATAGATAGAATAGCTAGAATAGATAGATGGAATAGACAGACAATTGGATAGCCAGATTCAGATGGCTAGATGGGTCGATAGATAGACAGATAGGTAGACGAAACGAGAGTCAGATAGAAAAGTAGATAGATAGTCAGGTAGATAGACAGAAAGATAGACAGATGGACACATAGATGATCAGACAAATAATTCGGTAGATAGATAGACAGATAGATAGATAGGCAGATAGATAAATAGATAGATGGACAGGTAGATAGATAGATACATAGACAGAAAGATGACGAGATAGATAGTGAGGTAGATAGAAAGACAAGTAAGATAGACGGACAAGCAGATAGTCAGATCCATGGGTGGCTAGATGCAAAGTCAGAGACATAGATGCATCGATGGATAGATAGATAGATAGATAGATAGATGGATAGATAGATAGATAGATAGATAGATGGATAGATAGATAGATAGAATAGCTAGAATAGATAGATGGAATAGACAGACAATTTGATAGCCAGATTCAGATGGCTAGATGGGTCGATAGATAGACAGATGGGTAGACGAAACGAGAGTCAGATAGATAAGTAGATAGATAGTCAGGTAGAAAGACAGAAAGATAGACAGACGGACACATAGATGATCAGACAAATAACTCGGTAGATAGATAGACAGATAGATAGATAGGCAGATAGATAAATAGATAGATGGACAGGTAGATAGATAGATACATAGACAGAAAGATGACGAGATAGATAGTGAGGCAGATAGAAAGACAAGTACATAGGCAGATAGATAAACGAATAGATCATCAGATAGATAGATAGATAGACAGTCAGACAGACAGAAAGAAAACTGACCCACTGATAGAAAGATGGCTAGACAGATAGGTGCCAGTCAAGTGGCCAGATCGATGCTCACATTGTCGCAACCACAACTGCACACTCCTATAGTGCTCCTATCTTGGAAACTTCCGCCACCGCCTTGTGCGGTACTACTTGTAGTAGGTGATCACCAATGAATTCCCATGAATTGCCCCAATGAATTGTCTCTCATCCATTGGTTGAGTGGAACTCCTAGGATTAACCCATCGCTATGCGGGGGACCGAAACGGGGTCTCGCCCGTGTCGCCAGGCCCTAGGAGTGAAAGTTGTGCGGCGGCCCGGGGGACATGGCTTGGAAGCGGTTGATGGGCTCCCAATGAGGGAAGTTGCCGCGAGACCACGATGGTGCCCTGGTTGTCACTCGGGATTGGCATCTGGGCTTCCCTGATCACGGATCCTATGTCCGAAACAAGTGGCAGATGTCAACCAGAACAAACTCAGAGTTCTGAGGGACCGGTGGCTACAGATCCACCTCCCAGGATCAGGGTCCACTGGGGAACGGCGTTTCCGCCTTCGGAGGTCATGGGCGAAACCCGCGTCGATGGCATGCATGGAAAGATCTCCATCGACGCTCGGAGAGAAGTCTGTTGCTTCGCTGGCTGGCTGGTTGATGTTGGTTTAGGCCACTAATTTGTCAATAGCACTGCAGTTTCACGTGTTTTATAGTGACATTATGTGACAGGTACTGACTTTTTTCAGCAATTACGAGCCAACAATTCGTGGGATGCTGTACAACCGAGAGCAAACGGAACACCTACTACATATTCGCGTGTCTACACGTGCCATGCAAATCAATTACAAACTTTTTGTTACTCTTGGTTGTTCACTTGATACAAGAGAAGCATGTGGAATTGCACTGGCACTTGTACCAGCCGCTTATGCAGGAAACCTTGATGTACAGCGGATCTGCAATCCCTAACAGGGAACCAGACGAGATGCTGCCACTGTTGGCGTTCAACTGTTCACTTACTTGCAGACCAAATTTGCCAAAACATGGGATCATAGATGTCCTGGTAAGGTTTTGCCTCTTAAATGGGAGGACTCAAATCCCACCAGAAGGATCATGGTTTTGTAATCCCTGTTGTTGTTGCTTGTTTTACGACTCCTATCACCAGTGTTAAGTGATCTATTCAATGGTTGGTCATACTCCCATCCTTGCTTGATTGTGCTCGTATGGTTGGTTGGTGAACTACCGCTACGGTTGTGATGAACACCAGGAGCCAGGCTGTTGGTCGTTGATTGCTGTGAGTGGCTGATTGGATCCCAACTGTTTCTCCAGGTTGCCCGCTGTCCTCGCTGTCCAGGACGGTACCACTATGGTTGGTTGGTGTCAACTCTGGGATGTTGGCGGTTTTCTTATGATTGTTCTGCCCATGGAATCCCAACTGTTGCAAGAGTTGGTCCAGTTTGATTGTTATACAGGCTATATAGAGCTATATTTAGCTATAGGCTATATCACACATGTACAGTGTACATATATATATATATATTTACATATATACTATTTATGAGATGATATACGTGATATACACATAATGTAACATACATACATTACATTACATTACATTACATTACATTGCATTACATCACATGACATTACATTACATTACATTACATTACATTACATTACACTACATTACATTACATTACATTACATTACATTACATTACATTACATACATACACACAAACATACATACATACATACATACATACATACATACATACATACATACATACATACATACATACATACATACATACATACATACATGTTCACGTACATGCTGAGCGCTCAGCTGCCCAGGATGGTGTGACCATCGAAAACCCCGAGGGTTTCTCCTCGGAGTACTTGTTGAAGGCCAAGTCAGTCCTGGTGGATCTGGACATGCGAACGCTCCTCACGAGCTTTGGGAAGACCTTGGAGATCGAGAAGGCGCGGGTCGACGGCTGATGATGGGTAGATCCGGGGCGGATTGCTGGTGATGACTAGTAGCCAACAAGAGTATGACCGGGGAGGATGATGATGAGCATGATGAGAATGATGATGATGATGATGATGATGATGATGATGAGGAGGGAGAGGATTGATGATGATGATGATGATGATGATGATGATGGTGATGATGATGATGATGATGATGATGATGATGATGATGAGATTTTGCGCTTTCATGCCTGCTGCGCATGCTGCACTTGGACCTACGATTTATGCGTAGTCAATGTCCAAGCAGCGGTGAAACCCTCAGCACCTTCTCGAATCACAAGATTCGACAAAATGCCAATACTCGTGGAAGGTCTCAGACAATCTGTTGCTTGGTCGTTATTTGACAAGTGTCTATATATATATATATATATATATATATTTATTTATTTTTATGATAGAAATAGCAGGCAACATATATGTCTTATCAGTTTGTT
>VSDK01023828.1:456614-527517 GCA_009767595.1 Symbiodinium kawagutii
AAGCCACCACACAAAACCACCGGCGCAAACCCACCAACAAGCCACCGGCACAAACCCACCAACAAGCCACCGGCACAAACCCACCAACAAGCCACCGGCACAAACCCACCAACAAGCCACCACACAAAACCACCAGCGCAAAATCACCAACACAAAACCGCCAGAGCAAAACCAGCAAAACAAAGCCACCACACAAAGCCACCAACACAAAGCCACCCACACAAAGCCACCAACACAAAGCCACCAACACAAAACCACCAACACAAAACCACCAGCGCAAAACCACCAACACAAAACCACCAACAAAGCCACCGCACAATACCACCAACGCAAAACCACCACACAAAACCACCAACACAAAACCATCTGTCACTGTCACGAAGCCAGACTTCCAGCGCCAAAGCGGAAAAGTGCGATTTTGAAGCATTTTGATACGCAAAAGCGCACAGGAAACGAAAGCCAGCGAAAATGCGAGAAATCCAAGCCCCAAAACCAGACTCCCAGCGCCAAAGCGGAAAAAGTGCGATTTTGAAGCGTTTTGATAAGAGAGACTGTACAGAAAACGACAGCCTGCCAAAACGGAGCTTTCGTGCGAGACTTCCTTCAAAACTGGAAGCTGAGATCTTCAAAAGTGACGACAGTCACACAGATCGTTCTGAAAACGAAGCTTTCGTGCGAGACTTCCTCCATTTTTCAACTTGTCAATTTCAAAAAGTGACAACAGTCACAGAGATCGTCTCCGGCACGAAGCTGTCGTGTGAGACTTCCTCCATTTTTCAATTTGTCAATTTCAAAAAGTGACAACAGTCACAGAGATCGTCTCCGGCACGAAGCTGTCGTGTGAGACTTCCTCCATTTTTCAATTTGTCAACTTCAAAAAGTGACAACAGTCACAGAGATCGTCTCCGGCACGAAGCTGTCGTGTGAGACTTCCTCCATTTTTCAACTTGTCAACTTCAAAAAGTGACAACGGTCACAGAGATCGTCTCCGGCACGAAGCTGTCGTGTGAGACTTCCTCCATTTTTCAACTTGTCAACTTCAAAAAGTGACAACAGTCACAGAGATCGTCTCCGGCACGAAGCTGTCGTGTGAGACTTCCTCCATTTTTCAACTTGTCAACTTCAAAAAGTGACAACAGTCACAGAGATCGTCTCCGGCACGAAGCTGTCGTGTGAGACTTCCTCCATTTTTCAACTTGTCAACTTCAAAAAGTGACAACAGTCACAGAGATCGTCTCCGGCACGAAGCTGTCGTGTGAGACTTCCTCCATTTTTCAACTTGTCAACACCAAAAAAGTGACGACAGTCACACAGATCGTTCTCCAAACGAAGCTTTCGTGCGAGACTTCCTGCAAAAATGAACGTTGAACATCGATTTTTGACGACAGTCACACGCGCCAAGCCCGAGGCAAGCCCGGGGCAAGCCCGGACCCGCCGTTTCGCAGAGCTTACCTTCGACGTCTCAGCAGCGCACTTTCCATTGCAAAACACAGCATTTCGCGAGCCGGCTATCTACCCAAAACGCATGCCATGCGCACGAAGTACCACGCCTGTCACACAAAATGAACATCGAAGATGACGCATGCGCACGAAGTCGCACGCCTGTCACACAAAATGAAGATAACTGAAAGCTGACAGCTTCAAAAGTGACGACAGTCACACAGATCGTTCTCCAAACGAAGCTTTCGTGCGAGACTTCCTTCAAAACTGAAAGCTGACATGTTCAAAAATGACGACAGTCACACAGATCGTTCTCCAAACGAAGCTTTCGTGCGAGACTTCCTTCAAAACTGAAAGCTGACATCTTCAAAAGTGACGACAGTCACACAGATCGTGGTCCAAAGCGCACGCCATGTGCACAAAGTGCCACGCGTCCCACACAAAATGAACATCGAAGAATATGCATGCGAACGAAGTACCACGCCTGTCACGCAAAATGAAGACTCCAGACCTCTCTTGCTCTTGACATCTCTTGCTTCAGACATCTCTTGCTCTAGACATCTCTTGCTTCAGACATCTGTTGCTCTAGACATCTGTTGCTTCAGACATCTCTTGCTTCAGACATCTGTTGCTCTAGACATCTCTTGCTCTAGACATCTCTTGCTTCAGACATCTGTTGCTCTAGACATCTGTTGCATCTCTTGCTTGAGACATCTCTTGCTCTTGACATCTCTTGCTTCAGACATCTCTTGCTTCAGACATCTGTTGCTTCAGACCTCATTTGCATTACATATCTAATGCATTAGTTGTGAACTTTCGTAACACGGAACTTTCGTATCGAAACTTCCTTTGATTATTGGTATTATTACTATTATTACTTTTATCATTTTTAATTCTATTACTACTATTACAATTATTACCACTACTATTTTTTTTACTATTACTATTTGTATTATTAATATTACTACTACTATCATTGTTGTTGTTATTATTGCTATTACCATTATTATTGCTACTATTTTTACATTTGTTTTTAACGCTATTAGGATTAACACCATTGCTATTATTTTTTTGGTGTTACTATTAATGGTACACCATTACTACAAATATTATTATGATTCATTTTATTATTGCTTGTAATGCTACCACTGCTGTGATAATTTTCTGTATTCTTAGTGACGCTACCACTTTTCTTATTATTCCCGCCGCCATTGTTTTCACCACCGCTATTACTACCGCTGCTACCACTAATTTTATTATTACCACCGCTACTATTACTAGCATTATTATTATAATTACCATTACCACTATTATTATTACTGCTATTATTATTATTCTTATTATTATTATCATTAGTATTATTACTACTATTACTACTATTATTTTTATTATCAATATTATTTTGATGATTATTATTATTACTACTACTATTTTTATTATTTGTACTACTACTATTATTACTATTACTACTACTACTACTACTACTACTACTACTACTACTACTACTACTACTACTACTACTACTACTACTACTACTACTACTACTACTACTACTACTATTACTGCTACTACTACTACTACTACTACTACTATTACTACTACTACTACTACTATTATGTTTAATTGTAATTATGTTTTGTTTTTTGCTATTATTGGTAATCCTACCGCTTCTGGTACCACTACTGCTAGTAATGTTTCCGTTATTGTTATTACTATTATTACCATCATTATTATTACTACTATTGCTACTACTGCCCCGACGGATATTGACCACCATCACCATCATCAATCCTCTCCCTCCTCCTCCTCATATTGACCACCATCACCATCATCATCAATCCTCTCCCTCCTCCTCCTCCTCATCATCATCACCGTCATCATCATCATCAACATCATCATCCTTCTTGTCATCATTTTCGTCATGTTATTTGGCATCGTCATCCTCATCATCATCACCACCACCATCATCATGATCATAGGCATCATCATCATCATCATCATACTCATCATCACCCTGGTCATCATCATCATTATCATCATCATCATCATCATCTTCTTCTTCTTCCTCATTGTCATAGTCATCCTCATTGTGGTTTGTATTGTCCTTCAGCAGTTTTGCCACCATCGTCGTCATCATCATCATATTCATGTTTATCTTCATCTTCAGTTTCAACATCATCTTCATCATGATCATCATCATCGTTTGCATCATGTGCATCACCTAGCTCACCTTCATCAGTTTTTCAGTTCATCATCCATTGTCAATCCTCGCTCCTCAACTAGCATCAAAGGCGTCAACACCATCATCATCGTCATCATCATCATCATCATCATCATCGTTTGCATCGTTTGCATTATTTGCGTCACCTCGCTCACCTACATCAGTGTTTAATTGAATTATCCATTGTCAATCACCGCTCCTCAGCTAGCATCAAAGGCATCAACACCATCATCATCACCATCGCCATCATCATCATCACCACCATCATCATCATCATCATCCCCATCATCATCATCATTCTCATTGATCATCATCGCCGTCATCACCATCATCATCATGTTCACCAGATGAAGTACCAGCAGAGAAGGAAACACCTCACAAAAACAGAGGCAAGGAAAAACAAGGTAGTAAAACATCAGAGAGAAACACAAGCGGATATTTCAAAACACACACCATCATCAACCATCAATCCTCCTCACCATCATCATCATAATCATCATCATCATCATAATCATCATCTTGTCATCATCATCACCACCATACTCATGATCATAATCATCATAATCATCATCATCGTCATCATCATCATCATCCTCCTCATCATGGCCCTCATCACCATCAATCCTCTCCCTCCTCATTATCATCATCATAATCATCATCATCATCATCATCATCATCATCGTCATCACCTCATCTGAACCAAACCTCTCTTTTCAGTGGGGCTGGAGACTTTCGGTGCCCGCAGCTGCCAGACCGCCACCTCCAAGGGTAGCAACCCAGGCTAGCAACCACCACGGCAGCAACAACCACCATGGCGGTAGCAACCACCACCGTGTTTTCTCTAGGCATAGGGAAGATGGTTGCCACCGTTGGGTGGCAACCTCCTACCACCAGTCATAGCACCAGTTTTTTGCAGGCCAAGAATATATACTTTCACCTCCCTTGAAAGCTCATTCAGAATATATATTGGCATTTTGATGGTTGGATGTTGCCTATCAACCACTTCGGTGGGATTTACTGGCCACTCGGATCGACCCATGTTGTCTGCAGATGAGGATGGAACAGAGATGAGTGATTGAAAGTGCTGCAATCCTTTTGGGGAGCAAACCACCAGCGGCTTTTGTTGGAGAGTCGTTATGAAAGAAATATATGCTCAAACCAATAAGGGATATTCTTAGTGATAATCCTTGATCATCATTGCTTATTATTTCTGACCATTCACCATCTACCACTGTCAGCCAATATTTTCGATGATATGCGTCTGAGGGTTTGCAGGCACTGTAGACCAAGTCCTATGATTCCAGATCAGTTCAGGGCCCTCTGCCGCAGGATGAACATTCAAACTTGAATACTTACATACCTTTGATTCACAATTACTGGTTGGTCATGATTTTGACAATGTGCTTCATTTTCACCAGCATTACCAAATCGTTGTTTGATTAACGCATATGTGTTCATCGGGGTTGGAACTGGCAACCAGATTGTAGTTGTCGGTGGTGAATGATGATCCGTGACCCCATAGTCGTTGCTGATGATTGTTGGCTATTATTGCTGATGGTCCACTATTGTCAATGCACCATTCTCAAATCAGTCATTTATCGACCAACGTGTTCCTAAGCCAGAAGTTACATTCTTTATATTGAAATGTAGGTGGTTTCAAACATTTCTCGTTGACAATATTTGGGATGGTTGATTGAATCATGTTCTCGAGGATGGCTTTTTCTAAACACAAACCACATCAGACATCAGTCGTCACTGGCGAGAAGTGGGCTCAGGTAGACACAGTCGTCAAAAAGTTGGAGGGAAGCAGACTCAAGAAAGCTTCGACAAAGTTGAAAGCTCCCAAGGCTGAAAAAGTGATTGTCCACAAGGCAGGGCCGAGGCCGACAAGTCGCCCCTGCCGGTCGGTAGTGGTGAAGCTATAGCTACTGCGGCTGGCAAGCTGCTTGATACTTGTTGACAGTGATTCAATTCCCAAGCAACTGAATTATCAAGCCTCCGCACGACCATATATCGTCAGTATCGAAGTGGAAAATGGTGAATCATGGTGAATGTATTTTGTAGGCGAAAGGGTTTGGGGTGTTTAGGTGGGTTGGATAATCAGCCGGAATCCACTACGGGTGTCCAGCTTGCAGCGAAAGCCGCGAAGCCCTTGGTGTGATAAGAAAAGAAAGAAAGATTATCCGCATTAGCCAACGTCCATGACCAACATCATTGGACATTTATCTTTGTTTAAGGAAGCAACAAGTATTAGGGAGTTATTCGTTGGTCATTTTTTTCAAGTTTTTCCTCGCCTCGTTGGTTTCATTTGGTTTCTTTGGATGATGAATTCGTATGTTTTTTCAGTTTGGTTTTGCCTTCTGGCTTTTGGCTTCTGACTTCTGCCTTCTGGTTTTTGGCTGCTGGTTTTTGGCTACTGGCTTTTGGCTTTGTTTTTTTCTAGATAGTTTTCATTAATTACGTTTATGTTTTTTATCATAATGCCCAGGCATGTGAGAAAATATAGACCTTTAACCAACCTTAGAACTAGAAACCATAACACCTAGACTAAAACCCTAAAAGCATAAACCCTACCCAAAAGCATGCCTAAAACCATAAGACCTTAAAAACCATCAACTATAAAGCAAAAAAAACTAAAACCATCTAAAACCATCTACAACCATCTAAAACCATTGACCCTAAAACCCTACACTCATCAACCCTAGAGCAGTAAACCTAGAAACTGAACACCTAAACCCTTAAACCATGAACCCTCAAACCACGCACCTCAATACCCCAAAACCCTGAAGCCAGAAAACCTAAAACCCTGAAACCACAAGCTCTCAAATGCCATACGCCATACACCCCACAGATCCAAAGACCATAAACCCCAAAGCCCTTAACACGCACCATGACCACCACCGTCGCACAAACAAATTGTAAATTCCAGGAAAAAACAGTTTCCAAAAGACAACAAGAATCAAATGAACAAAAAACATATGAAATCGGACTAAATCATGATAAATCCGAACCCATATGAACCCACAAATATATGTATTTGATGTATATCAGTATAGATGTATATGCATATTTGCAATTCCTGGCTCAACGATATTTGTTTGATTGGTCAGAAGCGAAGTTGTTGTGAAAGGTTGGAAGTCAATCTTGTTTGCGGACAGGCTTCCAACAAGGGTAGGGAATTCTGCTTCAAGTGAACGGTTCTGAGCGGCGGGCCCCAACTTGACGGCGGGCCCCAACTTGACCCACTGGCTTGCCAAGTTGTTCTACCGACAGCTGGCTCACGGCTCAATGGGTTGGTGCATTGCGCATAGTCCACATAGATGAGAGGCTCGAAATGATCCTCACATTTTGGATGGCGGCTCCCACCAACACAGCTGCACCACGAATTGAATAGCTGCCATAGCGCTCGTTCCATGCTGCGCACACCACGACGGATCCCGCTCGCGGGCCCTCACCATTTGAGCCCTCGGGCGCCCTCTGCTTGATGCCAGGTGACCACTAGAGGTTGCTAGACATGGTGCTGATTTGCTAAGAATTATTTCAGTAATCAAATCCACCACCTGTAGCCCTTAGCCTGACTTGCTAAAGTTCAGTAATTAATCACATCCACCAGCCCTTAGCCATTTGAAACCATCAACCAGCTTAGCTGAAAACCAGCCGAACTCATTGATAACCAGCATTGATAACCAGTTATTAACTCATAAGAAACTCATTATGAACTCGCCCAAGCAGCCACAACCAGCACTGGCCCAGCAGGTCTTGTTGACCCACATCGGCGCTAAAGCATGCACCACCCTGGGCACCTTCGGTCCACGTTTGGCCGTGGGCGACATCAGCTACGAAGACTTCGATAAGCAGGTCCAGCAGCTGTGGACTGCCGGCTGGGGACCACTGTAAAGCTATGATCATGGTAAATGATTGACCTGGCAACCTAGCAACCTATGTAAGCCAATGGGTTGAAGATTTTTGGTTCATATGAATGGTTGACTAATAATGGCTATTAGTATTCATTGACAATGGTTGAATAGTATGGTTGAATGACAATATTAAGCCTATATATATATATATATATATACATACATATCATGTGCCGTGATGGATGAACCAATAGTTGAATATGATGGGTTCACCATCATGGAAAAACAATAATGGCAAATGATCAATGTTGGCCAATAATAGATAAATGATAATGACTAATACTTGCTATTGATGATTGATAGCCAACAATGATAGGTATATGACCAACAGTAGTTAGGGATGATGGTACTCAGATCAGCAAGTATGTTGATGGTCATTGCGTTTTTGTAGTGTGTCGCGTACTGTGGGTGAACAATGAGGACAGTGTTTAACCATGGTCATGCTAAGAACACGCTACCATTGCAAGAATCATAACCAATCAATAAGGCCAAGACACCCATATTCAACTTGTTGGTTGATAATGGTTAGTAATGGGTGGCTTGAGTATGGTTGGTAATGTTGAATCGTGACCATGTTTATCGTTGATAATGGGTTGCTTGGGAAAAGTTTTTCGATGAGTTCAGTGGTTCTCCACTGCCATGGTAGGTGAAATATTTGCCTGTGCGTCTAAGGAGCCAATTTGTCCTCAAGGTTACCAGTCGCCACAAGCCTAACAGCGGAGTGGTGCCCCCCTTCTAGTCGTTTCTGCTGCGCGGCGTCAGACGGGTGCTCACAATGTGATGGATGGGATCACCCTAGCTGCTGGGACGCAGCTGCGAGATCATGTGAACCTACGACATCATGAAGCCTGGGTACCACACATCCCCTTAGGTCTTGGGAATGTGATTCATAAGCCTTCCTGTACATGTCCTCAAAGGACTTCTCAGATGTGAGATTGGAAGAAGTCGCATGTTGCGCGGAATTGAACATCAGGAAGAGCAGGTACCTGTTCGGATGTCCAGCTAAGGTGATTGCTATGCCACCCGGATGAGCTCATGTGTTTATGTATATGCACACTACATGATTAGCATTTCACCAGATTGCTTAACATATGGACATAGTGAATACATGTGATTAGGCAATATTATGAAGTATCATGTAATTGTGCTAGTATATCACACATGTACATAGATAGATTTGATTATATGCATTAATTAATCATTATATCGCATTTATAATTTATCTACATACATATGTTTATATACATACATATGTGTCTATATCATATATTTCATTTATATTTATATATATATATATATCTCTGAAATCTATTCTACACATATTTTCCACAGATCTACCAAGTGCATGCAGCAACATAGTAGAGCTGGGTCGTCGTAGCGGATCATGGCGAGCTGGTCCGCTGCCATGACGCGGCTGATGCTAACAGTGATGATTTTTCAATGCTTGTAGCCAATCAACCAATTAACCAATCATTGGTCAATAATTACCCCATTCAATATTGGTTAACTGACAATTGGTATAATAATAATGACAATAACGGGTGTTTATTGATTAGAATTTTCCATTGCTTGTAACCAATAATACTGACAATTATTGGTTAATTGGTTAATTGTAGCATTATAGTACTGACAGTGAGTGAAATTAATCGTGATTAGTTGTAGCCCCTATTGATTGGTGAAGTGACGATAATACTGACACTTGATAGTGATTATGAATCAATTAGCTGGGTAAAAATAACAGGATACAATACTTAGCTAGATGGGTGTTTCCACGTTTTGATGAGAAGTGGGTTTGTCCATCGACTTGGGGAGAGGGGTTTGTCCAATGGTGGTACCTACTCACCATGCTAGCCATCAAAGTTCATAACCACTACTCGGAAACCACCAGCTATAGAGGTACACCATTTATGGGTAAACCCATATAGAAACAATCTGGATAGATCATGATACATCCAGATCATTTGTCAAGTGTTTGTCCACCACGTATTTTCATTATATCTTTGATTCACTAGTCATGGCATGGTTGACAAGTCGAAGGAGTAAAAAGGCGTATTGATGGGAATGTGATAAGCAAATAGTTACCCACATGAACCCAATAAGGGTTGAAACATGGTTAGCAGTCGTTCAGTTGATGGATTAAGATTCGTAGTCTTTGAGTGAATAAGCAACAGACAAACGCACGTAGATAGATATGGAAATAGTATGTGTGCATATGTGTGTGTGTGCGCACTGAATGCGGATTTCAGTAACCCTGAATCTACAGGAAGGTAGTCAAAGTTTAACGATTCGATCAAAATTCAAATAGTCACCTTAATATAGAGAGTAAACTCATGGATCCTCACTAGTAATATCTAAGTATCAAGTGCGGCAAATTATCATTACCAACTCAATGCTTGTTGATCACTTCTTGAATACCTATGTATACATGTATATATATATATATATGTATATTATGCAGTTGAATGATCTAGTCCAGTACACATGTAAGATACTTATTTACGAATGATTTGTTTATGATTACTTATCCAAGTTACGTATTAATACATAAGTTGTTTGTGCTAAATTTGTGGCTGTGAATGATTTGTTGAATGATCCATCCATGGATCATCGACCCAAGGTCCTGGAGACCTTGCTCAAGAGCATCGTGGCTTCCGTGCTGGGAAAGGATCGGCTCTCTGGCGGAGCGCGGGACTGGATTGCTGGTGTGGCCTCGGTGCTTCCAACATCGATGAACGTTGCATTGCTTATATGCACATGGCCTTGTTCATGGCACCTACATGACAAATCAATCAAATTCAATAGAAATTAAGAACCCATGTATATACATTTGTATGCAGTATATAGTTTCATGATGTTATATGTACACACTACATTTATATATATATTAATGTATATGTCATGCAGAAAGTTACTGGCAGCAAAACTTTGTGGTCCTGGTATCATCCAGGTTTTCTGTTCATGATATCCACTATGGTTATAGCAGTACTCATTTGAATACATCCTTGGCAGCGAAGATGCCAGAGATTTCCATGAAATGGTCAGGCTACCCGTGGTGAGATTCGGGACCCACCTTCGGAAGGCTGTGGTGACACATCCAGCTGTTGCTGTCCGCATGGCCTGCTAGGCATCAGTTTTGTATTCTGAGTGGCTGGTTAGCCCCCCTGAAATCAACCTGACCTGTGGATACTTTTGCTTAGTTCTGACTGGGTTCTCCACATCAAACTATAAGTTTGAAACAGGGTACTGTTAAAGATCAGGCGACGTGGGACTTGACCGATGTTATTAAGCCTTTGGACTGTAACAGTTCGCATGTGAACATGCTGCGCTGTTTGAGTCTGGAAAGCAATGTTTGTCTGTGGAAGTTATGGAGCTACCTGATCGGTCTGACGGTAGTCTAGAGGTTTTCGCGTGCGAATGATTTCTTTGACTGGAAATTCCATGCCAGGGATTTGGATGGTCCTGGCTAAGCCAAGCACCATCTGTTTGGGAATCAAGGGGCGATAAATCTGAACCAGGTATTCAACCATAGTTCATGTCATTAAACCCATTTATTCCTGGGGGTTCATGATTCATTATACCATTCGCTAAAGCTACTGAATCAGAGAATGGTACAATGAATCATGAATCCCCAGATAAAATTTTCATATCTAAACATAACAATCTAGAATTTTGCCATTCAACGGTACAATGAATCATGATCCGCCAGGTATAATTCATATGGTGGTTTCTCAAAATAGGGGTACCTTAAAAATGGTTGGTTGCTATTCTAAATGACTAATATTGGATGATTTGGGGGGTTCCCTATTTTGAGAAACACCCATATCTAAACCAGGTCCCCAAGCTGTTGTGGTTGGCCCATCCGACTTGGAGGACCACTGCAAGTCGGCCTGGGAAACATTGACGCGTGGCAAAACGCGACCCTTGGCTCAGCTGGGACATTCACTGATACGAGTGGCACCAGTGGCGGTAGGTTTGGGCACCCCCCTGGCGGTTTGCGTCGTCGGATTTCGGATGGGACATGGATGGACATGGCTGCTGCTGATAATGTTGGTTTCTCATACTTGGGAACCCCTAAAATCACCCGCTGATCATCTATAACAGACTAGTTGGGGATAATTTGGGGATCCCCTATTTTGAGAAACACCCATATGTATGGGGACCATATTTATTCATCTCTAACTAATTTGACAAGCTCAGCCAGTGGTCCCATGGCAGAAGATGGGTCAGTCGTCATTTTTTGATCCCACGGTTGTGATAGATGCCACTCATTTTTTTGAAGCATAGACTTGTCATCAAGATGATAAGCCATGAACGACATAAGGTCTTTTGAGGAACTTTCCATCGATCCACCAACCGACTCGGGTGTAGCCACTTGAATTGGCGATACTCCCTTCACAATCTCCAGCTATGATCATCACTTAAACCAACCAGCTGTGGGCACATCAGGGAAAAGCCGCCATAGACATCTAGACGTTGTGTGACCGTTTGCATGGCGATGGTTCCTTTGTTAGCTGTTGTAGATCCAGCGTTTGGGCCATCATGAGATTCGTGGCGGCTTGCTTGGTGTGCAAGAGGGGTTCTCACCTGGGGGTTTCTTGAAATAGGGGTACGTCAAAAAATGGTTGGGTTATTCATTACTATAAAAGATGACTATTGGATGGTATAGCTGATATGAGGGCACCCCTATTTTGAGAAACACCCACACATCATGAAATGCTATTCAAACTTGCAGAAAGCGTGAAACAAACTTAAACGCCGACTTCGAGTGATTTTGTGACTATAATTGATTGTGAGACCATTGGAGATGTGAACTAGTTGACTATGGGTCAGCCATTGACAGTTTGCCAACTGAGCCATTAACCCATTAGGCAGTGATCCACTTAGGAATCATCCTAGCAATCCACTCATAGTGGTGATGCTGGCAAAGAACCTATTGATCAACCCATAGTAATCAACCTAGTATCACCAAGCCATAGCTAATCTTAAGTAATCAACAGAGATCTACTGTAGGTAATCCACTATAATTAATCCCATAGTAATCCACCTATAGTAATCAACCCATAGTAATCAACAGTGATCCACCGAGTAATCCACAACTTCAGCATCCAGCTGTGAGATGCTGTGAGGTGTTCGCTTGGCCGTGTCATCTTTTTGTGAACAAGTCGCGGATTTGGGCGCCTTGGATGGAGCGCTGCCGTGGCGTGGCCAACCAAGGGGTAACAGGCGATGACCTATCGCTGGTAATACCATGACTATACATGAAATTTGTTGATGACTACATACAGGGTGTATCAAATTTCATAACTCTCATAGTATCATGTTATGACCATATAGCTATGATAGTTATATATATATATATAGTTCATGACATAACTATCACCCGATT
The DNA here is from genome assembly GCA_009767595.1 of Symbiodinium kawagutii. Lineage (NCBI taxonomy): Eukaryota > Dinophyceae > Suessiales > Symbiodiniaceae > Symbiodinium > Symbiodinium kawagutii. Next base: position 469,579 of record VSDK01023828.1, read on the forward strand.
TTCTTGGACTTTGTCTCAAGTTTTCCAAAGAGAACAGTTGTTGTTGAAAGGCAAACACAGTGGGAATCACGGAATACGGATAAACAATTGCAAAGATTCGCTGCCTGAGTGAACTCACTAAGTCTAGTCGCGAAGTACAGTCTACTGACCACGGATCAAAACACAATAAGCACAAAATGCCTTGACAAACCCGCGAAGTACCTGTCACTTATATCGGAACCACCTGAACCACCTGAAAAAAAGCACTAACATGAATCATGCATGTTTCAAGTAGAGGGTTCATTAGTTTCGTTCATGATGATCATCTTTCAAATTGAACGAACACTGAAGATTCACCCTCAGGTGGCATCTCCCACAGCGAAGGTGTTGCAGATGTTGTGGCTGAGAACCCGCACTGTGGCAGACCCACAAAACAGCAGGCATGTTGGGTTAATTAGATTATGAGGTATATTGATATCTAATTATCTAACCATTGTGATCCACTAAGTGCAATACACAGGCACACATTTATACATGGTGAACACTTACCCAATACTTAGTGATGGTTAATTATTGATGATTACAGTACTTTTTCGTGTGCAGGTTCCTGGTAGCATACATATGCTTACCATGCCCATGTCGTCGGGCAGTGATGGCCATGTCAACCTTAGGTCATACAGTAATGCACCCCCTGATTCGATGCGCGAGCAAGACCGTGGAGAAGTCGTGGAAAGCCCGTGTGAGGTTTTTGGCTGGTGAGAACACAGGAATCCAGTGGAATCGAGATGATGGGTGACAATAGTGCTCATCTTGCTACCGACATGAAAGCCGCGCATCAGTTGATTGGTGGTTGATAGCTGTCGCCAATCTGAGGGTGTTAAACCACAGCTGTTGTACGCTTGTTGAATTCCACCATTTGAGCGACAATCCCAGTTATAAACGGGGAAATAAAGCATTCAACTACACGCGAATCCGCCAAGCCATCATGATCTGATGAACCATCATCCACCATCAAAATCAGTGGTTAATCCATCAGGTGGTCAATCTGATAGCTAATCTGATGGTTTCAGACATCAAGTAGATCCACCTGAGCCGTTCACACGAATCACTCGGTCGGTCTCCGCTTCGCTGCCCAGGAAACTGCAGGAGTTGCAGCTCGTGCCAACGTGGGGAGGAAGTGATCATTGAAGACCATCCAGGTGCTGTGTAACAGGTGGATGACCCCTGACCAGGTAGCAGCCAGGTAGCCATGGTTGCTGCTGGTATCATGCTGCAGATCCCTGCCTGTAGCAGCTGGGAAGTCACGAATTCGGGTCACTCGAAATCGTGTGATCAGGTTGATGGGCTCTTTCCACCGATCTGACTGGTGACTGGTGGTACCAAATCACTACCAGCACTGATTATTTCCTATTGAATGGTTGATTTCCATGAGTAATTGTTGATCACTTTTGATTGGAGTACGAATTAGTTGACTCCATGGCAGGTTTCACCTGCTAACAAGTCCAAAAGTGTCCAAAAGTAAAAAGAAATGTTGATCACTACTTGTTGACTTGTTCCACCAAAAAATTTCACTTGTTGATCACTACTTGATGAGGTATCTATAACAATTACTTGCCAGTAAGATCCTTGACTAGTTCCATCATAACAATTACTTGCCAGTAAGAGTCAGCCATTGCTTTTCGGATCGGAAACCGAAAGCGCATCACGCCCAAAACCCGGGACGGGACGTGGATCGCGACTCAGCTGTCACCACGGTGATCCACTGTTGGAAAGTATGCTATGGTTGAGAGTTCCTTGTTAAATTAACCATTAATTCCTTCCCACGAATACTAAATACCCCCCCCTCCCAAACAGTAAGCACGGCGCGCTATTCTTTTTATTAGGTAAATTTTTATTTTCGGGTCCTGGACGGACCCCTAATAATCAATTAAAATTCCTTAATTATTAATAAAGATAGAACATTTCGCTTTGAAAGTTCAGTTAAATTCCTTTCTAAATTCTATTTAAAATATTGCTGAAATTGGATTTCGAAGCTTGCCCCTAATAATCAATTAAAATTCTCAGTTAATAAAAATAGAAATTTCGCTTTGAAAGTTTGATTAGATTCCTTTCAGAATTCTGTTTAACATATTGCTAAAATTGGATTTCGAAGCTTATCCCCAATAATCAACAAAAAATCCCAATTAATGCAAATAGAAAAATTTGCTTTGAAAGTTCAATTAAATTCCTTTCTAAATTCTATTTAAGATATTGCTAACACATGGATTTCAAAGAGGACCCTAATAATAAATTTTCAGGATCAAGCTATTTTTATCATGAGGGGTAAAGACCCTTCTGGAATGAATGTGTTTTCCTATTTATTTTCAATTGCCACAATTAATAACGCAATTAAAAATCAAAGAAAACAGAAATCAGGAATTCCTCGCCTATTTTTTTATTTGGGGGACCTTTAGTAATAGGGGGAAGGGATTAAAATGATTATGATAATAGAGACTCAAGGAACTGACTTATAGTCTTATAGTCTATAAGTGTACTGTCATTAATCATTATAGACATTTATAATCATAAACTACTATAATTATCAATCATGTTAAATCACATTGAGTAACTCGAAGCAAGAACTACAGAAGGGTATCAACGACGATTTACCATAGTTGACCATGCAACTTGTGGTTCGTAGTTTATACCCTTAAAGTTGACCATACATTAGTTTACCATGGTGAACCGTGGTTAGATCATGCAACTTGTCGTTTGACCCCGACCCTTCGCACCGCAACGGGTAGCTGGCAGGTCTGAGTGCCAGCCAGGTGGCATGAGAGGATCCAGGCTGTGGCTGGCACACGCGAAGGGTCATGATTTGTCATTGAAATCATACATAGAATGGCTACAAATGGCTTTACTTATGTCATAGATATACTGATTATTTTTAGAAATCATATACTTATCATGAAGGGCTATACTATACTGATGGCAATTTCTAATGCTGATGACAATTTCTTACCTGATGGCAATTGCTTTGTTTGAGTGTGCACTCATCACCCATCATTTGTAGCTTGTCACAACAGTATGTAACTCATTTTACTGTAAGCCTTAGCAGGATCACCATTACTAACCCTTGGAAGGGGAGTATCGTTCACAGTGATTCACCCAGTATTCGTTGCTTGCGATCACCAGTCCGAGGAATCCGATGGTGCCGCCGCATGTAGGTGTAAAGGTCGTGCATTGTCTCCATTCATCATAGCTAAGTGGTTAGCTGGATGGAGCTGCTTGCATTATTGGCTGGTGGTTTGATTAACAAATGGCTGGTTGGTTGCCCAAAACAAATGTTTACGGGTTGAAACCACGTACCTTTTTTTAGATGATGTAATTAACCTATATACTACCGTAGCCATGGATACTTCACCAACATAAACTAGCCAGCACCTTTATACCAATCAAGGATGCAAAGGGATATACATTAGTATAGTCCAATTATCCAGCCTCGAAGTCCCGGAGTTATGTTTTTTTTGAGTAAAACCTAGGGTTATACCTAATGTTGGAGATCCAACTCAGTGACTATGTTCAGGCACCTCGTTAGCAGACAGAAATTTATCAACATCACCGTGGCCAGGCAAATGGATGAAAGATTCTTACAGTGAGGCTTAGTTCTGCATCACTGCGTCGCACAACGACACGGTCGTTTTTTTGGTTGTGAAGCTTTGGTTACATTTTCCATCTCTGGACACAATCATCCAAGTGGTGGATTGGTTGTGGGTACCACCATTGATGGATGCCTGACTGATGGATATACCGAACTTGGTAAACACTTTCAGACATTGATAATTCATTTAGTTGAGACTACTTGAATTCTTGCTCGGGGTAATTGGCGACTTACTTACTCATAATATGTATACATACATCATACTTCATGTATATTTTTACACGCATAGGCATATATCTTTATTTAGATATGATTCTTTATCTATGGATACATAGGTACATTGAGACATAGGTTCTGTACTTATATATGGTTATTCGATGACGTTCTTTTTAACATTAACAATCACTATTCAGGCAACCTAAGTCGGTACCCGGTACCCGGAAAACAATCGCATGCAGCCTGGTAACGAACAGATCAATGAACCACGGGCATATTGTCAGCAAGTTTTGAAGACACTGTTGATTCACTCGGTATTATGACTCGCGCAAAATCCTGTGCTCGCCGGGAGCACTCCACGAATGGACTCAGTTGTAAACAGTTTGTTCCGCTAGTCACCTGTACACAAATTTCAGGATGTTTGGTACTTTTCCATTTTCCATTCTATTCACAAAAACACAGCTTAGCTACATTTCAAAAGCACTGGACGATTAGAGAGTCATCAGAAAGCCCTCGCGGCGTTTGAGAATTGTTGATGTGGTTGCTGATGTTTGATGGAGATCCGGCCCAAACTAGCTCGGTGTACCCCTAGGAAATATTTTTGAGGAAACAGACATTTGTCGGGCCTTTTGCCATGGACCCATCACAAGATCAGATGATTTTCAATCTTCTTGTGGGGTCTTTTGCATTTCAATAGGTACTCCAGAGTGGATTGATCGCTGCGTAATTACGTGTATATAGTCAACAATTTTTTGGATGTCCCAGGCAACGGTCATACAGTCATACCTCCGTGGAGTGGAGAGAGATTGAGGTCCGGAGGATTTGACCAAAGGCTTCACACAATACGCAAGCCAATTAGATTTTAACAAAGATGCCTGTGGATTTTCTGAGTGCCAAAAATGTTGTGCAACCAGCTACAGAAAAGGTTTCCTTTTTTTCCAGTACATATGATCCATTCAAATTGTCATTGTTCTCAGCTGTTGGTAGATTGTGAAAGGAGGCTTCTTTTGGTTTGTGTGCCAGGATATTCAAAGCACATTTTTTTTCCCACGAATGGTGTACCCCCAGAACTAGTGGCTTCCTATAGATAGGATGATTAGTGGGAACGACTATTGATATATGGACACCCACATGGTAACAGCAGTGGTCTTTACGGAGAGACCTCGACCTCACCGCATACCGCCACATACTGAACATGACCAATTGGTGTCTCTATTTTCTGCCCCTGACGCACAAGCTGGACTATGAGTACAGGGAGATTTCCTGCTGATGTGAGTGACACAGCTGCTGTGTTGGTAGTTAAGAGTCGACAATCATGACTTAATCATTTTCATACTCCAAGTGGCCATGATTCCCATGTCGTTCTGGAAATTGTTTGAACCTCGTGACTGCAAATGTACATGACTTCTAGCTAAAGATCATTCTTGCTGTGGTCCCAAGCTGGTACATTGTTTGATGAATCAATCATTATCACCCTCAGCCCATTTCAGCAATTTCCTACCCCAGGTAACACTACTCCGAAAATCGTAGTGTTTTGGTCCTTGTTACACCATTCTAAATTCCAATTGTGGTTGCACAATCTCATGGCCGGTGAACACCGTAGCCAGAAGTCAATCCTTGCTAGCATTGGGTATGAAGCACTTGCAACATCCAGATGAACGGGTTGGTTGTTTCAAACACGTTTATTTTCATCAGTATATAACAGTATTACCAAATGGTTTGTTGGGGAGGTTCAACCCCCAACCAGATGAACCATTGCGCGGCGTTTGCGGAAGATTCCATCCTGGTGTAGTGGTGGTATGGTGATCCAAGGCCTGGCAAATCTGCGGTGCGCCAGGCAGTATGTCCGACTGACTCACAACGTGCAGCTCGGAGCTCCTACACATAGGTCCTGCCCCAAAGGCCAGTAATGTTGGTTTCTGATTAGTATCTACCTGTTGGTTTCATCTATTTTCATTACTTTAGGGGGGGTTACACTAATCAGAAACCAACATTATCAACAACCATGAAACCAAGTACCAACCAGCTGTGAAACTTCGGAAAAATCCACGAGGCACTTGTGCGCTGAACAAAGAGGTTCCAGCCACTTGTAGAGTGATGTAATCTGGCTGGTGGTTTTAAACATTTTGTGTTTTCCCTCAGTATCAACAAATGATTGGTTGGTTGACCAGCAATTATTTCTCATAGAGCTTGAAATCACCAACCAGTAATTATGGTGAACGCGCCTCCCCAATCGCGGGAGCGAAGTTGTGGCACCACACAGCGAGTTAAAAAAACGCCGTGAGTTGGAACGTGCGAGGTGGTGGGGGTTTCTCAAGCCATGGGGGCAACGTTGTTGTTGTTGTTGTTGTTGTTGTTGTTGTTGTTGTTGTTGTTCTTAAATAAGAATGCTTACCAATGGTCATTACCAACGGGGAGATAAGCAAAAATAGGGGATAACCGGATAACCAGTTGTATTGGCCGGTTTGTTACTACGTTCACGGTTGATATAGGATGATTTCGGGGTACCCCTCGGTTGAGAAACCGCAGCATATTTACATATTGTTCATTTTATGTGACTATCTTACATTTTCCACACACTGATGTCCAGGCAATCGTAGTAGTTCATTATACAATCAGGTGCCTGCAATTGGAACATAGACGGGTTAAACATATCATCACAACAACATTCATGAAATGCATCACGGGGTAACAACAGGTTCTGGCACGCACGATAACAGGCTCAATTTGGCAGTGGGTCAGTGCACCCTGTACCCCTGGTTCCCCTATCATTAACCATTGTTTCCCTATAGTTTTGTTGGACATTTATCCACCATTATTGGTGGTTAATATTGACCCATAGCCATTTCTTCGATTGAGCCCTGCAATTTGGCATCCTTGCGGGCCTTCTCAGGAACTCTGAGGGACGCAAGTTGTGTAATGACATGGAGACAAGGTGGAGAAAGATGGTGGCCAGCTGGATCAAGCAGTGAACCAACAACGAGCTGGTGATTTCTAGCTGGTGAAGCTGGTTAATGATAGGGGATAACAAACAACAATAGTAGTGGATATATTAAGATATGGCTATGGATCAAGCAGTGAACCAACCAATGTTATAGATGGTTAATGGTTAATAGTAGGGGATGATAAACAACAATCGTAGGGGATATATATACCAACTATATATGGCTATGGGTCAGGCAATAATCCAACCAATTTCATGGGGGATAAGTTCACCAACAATTTCATCGGTAAAGCAATTCGTGATGATAAGGGAACCAGGGGTACAGGGTAATATGATAATGTAAGATGCTCTACTAATCGAATGCAGGAACGAATGTGCTCTCAAGTGCGGTTCACCGCACATGTCGTTTCACAGCTTAGGCCACTCGTCACGAGGGACATCGCAGGCTGGGCCAGGTCGCGTTTCGGGGTTTCTTCAACCGACTGGTATGCTCTCCCCATGGAATTTAATTTTTCATCATGACACCAAGATCCTATTTTTTTGTAGACTGGTATGCTGTCCCCAAGATCCTGATTTTCATCATCCTACTTTGCCTCGGATAGACACCTGGCTCTGGGTCTGCACCAGGTGTATAACACAGAGACCTGGGCTCGCAGAGTTGGTTTCCCATCGATTGCCGAAGATCTTTATCCATCTATCCATCAATCTATCCATCAGTGTACCATTTTTTCGGATGGTTGGTAGCTGACCAGTTGTGGATGGCTCCATCATCACTTCGCTGGGTGGATCTTCGGGGATGCCCTGGCAGGTTCACCACCGTAGCCGGGAGTTTTTTTGCTATGACCTGGCAACATCTGGCTATTCATCTCACACCTCTGGCTGGGAAAAGCCATGACTCATAAAGGTTAAAGATTTTGAGTCTTCCAGCTGGGCCCCCAAGTGAAGTAGGTTTGCAGCCGGGGTATCAGATATAGTCGATATAACGCCAGTTACTCGGCTCATTAACGAACTTGTTTGGGGCCCCATCCCCAGGCACGGACCCGATGCTGGTGGTGGACCTTTGAAGGCCGGGGAACCAATGTACGCAGGGCCATGGAATGTCATGGATGCCTGAGGCCTAGATCCATGGTATTTATGGTTGATAGTTAATATGGATTAATGGGGGACAATAATAATTATCAAATAATGGTTGATTAAACTATTTTATATGGTGGTCTCTCAAAATCGGGAGCCTCCAAAACTTGTTGGTTGATTGATGATAGATATTTTGATGGTTTTGAGAAACCGTCAAAGAGGGGGTCCGATTTTAGATTATCAATGGGTGATTTTAGGGGTCTCCCGATTTCAGAAACATCCATGTATGAAGGTTTCTTACAATAGGGGAACCCCAAAGATTGTGCATATGGGATTATCCACAAATGTTGACATGGTTATGGGTCAATACCAACCATGAATGCCATGGCGGATACAATGGCTGATGATGGTACACCAGGGGTAGAATGTGTGTGTGTCTCAAAATAGGGAACCCAACAAATGATTGGTTTACTACTAAAATATACTAAAATTATTACATAGATTTTTGATGATTTAAGCATCAATAATGGCTAGGAACTTGGATGGTGAGTTGGTGCCACCATTTCTACCCCTTTATGTACACACCCATATATTATATATTACATATGTACATATTTATAGACATATTAGCAATGATATGATAATGATATGTCTTATATATGTATAAAACAGGGCCTATATTTTTCAACTGTTAAGGAACGACTAGGAAGTGCTTTGACGTGTTGACAACACAGTAGGTTTTCGCTTTTGTTCTAGTTGCCAGTCTGATTCACCACCATTTGCTCGTCACACATCTAACAGCACATTTTGTATTGAATCAGCAGTACTTGGCCATTCCTACAGGACAACTGCTGGGTCGCACTTCATGACCAGGTGCATACAACTAGCTATATCAAGCTTCCGTGACAGGAGATGGATTACAACTATCTATTGAACCTACCATGAAGTGATTCCTAGAATGTGATTTGATGTGGTACCCCTAAATCAGTGATTCCTCAGTGAGTGCCCCCCACTATATGTCATAGATCATGCGATCAAGCATTGTCCACGTAGAGTTTATTGTTTTCGCAATAGTTTGAATGAAGCTACTTGGTCAACCAAAATGGATGCTGTAATTGTTTTCTATAGCATTCAGGGTGTACAAGACCATTGGTATTCACTCACATGGCTCATCTCAATGGTCATAAATGTATACCGACTGATATTAGAAACCGTTTCCAACGGCAAGGAATGATAAACTGTAAATATCATATATACATCAACAGTTTGATACAATATTCCCAATCATTATTTCACTTGATAACTTGATGACTTAATGCCAATATTCCCCAGCAATATTCCCAGTTGACACCGGTTTTTGCTCCTCCTATTAGTATATGCATATGCATATATGGCTATTTGTTTCCTATAATTATGGTCGGTGATAATTCCCCATTACGTGGTTGATTCAAATTGACCCATAACCATATTAGTAACTCAATAAGCCAATATGTGTGAACCATTGTTTATTCTCTTCAATATTATTTACCAATATGGGTATGGGTTAACAATGATTCAAATTGACCCACAACCATATTAGTAAATCAATAAGTCAATGATTCTTGCCATTGGTTTACTATCGATTGGCTATCATTGACTTATTGATTTACTAATATGGATATTGATTAAACCAATGATGTTGTTGGTTTGTCTGAACCATTGGTTATTCCCATGCGCCACCTGAGGCGGATCATGCCTTTGTTGCGGATCGTGCCTTTCCGCATCCGGACGCGAGGGTTCGTGAGGTGTAGGTATGTCAACGAATTATTTGCTATCACTGACCGTACCATTGCAGGTCATATACGTCATGAATCATTTAATCATACAATATACATCATGAATCATTAACCATGATTAACGGGTATGATGGTTTAAATTCAGCCAATGGAAATCTTAGTCAATTATCAAAATCCAAAAGTTCTTCCCATGACCAGACCGTACTAACAGGGGTTATCCGCTATTGACCATTTTTGAACGCTAGGTTTTCTTTAGCATTGACGTACGTCAGCCAGCGTTTGATCCCAGTGCTATAGACGAGTTTACCGTAGGAACGAACATTAAACTGGATAAGTAGTAACTACGAGGAGTGCTACGCACATTTTGCAGTGTTGAATTCTGGCCTTTAAAGAGTCAACTGCGAAGACAAGATGCGAAGACAAGACAACCTGTCCTACTTTCATGGAGCCTCCCAACTGTCACCAAGCAGAAAAGCAATAGCAAGGATCAACTGATGTTTCAGTCCATTCATACAAAGTGGGCCCCCAACTCCCAACCATGTATAAGTTGGTGGATGACGTGGATGACTAACTTAACCAGGGTCAACTAACAGTTTTACGGGTCCACAATCCAAGTCACAACTTATCACTGCTGGGGGCCCACCTTATCGTGCACACCTTCCGTGATGGTTTCGGAAGACACGAAGAGAACTGGTGATCGATGACCACATGAAAACTGAGCCACAAATGGCCTGTTGTCATCACTGCTTCTTCTTCTTGTAGTAGTAGTAGTAGTAGTAGTAGTAGTAGCAGCAGCAGCAGCAGCAGCAGCAGCAGCAGTAGGACTATTTGATGTTGTTGTTGTTGTTGTTGTTGTTGTTGTTGTTGTTGTTGTTGTTGTTGTTGTTGTGGTCGTCGTCGTCGTCGTCGTCGTCGTCGTCGTCGTCGTCGTCGTCGCTGTCGTCGTCGTCAACCCTCATTAATCAGTATCATGATCAACCATTATAAAATTAATATGCAGTTTTATAATGCTTTATAAGTATCCACGGTTAGTGACCCTGATTGAGCCTGATTGGCCATGAAGCCCGCATTCCGTGCCGAGGATTCCAGGACTTTCGGGAGGACCGAGTCGGTCGCGTTGCAGTCTCAGGCAACCTTTGCCCGTGGCGTTGTCACGGAGCTGCAGCGAACGCTGTAGCGACGCGAATCGAAATCTCTGTGGGTTTCCATAGGTTTTGGGAGACAAAAATGATCTAAATCTATGAAAATGATTGAACATGTATGTATTTACACTTGGTTTAAGCAAGAAGGAACCAACGAATCAAGACAACACAACCAACGAATCATTGTGGCGATTTTGCAGCCTATTAGAAAAAAAGTCAGCAGTTTTTGTTTGTTTCATCTTTGTCCTTGAATCTCATCAGATCTTTGGGATCATGATGAAGGGAGTCTTGTTTTTAAGACCAACCAAACTGGAATCAGAAGTTTCGGTAGACTGGTGACCAGTGATAGTTCTTGATCATGAATAAGTAGATGGTACATTGTACACATTTGAATCTTTTTCCTCGTGTTTTCCTCGTGTTTGAGATGGTTAGTTGGTTGATTTGATTAATATTGTTCAGTGGGGTTGAAACCACCAACCAGATCATGGTGCATATGCAGTGCATTGTATCACCCGTGGTGAGGTTATGCACAGTAAGAATACCATGTCAACTTTCAAACAACCAGGAACCATGATCAATAGTCAATCAACCTGAACCATTCCAATCCTGGACGTTCACTAGAGCTTCATACTGATGCGCAATTTGATGTTGATAATTAGTAGTGGTTGATCATGGCCCATTGCAGGGGATAGTGACGAAACACAATGATTAGCAAAGGTTGAGAATGAGCTAGAAATAGTAGTTGCAATCTACCCTAATTGTGGCTAATAGTATCTAATATGAGTTAATGATGGTTGACAATGATTGATAAGGGTTAATAATGCCACAATACTTGGTCAAAAGCTGGCCATACTTAATGATTGATCATGGGTTAGTAATGGTGATTCATGGTTGAAAAGGGTGAATAAGGGCTGATGGTTAAAAAAAATAAACAGCTATATTAGTCAATAGGTTGCATAATAGATACTCAATAATGGTCTATCTAATCAAAATGAATAATAATCAATTAATTGTTAACCCTCATTAATAGTATTAAAAATTATTGATTGATAATTGATAACTGATACTCAATTAATTGATTACTCAAAACATGATCAATATTTAATAAGGGTTAACAATTGTTTGATCATGCCAGGACTTCGCCCTTGACTCCACGAGTCAAACCTGGCCCGTCACTCCGCCAAATCGAGCTGCTCGGGACCACAGTGCCACCGGGTTCGTTCCGATGTGCCGGTCATCCTTCGCGTTATCCACGGTGACTTTCCTCTCCTGAAATCATGGCGGTCAATGAATGGCTAACGATGGTTATGGATGGCTATGGTTTCTCAAGCCATAGGAAACTCCCAAAGTTATTCTGGGTTTCTTTTTATACATTGTTAATCAAATGGATGAGAACCGGGGGTAGCCCTATTTGTTAGAACCCCCCAAATCATGGCGGTTAAGAAATGGCTATGACAATGGCTATAGATGGCTATAGTACTCTTTGTCGTGGTTCAATCAATATGTTTGTCGAATTATTCACGGCTATGGTTAACTTTGTCAGCCATTATCAACCACTATTAGCCATTTGCTGGGGGTGCGTTTGCAGACAAGTGTCCAACCATAATTTGCCATTTTTGAGGTAGATAAATGATTTGGCTTGTGGTTTTGAACAATTGTATTTTTCCCTAGCAAGTGTTAACAAACAGTTGGTTGACTGATATTATTCATACGGGTTGGAACCACCAAATAGTGATGGATGGTTAGTAGATTGCCAGTTACCCTTTGGCACCCTGCCATGGCTGCGCAAGCCTGCGAGACCCAGGCATCGCGAGCTGAAGACATTCCTTGCCTGCGCTCTCCCAGCAGTTTCGTCACGTGGGGAAGCCAAGACAAGGGCGTTGCGGGTGCGGTGGTTGAGGCTCAGAGTATTCTGGTTGAGTATCGGTCAAAGGTTCAAGGATAATCATGGATGATGGTGATACTACTGACAATGCACATGGACTTTTGCACATTATGACTAATTACCAAGGTTGAGAACATCAGGCTGCAAGCCTAAGTGGTACATTGAAGGATCCTAGGTGTACAGTGCTGACAATATTTGGTTATATTCAATGGGTGTACCCTGCATTCTTTGTAGAGATTACTACTAGTGATAGATGCGGTCATGTGTTACCTGGCATTCTCAGGGTAAGATGTTGGGGAAGCCTTTGGAGGTGCGATTGGGGATAGGTTTGGTTTGTATGGTTCCCTAAGGTTTCTCAGAAGATCTGGTGGTATAGGGGACCCCCAAAACTGGATGGTTTATGACTATAAATGGCTAATAATGGACGCTTTGGGGGTACCCATATTTTGAGAAACATCCATATGGTGGTGTCTCAAGTCATAGGGCTACCCCCAGTTCTCATCGAGTTTTTTAGTCTTTCGCAGTGATAAACCAACCATACGGGAACAGGGTTCCCTATGACTTGTGGGTTAATTACGCATTTCCAGGTATGCGTCATACATTCCCAAACGGTGGATGCATGTAGACTCCAGCAGGCATGACATGCAGACAGATGGATTTCGATGATTTGGGTTTCTATGTCCTTGTATCGTTGGTGTGTTTGTTTTACATTCTTTTGATTTTCATTGCCGCTCGCTAGGCTTCAATCATTACGCATCTACATGCATGTATAATATGCAGGCATCTTTGCTTATCAAACCGCAGATGCACAAGTATGAACCAAAATGAAGCGCACATATTGATTGTATAATTATATAGTGAACCACAGTCTTGGCCAGCATCGTCTTCTGTTTATAAACTTTATATATATATATATATATATTTACATATTTCAGATCTCTTTGTGTTTCTCTCTCTCTCTATATATATATATCTATTGTTCTATATGATATGTACATGTACTGTGTTTCTGAGGGTAAGATCTTACAGTAAAATCTACACGTGTCTCCCATACCACCCCGTCGTGGTGATCAGCTTTGCCCCTGTGGTACTCAGTCTCCGCCAGGCGACAACAGCTCTCTCCCGTTGAGGACGGGCGAAACAGTGAGTCTTCACGACGAGGTCCGGGAGGGTGGAGCGATATAGGCTGATGGTGCTTGATATATTCAGCTAATCAATAGGGAATCAAGAATGATAATGGTTATTGGTATTAACTAGTTAGTTAATAAACATAGTTTATAAGCTGTTAACTAGTTGATACTTATAGTCAAAAAGATTACGATAATTAATAGCTTGATAAAACCAAGAATGGCTAAGTATTGATTTATCTTAGTCATTTGGATGATTCACTTCGTTTCTGGCTACCTTGGTTTCTACTTATAGTCAAAAAGACAGATGGTTCATTAAGGGTCAAGTGGTGGCTAGTTCATTCTTCTGAGTGCTTTTGCAAATTGGTACTATGGTCAACAGTGCTTATTGATATTGTTGAGAAGTTTGGTAAGTTTGGATGGTTCATATGGCTTGTTTATTTGTTGCTGGTGTCAATCAATAACATTCTTAATGGTTAGCTGATTGTGCTTGAGAGCAGGCTTGATCTGCTGGAGGGTGAGTGTGAGTTCATAACCTATGGAAACCGGGCCACGTTTGGGTTGGCTTGGGGCGTGGTTGTGATTTGCAGTTAAGAATGCCATCGCGAAAACCAGTGGAAGAAGGGGATGTGCCCTAACCATATCGTGGTAAGGTGGACAGGGTTTACCAACGAATCATACCAAACATGCTGCTTACAATTTACAAATGAAAACTGCGACACCTTCAATCGACATGATCCTGCACCACAATCCTCAAGCCATCGGAACCAAGCGCCCGAAAGTTGTTAGTGGTTGCTGACTCCCAGCTGCAACGGTTGCCGGAGATCGTGGCTCAAAGATGACGGTGGTTGAGCGGATTAGATGGCCCGAACCTAGTGCGACCTGGCAAAACAAGACCCGAAACGGGTCCTTCTCCACTTGGCGCGCGAGGCAATGGCATTTGCGAAACGCAAGAGGACGCTGATGGACAGGAAGGCTTCAAAACATGTTGATGGTAGCAGATGGTAATAAGATCATACAAGATCCATTTACTAGGGGTTCAATTCGATAGTTGGATTCCATTCTATATGCATGGATATGCATGGTAGGTTCCCTCACGTGGTATTTCTATGGATTTCTCACAACCCAGCCTGGGTTTTGTGCATTGTTCATCATGCGATTGTGCAACTGCATGTTTTTGCCCTTTTTGTTTGTGACTGCATGATGGAAAGTCAAGATGAGAACATGTCAAAAATGAAGAGAGTAAGAGGTCCACGGCACAGACATGTTTTTTGTCTCCAACCAGCCAATTGTGAGGTTGATAACAAGCTCAGGATTCACATCATTTTTTGTTTGATCATTTTCTGCATCTATTACATTTTCTATGCAATCGTTGTGTGGTTGGTTACTTGGATATAAGTCAGACTTCCAAGCTATAGCGGGATGCCGGCCATCTGTTCTCAAGGTCAGCCGTCCTTGCGGTGCGAATTTCCTTGCGAAGCATGGAACCACCAGTCGGGCTGGGGGAGGAGCTGGTCGAAAAGCTGGTGAAAATGGCCGCCATGCAAATCAACACCTCCAAGGTGTGCCAAAGACGCCGTTGCTGTCGCCTTTGTGTTACCTGGGGTTGTCATTGTTGTTGTTGTTGTTGGTGGTGGTGGTGGTGGTGGTGGTGGTGGTAATTGTGACGGCGTTGGTTTGATGGGCGGATTAGAGTCTAGCAAAACTTGACCAACCATCGGCCGCTGTTGCACGGTGATGGACATTTAACAGATCACGAGCTTCTGATCTCTTCTCCCTCATACTACCCTTCCCTTAATACAAAACCCATCTAAAGGCTTTGGAAATGGCAGTGGGTCAAAAGCCTGTACCCCTGGTTCCCCACCAATAACCATTGTTTTCCCTATTATTGGTTGGTCATTATCCCAAATACATTGGTTGGTTAACTGCTTGACCCATAGCCAAATAGTTGGCATATATCCCCTATAAATGTTAGTGTTGTTAGTTATCATCCCCTACTATTAACCATTACAACCAGCCAGAAATCACCATTCTACCCATGTCCAACGTGTTTGACGACGCTGATCCACCGATTCTCGTGGCGTCAACGATCATCTCGTCGATCTGAGTGGAGCTGGGATAGGTCAAATGACGTTGAAACGCCACGGATTCAGCAGTTGACCTCATGACTTCCCTATCTTCGCAAAGTTGTTCAGAAGTAACGCACATGGTGGTTTCTTAAAATAGGGTATCCCAAAAATGGTTGGTGAAATACTATAAACAATTAATTGATATTGGATGATTTGGGGTACCCCCTATTTTAGGAAACCACCACATGGTTGTGTTTACATGATTCATCTTGACACTCGCATAAAAGTCTGTACTTTTCAAGTGTCACAATGTGTTACACGCACAAATATATATATATATATATATATAAACATATGCACATCGATTTATATGGTTTCTGTGGCCGTTTCTGGTGATGTGCACCTGAGATTATTCACATGGTCATCCATTTGTCTCGCTACACATGCATGAACGATCATCCTGCGCCAACTTTCCCTGGTGATCCTGGTGTGGTTGATGAAGCGTTGTTGGATGGTTGTTTTGACAGACTCATTTGGGTGTTTCGCATTGGGGACCCCGCCCGAGTCATCCAGCTTATCAACCATTTCTGGTTATAAATCATCCATTTTCCAGCTTCCCAGTGGCTGAAGAAACCACCAATTAGTAGTTGTTGAAACATTATTGTCGACTATTTTCCCCTATCATTATCCCCTATGATTGAGCACTATGATCCACCACTATTTTGAGAACTCCCCCATGTCGACCGCTCCCCTATCATTGACCATGCTAAGGTAATAAACCGTTTCCTTATTTTGACAAACACCTACATCTCTATACGTATATATAGATATGTGTATATGGATATGTATATACACATATATTCATTCATGTCGGCTGTTTAATCATTCTTGTTGGTTGATGTTGGTTGTTGCCCCCTATCAATCCCTATTATTACTACATATATCTACATATGCAGTATTCCGTGTTCCAACCAGAACATCCATATATCCACTATAAAACCAACCATGTACAATCGCCTATTTATGGACAGACTCATATACCAATAACATGCTGGTGACACGATGGAAGATCTTGGGCCCGTCAGGCCCAATTTGCAGCGTGCGGTGCTTGGTGCTGGCGCTTGGTCATATGCTGGGGGAGGTTGACCAGAAATGATGTACTAGCTACACATACATGTATATATACATGCACAAACACATATATATATATATAGATAGATAGATAGATAGATAGATAGATAGATAGATTAGATAGATTGATAGATAGATAGATGATTCTATTTATTTACACACATATATTTTACATACACAGTATATATATATACACATTTATTTGCATACATATATATTCGCACAAACATTTTTTTACATATATATACATCGTATACATATATGTATTGTTATTTACATATTTATATCATATATATTTATTTATGTATTTTTTTGTTTATATATGTACATTTTCATTTACATACATATATATATATATACTTATTAATTTATATCTATACAATTATGTATATTTACGTATGTACAGTATCTAGGTGTGATGATAGATATCACCCCCTATCATAAGCCAATATTTTTGTCATTGGCAATCAATGCTAGACATGAAAGCCCTCAACAATGCTCCCCCCTTTGCGACATACCAACATTGTGCGGTGTAATGCAACGTTTCAAGCGCTAGAAAACTGTGATATAGCTCACTATAGTTTGACATACATCTATGCACTCTACGCCTATACTGTATTTACGCATACACGTCATCTACATAAGCAGAAATGAACACATACGTGGCAATCACGCATATACATACTATTACAGCTAATCATTCATATAGATACTATATGCCAATTTCTGCACTGACACTGGTGGCTTTTGCTGATTGAAGCGGTTGACATCCGCAAGGGCAAGGCGTCACCCGCAGGGAAGGTCCTCGTCCCACGCCCCGTGGCCCAGGTCGGAACGTGGCATTGACGCGTCCGACTCTGCAAGTCAAGAGGCGGGGGCGCGGCGGTGGTCACTAGCGATGGATAGGTAGCTGGATGTCAACCTTGGAAAGTTATATAGTAGACTATATGGGTGTTTCTCAAAATAGGGGACCCCTAAAATGGTTGGTTTAGTACTATAAATGACTAGCATGTTGTTGGTATATGGCTGTGGGTCAATATTAACCAGAAATAACCAACCATCTTATAGGGAAAACAATGGTTTCGTGATGGGGAACCAGGGGTACAGGGTTTTGGCCCACAGCCATATGTGATCGATAGGTATAGGTTGCATAGTGGAGAATTACCTTACATAGATTCATTTCAAAACAAGCTGGTTTTTATTCTCCTGGAAAATCCACCAGATAGTTTCCCGGTTTTGTCATTTATGAATGGGTGATTTTGAAGTTCCACTGCCGGAGGGAGAAAAACAATGACGGAAACCTGTTTATTCCTAGTGGTTGCCAATGTTTGCTCCTGAATGATAGCATTCTTGGGCACTATCCTTAATGTCCACATATGTAGTTTCTCAAGCCATGAGGACCCCGAAGTTATGGTTGTTTTACTACTATGACTATAACTGATTAATATGGGATGACAACTGGGGCACCCCTATATTGACAAACACCCTGCACATACAGTATTGTCAGTGATTGACGTTTGAGCATGTTCCCATGTTGATGATGACGATGACGATGACAGATTGTTTTGCTTCCATATACAACGATCTTGGAGACTGGCACCGATTCTGTTCACTGTCATGAAGACCGGAGTCATCACTCCAGTTTTTTCACCATCAGGACAGGGAAGGCATCAAGTGACATGATCCTTCACTCTAGTCAGTGAGGATGTCATAAACCCGGTAATCACAGAAAGATTCGCCTTGCTGCTTTTATCCCCTGTGTTTAACATGTGTATTTACCAGGAGGAACAATCAAATGTAACTATTGGGCAAACCAGAAGTTCTGTTGGCAGACACTAATGATCCGGAATTTCATGTTCATTTGAAGCAGTATGGGAGTTTCTCAAAATAGGGGTACCTCCAAAATGGCAGGTTTATTACTATAATTGTTTCATAAAGGGGTGATTGAGGGGTACCCCTGTTTGAAAAAAAACATACATCCAGCCTTTTTCATCATCAACTGTTTCATTAACAGTAATTACCAGGTTTTGGGAGCTTGCTGGTGTGCTTGTTGGTCGGACAGCGAGCTCTGGAATGGGCGCCAGTCATCCAAAATTAGTTGACAAAACAGCAATTGATTGAGGAATCACTGCGTTTGGATGACTCAGCTATCTAGTCTCAAACCAGAATTTACCTACCAAACAGTATCAAGCATATTATCCCGTACTATGAATACCATTATTTTCCATTGTCATTCATTACCAACCTTTTCTCACCATGTCTTGCCAATGACACTGTTCAGCCTGACCCTCATTGTTACTATTCATCCATTATTCAACACCATGTGGTTGTTTCTTGAAATGGGGGTACCCCCAAATCATCCAATACAAACCTTTGTACTTAGTAAACCAACCGTTTGCTTCGGGGTCCCAATGGCTAAATGACCATGGTTGCTGACTATTTTCCCTTATCATTATCCCCTATGATTAACCACATTTAACCACTATATTCTAATTAACAACCAAAACCTATAATCCACCACTATTTTAAGAAACATAGCAGATTACAGTACTATCGTGTGATGAAAGCTGTGGATGATCCATCACTGAGAACACCCCATGTTGACCGCAGACTCGCGAACTGTTCTGCATCACAGCCATCCCCTAGGAGGTCCTTGATGCCGCAAAAAAGGTGCGGCGCGCGCATTGACTCGCAGGGTGCTGCCCGATTGATGTGGCGGGGTACTGCTGGACGACCATTCGCGGTTGATTATGTCTAGGAATTATCATGAATTATCCTGAATTATCATGAATTATCATGATAATTCATCAGCAATGGTGATCTGTCAAATTATTACCTTTTCTTATTCACTTGGCGGTTACACGTTCGATCTGTCAAAGTTTGGATTCATATCGCCGGTCTTGTATACCTTCTCGATGGATTTGATCATTGTTCTTAAGGTTTTTGGATCAACACATCTTTTAGATTTGATCATACTAACAAAAATCAAGATCGCCAAGACAATTACTTCATTCTCCACTTTGTTTTGTCTTTGCGATCTGGATTTTTGTTGGTACGAGGGGCTCAAATTCGGACTTTAGATACTATATAGTGTATTTATACGTATTTTGTGGCTGCCGAGTAATTCCTGGACGGCCATGTCTTCTGAGTGCAACTCAGACGTACCCAAACGTTGGAAGTCGCGAGTTCTCTTGCACCTGAAAAGGTGTTGATCCATGTTGATCCTTATGGATGATCATAACTCTCTCTGCCAGAGTTTAGGTGCTACAGCTTCTGATTCTCACGTAAGAACATACTATCAACCACATCTCCCCTTTGGCACTCTGGAAGCTGAGAATCAGCTTTTTGGGGTAAGACCACCGTGTTTTTTCTACTGGCAGGGGCAGGGGGCCGGACTGTAAACCACAAATCCTGACAGAGAATGACCCCGCCACCAGATTCCCCATCCCTTCCGTCATCAGAGTCATGGAACGCATTTCCTCAGGAAGAACGCCGAATTCCCAGGCACAGCGCGGCACGGTGCTTGTGTATCCGATACACCAACGCCAGAGGGGTACTACGGATGGGTTTTCTGTGCAACGCAAATTTGGAGTTTGTTATTTTCCCTTGCATCCGGAGTTTGTCATTATGTTGTTCCATTTTGTAGACAATCTTCTTAGATCTTCTTAGAACACCTCGATGCTGCGGTGTTATTACAACAGCAGCAATTGAGTTTGTTCGGGATCGGGCACTCAATTTGTTTGCACATGTGTTTGCAACTTCAAATTTGCATGGATGATCCGTGAGGTAAGCAACATTTTCTGGTCAGGTGGTATCAGCTTTATCCGTGAAATTGCATCCAGTAGACCCTGCTCGATTGCGTGTACTAGCTGATTTAAGTTGCTTTTAAATTGCTTTATTATCACCATTTGGTGGGAATGCCTATTAACCAATTATTCAATACTAAGTACCCAATACAGTACATCAACCGTGAAGTATCACCACGAATGATATCCTTTCCAATAAATTGCATCCTGGAACCAACGAGCAACGAGAGGTTCTTTGACTCTGCTCCTCAGAAATGGTTTGTTTTCGCAGCAAAAATCCTTGAAAAAGGATGCCATGGATGCAAACAAGCAGGGCGACTTTCTAGCAATAGATATAAGTTGATACTTGATGGGAAATGAGTTTCAAACATGCCGTGCACCGCTACGTCCTGAACCAAACTCCGCATGTTTCACACATAGCCCGCTAACTCATTGACCAAGCCATAGATCAGTCACAGTTCACCCTGTGGCATTCCGAAGCACATCGAGACACTCGTTGGTTCCAAGCAAATTTCTGACCAGGGGAAATCAGTGGAAATCATGGAACTTGCATGATCTTGTACTGCTGGTGGTATCGCAGATTTTTTTCAACCATACCTAGAGATGATGGCTTATAATTGACTACTGTTTCTGGGATTGGGGCAACCAACCACCAACGAGTGTATGATTCTGTTTGGGTTTTGATTCAAAAGCCATTTCCTGAAATCTGGAAGACTCTTCCACTGGGTTCATATTGGTCCATGGGCTCCATGATAATATTGGGTCTATGATATGGGTACTATTGCTTGTTTGATTCAACATCGATAATATAGAATAGCTTGATAGCTTGATTTTACTATTGGAATGCAATTACCATGATATGTACGGTGATTGATTATTGATTCCATCATCCAGTTCTAGCCATCAAATCATCAACTATCCAATGTTTTAACTATATCCATCTATAACCCTAGCATAATTAATTTATAGTTAACCAAAGGATAGAGAACTTATGACTGATTATGAAATAAAATCAATTATTATGATCAAGAACCCATGGGAATGCATAGGATTGTTATAATTGTACGATTGTTATGGATGATTTCTAGATGAAATTTCAATATTACTACATCCTATGGATTCGCATGGACTATTCCTACAGTAGGATGATTATTCTGATGATAGGAATCACCTACGGATTGAAGATGATAGGAATACTATGACCATTCTTACTATGATTATGTTTCTATGAGGTGAATTATTGAAATGATCACCGATTGCAGAAATGATTGAAGTATGAATTCTAATAGTTATAGGAATTAATAGTTTTATAGGAATCACTGAACCTGTACGATGATTATCAATATTACTACATTCTATTACTACATCCTATTACTATGAATAGGAATCCATGTTCCTGTTCAAATTTCGGGTAATTAATGATAATAGGATAAAGATATTAAGATAATGATAATATGATAATGACAATAGGATAATGATGATATGATAATGATAGTAGGACAATGACAACAGGATCATACAACGATAGGAATAATCATCCTATACCAGTTGAGAATCCTATGATTGTCAATCCACGGTGTGTCGATTCTCCTGGTTAATGGATAATAGGATTCCATAGATAGGATTCATTGACAACTGTCAAATATTATCCATTGACGCACTGTGGTTGACTATCACTATTGTTGACCAGTAACCAGTTTATGGATAATATTCCACAGTTTATGGATGATATTCCCAGTAAACTGGTCATAAATTGGTTACTGTTTATGTGGCAGTGGGTCAAAACCCTGTAACCCTGGTTCCCCCATCATTAACCATTGTTTTCCCTATGATTTGGTTGGTCATTATAAGCCATTATTGATGGTTAATATTGACCCATAGCCATGTCAACCACAGCAACCACGGTATGTCAACCACGGTAGCCGTCGATTCTCGGATCGATCGCGAGGCGTGGATGCCCTCCGGGACCTCCCAGCAAGACGCCAGGTGCGAGCGATGGTGAGTCGCAAGGTGATGACCACGGGATGACCAAGGGATCAGCACATAACCAAGGGAGAACCAGTTGGTGGTTTCTGAGAATAGGGGACCCCAAAAAATGGGTGGTTTACTACTGTAAATGGTTCCTGGATGATTTGGGGGCCCCCTATTTGTAGAAACACCCACTTGGATGGAACTGTGTTCTGCTGAAAGTTGGACTTTTTTGTTGGTTGCTCGGTATGTTACCTTGTGACCAATGAGCCGCTCAAAACAAAGAACCAAGAGAATTCACTTGAGCTTCGTGGGGGCTATAGGGGGAATGCAGCCGTCACCACGGGTTTCAGTATTTTTCCAGCAACTGGGCGAGCAAGGTGAAATCAGCAGATTGGCACGCCAATCTGTGCCAGGTTAGTCAGATCCATGAACAATAGCTCATATCTATTGAAGTCCAAAGTGGGCATGGCTTCAATGGCATTTGGTTTAGGCCATACCCCAAGTGGTTTCGATGGACATTTCGGTACCTCCAGTTGCTTAACGGTATGCTGCATTTCTTTCTTGGGCATGCGCTTTAAGCAGTTTGTAGCGGTATGATGAAACTCAGCTAAGCAACAGCCACAGTCAGAAACTCGCAATTACCCAAAGTCATTTGGCTGGTTTTTTTTACAATTGTCATTTCCACCATATTGTTTTTTGTTGATCTTTCTCTTCATGAGTTTGAAATTAAAGCCACCGGTGGTTTTTAACAATTGTTATTTCCCCATATTTCCCCCAATATGGCTTTTTGTTGGTTTTTTTCCATGAGTTAAAAATTAAAGCCACCAACCAGTGATGAATTGATGAAACGGGACACTCCGCAGAGCCGCAACGCTCTGAAGGCCCTGCTGCCGAAGGTGCAGCCGTGGTGTTACCTTGTCGAAATGAATGGTCGGTATGGCAGGAGCCACCGCCCAATCCCATAAGGCTATGGGTCAATATCAACCAACCAATTTAATGATGATGACCAACCATTTTATAGGGAAAACAAAGGTTAATGATAGGGGAACCAGGGGTACAGGGTTTTGACCCACTGCCATAACAAGAAACCTCCACTAGTCCTCCGAACATGGAGAAAATCCTTGACATGTTGGGAAGCTTGACATTCTAAAGAGATTGCCCACAATGGCCATTGGGAGAGTGACTAATTTCAGGGCACCAGTTTGGAAACCACCCGTGTGACACACCATGGTTGGACGCAGGTGCCAGTGGTCACCAGGAACCTCCCGACTGAAGATACTGCTTTGATATTTTGCATTTGAGGAAACCAGAGTTTTGAAGAATCAGTCATATACCAACGCAGTGAAAAATACTTCTTGTTGACCATTTGGCCAACCATCCATCAACCGTGGTTGAACAATCATCAATTACTATTTATCCTTCAATCATCAGCTAAGCAGCTATATCCATCAGTTTCTTGGAAGCATTGAGATCAAGTGAGCACTTTCCAAGTGCATATTTTTTGATATATGGTGCCAGTATTTGCATATATGCTGAATTATGCTTACAAATACATGACTATCCAATCACATCTAGTCTCATGGACACGCGTCATATGGGTTGTAGATTTGATTGCAGTTTCGGTACAGTCCCATTTATATAAGTCTTGCATCGATGTCATCAATATATGACAGAAGTGTATATGTTGAGGAACTATGCGCATCCAAGCCTGGATGGTACCGCCAGATTCACGCATGCTTTATCTTGGCGCCATGCGTCGGGCATGTATTGCCATTGCCACGCTCGTGATGGCTTTGGCACTGTGTTGAACCCGCAAAGTATTGTCAACCATTTCGAACCAGGATCAATCCTGTTGTTTTACAGGATAGTGCTGGTTATTGGTGGTTATTGACCACTGTGTTTCGCAATTATCAGCATTTGTGCACATGTGTCCATTCCCAATCTATTCTCATATGTGATTGCTATTGATCAACCATAATCAACCATTCTCAGCAATGGTTAAATCGTTGTGAACTTTCAGGACTAGAAGCATTACTGTAAGCTGTAGTTGTCTATATTCGCAGCATGTGTTTTTCGAAAAATCGACTATCCATCCTAGGGATCGCCAACCATGACTCCGCAAATTCATGCAAAGCACAGGGGTTGCAGTTTTCAAACCTTTGTAAAACCCTGTATGGACATTTGCGAACATCATCGCTTGCCATGTTTGGTCACATAATTTGCATTGGTTCTGCAACATTGTCGATTGGATTGTATGAGGATCTAATCTAGGAACACCGACCACCTGACCATGTCCTGCAGTAGAACTATTCTAAGGTATGCCGCTTGGAGACTGCTCATGTGACTCATATTGGGGATCATTTCGTGGTAATGATAGTGACTGATCAAGGCGATGGGCAATGATTGATAGGGTTTTATGTTGGCTATGTTTAATGATCCCTATTGAACAAAATGGTGTTTTTAAAAAGTTGGGATACCCCCGGTTAGCATCCTTTTATCATTCATAGTATTTAACGAACCACAACTTTTGGGTTCCCTGTTTTGAGAAACCACCATAGTTGTTCAACCATAAGTTTTATGGTTCTTGTCCCCAATGATGAATGAACCAGTATAGACGGTCAAAATCCCTAATGAACAAAGCGAGGGAAAGTTCCAAAGTCGGATGATGATGTTGACCAGTTCTGAATTCGCGCCTGCGCCGTCAGGTGGCGTGATTGACTGGTGACCGCAGTGCTGCCTTGCATGTTGAAAAATGTTCGCAACGATGCCCTGGCAGATGAGATGATAGAAATGGATCGATCTGATGAAGCTGCTTGCGAAGCTGCTTGCGAAGCTGCTTGCGAAGCTGCTTGCGAAGCTGGTTGCTGATTTAGAAGTTGGTTCATGATGGTGAGTTCATGATGGCTAAGAAGCTGGTTAATGGTGGTCAATGAGCTGGATATTGCTGGTATGAACTAAAACCGGCCAAGCAGAAGTGATGGTGCTGCGGGAGTATAGCCAACACACAAAACTGAAAAGAAGACAATGAACAATAAGGCGCAATCAAGAATGGTGTCAGTTTACTCCATGTTAATGAGGTGTATACCGGGAGATCCATATTTATCACCTCTCTATTTGATGGTAGATTACCAGGTATTTTTGGCCAAATTGGAGGTGGTTTATTAACCACTGGATCTCTCATTTGGTTGAAAAGGTGGTAGACCCAGACAACGTGATTTTTCACAAACAAATCTCATCAAGGTATGAGCCCTCACTTGCAGGACTACGTACCCTGTTTTTTTCGTAGCTGGTTACAGTTTGGCATTATCCAAGTGTTGCTGCGCAGCTTGTTCTGTTGTGGGTTAGAACCAACATTTCTGAGTTGAAAGCAATACTGCGCATCTGAGCTCACAATCGAAGACATATCGCCAGCGTGACCGTGACCAACATTGGAGATCAGATCCTGCTGTGCTTTGGACACGATCCATAGACGAAGGTATGCTGGGAATTGCGAGCACCGAATCTTTGGAAAGCAAACACGCACTGATTGGACAAGTTTGCGAATCCTGGTAAAAGCCGGAAAGTACATGTAGGATCACAATGAAACCAGCACGCTGTTCACATTCTGCGGCGCTCAAGATGATATCAAATTGCAAGTGTGTGCCAATTGCGTAGAGGTCTGGAAGCACTTAGTGAATTGCCCTTACATGTTTGTTCTTCGTATGAACAAGGAATCGAAGAAGAAAACGATAAGGCTAGAACTTCAGTCCAAACTCCAGCAAAGTTTTTGGTTACTTGAACCAAAGTGGCATCAGTGCAGACAACTAGATGTGATCCCATGGCTGGTTTTGTTGAAACAAGGACATGGCATATCATGCTAGTGCCTACCCCAATGTATGTATATCACTCATACATGCATAAAATACATGTCTACACAAAAATCGCATAAGATATATTCATATATCATAACATTCTTTCAGCAACATACCCTCACAATCCCTCACACATCATCATCCATCTATATATGTTCGTATCGCGGTTTCTCCACCAGCATCACCAGCAACCGTGATTCTTCAGCGACCTCTCAGCGTTTCGTGTGACCCTGCCATGATGCTCCATGGATCAGCCCCTGCTGGGCGCTGGGCGGCCGGCGACGCACGGCTTTTCGGACCCGCTCTTTCGAAGGCGTGGCGGACCCGCGCAAGGGAAAGGATGGCGAACGCGGACGGGTGCAATAACTAACAGCACCATTTGATAGAGTGTTTTTGACTGGCTGGTGGTTTTAGACATGTTCGGTGAAACCATTAGTTTACATTGGTGTGTTTTTTTCCAATGGTTTGTCTATCTCATTTGTGATAGAAACCAGCGGGAAAAAGTGATCCAACAAGAGATGATTAAGGTGAAATCAATTGGATGAAGCATGGCTTGAAGGCATAGGTCGAACAGTGGGTCAATCAAAACACGGTTCTGGGGTGGGTTTGTTCTGTACTGTCATTATTGTTAGTTTTGAGTAGTAGTTGTCGGTTTTAAATGGTGTATGTTGTTGGCAGTTTGTTATTTAGCTCATATCCAAGTGTGAAGTGTGTCCGTTACTCAATGCTTCTGTTGGCAATCATTTGTTACGATCAAACGAACTAATATTTATAACAATCAACAATTGGCAGAATGAATGCATCAAACTTAACGAGCCAACAAGATTCACAAATTGACTCACCAGCATTAGCTCAATACCACGCAGAACCAGCCTCAACGTTCACGTTCACCATCAACCATAGCTAAACCATTGGGAGTAAAGCATCCAGCTGTTCATGGTGGTACCATCCAGCTGGTCAGTTCATGCAAAGGAACCAGCAACTGACCTTCAACTCTAAGCTATTCTCTGGCAGCATCGCGGTAAATCAACCACAGAAAGAACCGGCTTACAGATTAAAACTGGTCGATTTCACTTCCGGCCAAACTTATACTGCATTATTACAACTGGTTTACCTATAAAAACTGGTGGTTGATCTTTCAAAACTGGTGATCTACCTAAAAAAGAGCGTGATTTACCCATCAAAAGCGACAGAATCCACTATAGTCATGTAGATGTAACTCATGACAAACCAATTTACCCAAAATTGGCGATCAACCATGATAGACATGGCTGAGGCCCTCCCCAAGTGTCATCATGGTCACCTTGGTTGCGAGCCATGGAGGCTTGGACCTTTGGTGTCCGAGGCGGGCCTCGAATTGGAAGATCTCTGGCGCGTGGAGGCTGCGGAGATGGGTTGATGGGTGACTACATGGATGATCATCACAGCTGGTATTGCGGTTTCAAGTGAGTGGTTTATATCCAGAAGCATATGTTACTAAACCATAGAAGTGGGCTTAGTTAGTTAAGTAGGTTTACTGACCACATGGTCATCCATGGTTTCAAGTGGGGTTTACTACTTGGATGACCATGGATTGAAGCCACTAAACCATAGGAGTGGGCTTAGTGACCATGGTTAGTTTGGGGTTAGTGACCTGCTTTCGAGGTTTGAAATAGTGGTTATAGTGAGCATGCTCAGTTTGGGGGATGATCATGGATTAAAACCACTAGAGCATAGTAGTGGGGTTAACAAACATTGTAGCAACCATATTAGTGGTTTATAACCATAGTTGATGATGGTTTTGAATAGTAGTGCTTAGAAACCAGAGTAGTGGGGTTAGTAACCATAGTGGGGTTGATGGTTGATGCTCAGTAACTATAGTAGTGGGATTTGCGTCTCGGATGAGAGCTGTGGTATACTACTTGGATGATCATGACTCGTAGGAAGAGATTAGTAAAGGTTTGGAATTGGTAAATGGTTTACAATTGATGTTTTTTTTTGATGGTTTCCAATCAGTAAGTGGTCAGTCACAATGGTTAGTTTGGATTAGTTTAGCTACCTTGTAAATTGCTTATAAGGTGATTTACCATGATTCTATGTGGCCCCACATCCAAGTAGTGTGTTTGTGTTTGTTTCGCAAAAAATGGTCGTACCTACAATGACCGTCCAGCTGTTCACTTCACCATTAACAGGGAAAGCATAATCGCCAGTGACGGCTGCAGGTACACCCTGGCGAGTTGGACAAACCCATGGTTCTTGATGACTTGCTGGTGTTTTTCCATGATATCGTGATTTCTGAAAATAGGGAACCCCCAAAATGCTTGGATTTTTAATGTAAATGACTATGAATGGATGATTTGGGGGGTCCCCTATTTTGAGAAACACCCATGTACTCATATGTGGTGGTTCCTCAAAAGTAGGAGACCCCCAGTCATCATCCTTCATATTAATGATTTATAGTCATAAACCAACCAGAACTTTGGGGTTCCCGATGGCTTATAGTTGGTCTATCCATGTCTACCTCCGATTAATTGTTGGTGATTTTCCCTATTATTAACCGTTATAAGCCATACTTCAACATGGAAAATTCCATGGTTTCCCCGCAAAAACCCATGGTCTCCCCATGAAATCTCATGGCTTCCCATTGAAATCCCATGGTTTTCCCAGCGTTGTTTTCGTGCGCCAGGTCGATGTGGCTGCTGCTGATGCACTTCTCCAAGAGAAGCTGAAGCTCCGGCGCAGTCGTGCAGCTGGTGGTGCCCACACGTACCGTCACCGTGCCATGGTTTAGGATGGTTGATGAGCTGGTCAGTAAGCTTGTTAACAAGCTGGCTGATGATGATGATGATGATGATGATGAGGAGGAGGAGGACGATGATGATTAATGAATACTAATGACATAATAAGCATAGTGATGGTTATGCAGTGATGGTCAATAAGCTGGTTAGCAGGCTTGTTAACAAGCTGGCTGATGATGAATGATGATTGAATAGCCAATGATGGTTCATAATGGTTGATGGTTGCGACTGGTCTGTGATCAATCTGAAGCAATCTGAAGGGACACGTCATAGTACGCCAGGTATCAACCGAGTACCACCACAGCAAGCTCTTGGCCTCAGCGAGGGTCAAGAATTCTGGTACTAAACCTGCTAAACGGACACAGCAGTTAGCAGTTCCCTACCCTTAGTTGCGAGCAGGGAACAAAATGGCGAATGTGCCATGTGCAAAATAGTGAAAAATCGTTAACAATGATGCAAAATAGTGCAAAATGATACACACATAATTTGTACTTGCATTGGCCAATACATCTGCTACTTATATCTGCCGGTGGTTTCTTAGTGTTTACAGGAAACTGTTGGGTACTGACGGTACTACATGGTACTACCAACCATTAGAACCAATTAGGGCACAGGAAACGGATCATTTTTCATTTTTTTTCATTCCGAGGGTCTTTAGGGCTGAAGTCAAGGCATTGCTCAGTTGATTTTCACAACTTTCATGTTGGACATGAATCCCACATAAAGTTCAATATTACAGTTGAGAGTTCCAAAGGGATATGAACAATCAAAGTGGTGCAGGATTTCCTCCATCATCCGACTGAAGGTAATGATTTTCAATTATGTTTACCCTGCAATTGCGAAATAGACTAGAACAAGTGGGCACAGAAAAGTCTCGTCGACAAAAAAATCGAACTGCAGGGTTGCTTTCCGCAGCGTAACTGCTACGTTCAAGCAGTTCTTGCCCATTTCATGCCCACTTGTTCTAGTCTATTTTGCACTTGCAGGCTAAACATAGTTGAAAATCACTCGCTTCAGTCAGCACCTGCACAGCCCTGCTAGGTACTTATGTGGCCAAGGGCCCCCCCATGAGCCCCATCAAAAACCAGCACACCCTTGGAGCTGACCCAGGAAGCGGCAAAGCCATGGCGGAGGGAGCAGCTTTGCTACATCCTTGCGTTTCTCGGTGCCGGTGCTGACCTGACCATGTGGAGGTTATGTCGAGTCTAGTTCAGTGGCCATACATATCTAATGCTGTAAACGTACATGGCTATGGGTCAAGCAGTTAACCAACAATAAAGGGGGGTAATAACCAACAACCTGTAGGAAAACGATGGTTAATGATAGGGGAACCAGGGGTACCGGGTTTTGACCCACAGCCATAAGAATACATATGATATGATGATATGATGATTTCAGTTGTATTTGCATAAGTATATTACAACCCACACATGCATATTAGCTTTAGAAACAACTCATTTATACTCATACTTATACTTTAATCACTTTTTGTATATATATATATATATAAGTGTATAGATTCATGTAAGTATCTGGACCATATATATATATATATATATATATCGATGCAGATTTTCAATTTTGAATGCATGCATGTGCAAGTTGGTTCATCCAGACATGCATGACCTGCTGGCCGAAATTATGCCTGAGACCGTTACCATGACCCAACCACCCATTAATAGCCATTAATTATGAACCATGCCATGATTATATAATAGCCATTATGAACCAAAATTAACCACCATTAATCACCATATTAACCACCATATCAATCACCATATCAACTATAAGCCATTGACCATAGTTGACCGTTCCGTCAAGCATGTTTGATTAACCACAACTAGCCACCCATTCATAGCTAGTGTTGGCCATGAATAGCTATAATTAGCAGCCAGTATCCGCCAATCAGTGGTTTGCTCATATTTAACCATTATCATATTGGCTATGAAACCATATCGTATAACCATTACAAAATCATGACAACCATGACATAGAACCGCTAGATAAGCCATTTATAACACCATTACTAAATACCTTGTCATCATAACATGTAACCGTTACTTGTATAACCACAATATGAGCCATTTTACAACTATAACCATCATACAATCATCATGTAATGATCGGTATTTTAAAGCCACTACATACCCAGTACTGACCACCCCACCCGTGCTAAGGTTTGCCAGACCTGGTGGCAGTGCTGTGGTCGGCTTTCTGGCCCCAGAATCTTAAGCCAGCATTGATCGCAGGTGGTGCCAGCATTAATGGTTGATCATGATTAATTATGGTTAATTAATATTCATGGTCATGTAAATATATTTATGGTGGGTAAGAATTGTTGTTGTTTGGGATTAGCAAATTATGGTTGAGAATGGTTAATCATGGTTAATTGTAGTGCATTATATTGCATTATAGTTAATTGATAATGCTGGTGATATATCTTATATATATATATGTATATATATTATACATAAGTATGTCATGCTTATTTATCATGATTTCTCAAAATAGCGGTGCCAAACAATGGCTGGTTTATGACCAAAAATGATTATGAATGGATAATTTTTGGGGTTCCCTATGTTGAGAAACAGGTTGTTAATTGAAATTGTACTTGATAAATGATGGCCAACAATGTTGATTATGGCTAGTTGTGGTTGATCATGGTTAGTTGTGGTTGATCACGGTTAGTTGTGGTTCATCATGGTTGATTGATCATTCATAATTGTTGTTCTGAATCAGGCAATCACTCTTACTACTGATCCTGCTTTGATGACCAGTGATATTCATGGTTATTTTGGCGAACGGTTGATGAGTAATGAAGCATTCTTAAAGATTGAATGATATATGGTGATATAATCAGGATTTAAAATTAAACAATCATGGCCAAGAATATTGATGGTCTGATCAAACATTATGATTCTGACAAACAATCGTTAATTTTGATTGCAGCATTGCTGGAATATCAGACTCAGACGCTATCTTTGAGTCATCATACTATCAAAACCTAATAATGGACTCGTGTTGTGTGAGCCAACCACACATAGATGAACATGGAGCTCGTTGCGGTTCCCGGTATCTTGCTTCATGAGGTTTTAAGGAAGCACACACACACATCAAAAACAAAATCATTGTGGCAACGATGCGGAACAAGTGATGTATTTGGATGGTTGAACTCGGTTGCAAACCTCAGCGTGACGTGATAGGTTTACTTGAGTTTGCAAGAAGCAAGGGAACAACAAAACACATGCTGGGGTGAAGCGCCAAGTAGACTGAATTGTACCAGAGTCTATTGTCCATCATTACCGGTGATTGGCAGTGGATGATGACGGTCGGTAATGGTTATAGCAGGTAATACTCATCCTCAAAGTGTGACAGATGTAATTATTTCACAGTAGGTTCCTGAAGTAATGATTGGGAGGCTTGAACAACTGAGCCTCACTGTGCAACAAACGCCATTGTTGGGCTGGATTTGTCCGTAAATGGTAATACCCGCCAAAATTGCTATCTATAATAGGGAGACCACTAATCATAGGCGTTTAAGAAGGGGTGCACCATTTGTGGACAAAGACATAGTGACATAGTGAAAAAACAATGTTTAGACTCAACAAGAGACACATTAAGAGACAAGCTAGAAAGAGGATGTCAACGAGAATATTCATTCTGAACCCATGCTAGGTAACGGTACAAGTGCGGATTGACCTCGTTTCAAGGTTACATTTTCCCTAACATATCTTCAGCATTTTTAAGCCATGATTCAGAATCCATGCATTTCACCAGATTTGGATGAGAACCATCCCATATAGCGTCAATTTTTAGTATTATCATCATTGTTATTATCATTATTATCACCCTATATTTATGATAATTACTTGAACACCAAAAAGCGCCCACTGTTATAATTATTATATATTGTTATTATTATCATAACAGTTATTGTTATAGTTATTATTATCATAACAGTTATTACATATTGTTATAGTTATTGTTATTAGTATTATTGTCCCATCCTTTTGCACCAAGAGCGGGGCGCTTTCTGAGGATGCTTCCAGCGAGCCTCTTCAAGTTGGCGGCAGACTTACTGAGATATGTGAGCGACCGGGGCCCCATCCTCAATGGGCCACCAAGGTTCCACGGGGAGGCTACAGCAACAGCCGGTGGTTTCTTAAGTCAGTTTGGGAACCCTCACCAATTTGTTTATTCCAGTTGAATAAACCCACGGCTGGTGGTTTCTCAGATCAACAGCTGGTGGTTTCTCAAGCTGGTTGGTTTAGTACTGTAAATTGTTCATATGAGATGATAACTGGGGCTCCCATATTCCGAGAAACCACCACAGAATGATTGTTGATAGCGGTAGCACTGATTATGTGAATCATCCAGCTGCCAGTTGTTGGAGTTGTGCCTTAAAACCACAATGGTTCACGCTACATATCACTAATGATTGTCAATAATGGGTTCATGTTCATAATCCTCCACCTATTTCACCATAAATACACACAGTGATTTCCCATCAAGCATTGGGAGTTGAGAATTGGATCCCCTTGATGGTTGTGTTCCTACATTGTTGTTTATGGGAACAGCGACAGTGGTCCACGAAAGTAGGGTTACAACAAACGTCAAAGATCTCGAGCCTAGATGATGGTTTTGGGTGTACCTACACCTCCATAATCAAGCCCATCAATCAATATTACTCGATATTACGTGGATATTTTTGCAATTAGTTTTTGGTGTTTTGTCGTTGCTGATTATTTCCAATCTCCAGCTTGTTTTATCTTCCCGGCAGAACCCTGTCAATGATGCCTGTTGCACTTGGACAAGTTGAGCATGTTTCCCATCGAGTCAGAATATTGTTACATATTTGGGGCGACAAACATACGACCGCAAGAGAGTTTGGACCTCTTGGTTCTGTTGTGACAATGCTTGAAGCCAGTCACATGTTTCAGATGTATCGAAACGGCTGGAATGTGGTTTATTGTATATAATCGTTTGCTCATGGCTTCTGGCTATGTCTCCAACAGGAAGCACGCCTTCGTCTTTGCCTGCGTCTTGGGAGGCACAAAGGAAACATTCATGTTATTTCCCACTAGATTTTGATCCTTTGCCGGCCCTTTGAGTTTTGAGATTATTCCCGTTGCATTTTCTTCTGCAATTCCAGTTAGTGCTCCACGAAAGGTTTCACCGCCCCTTCCTCTCCATGGTGTGTATTTCTTGCACGAGTTGATCATAACATCATCCACACACATGTTTTTTATGCCATGGTCACTGCCTCAGGTACCCCTTTCTATCCCTTGACATACCCAGATGGATGTTCACCCTCCCAAAGAATTAGTCACTAGTCCTGAGAGGCCAAGAAGACAACGATTGGGGCCCTTTCTGCACAACACGCAGCCCTAAGCCCAAAGCCCCAAGCCCAAGCCTAACACCGAGGCCGTTGAAATTCCCTCATGACGAGGTCAATGCTTCCCACCCTGATCCCCACAAAACGTGTCAGGTACCTGCATACTTTCTGTCCCAACTTTTGGATCTCATGGAGGCTCACGAGGTGCACTCCGCAGCTGATGGGTCACCAGAGCATGATGATGATGATGATGACGATGATGATGATGACGATGATGATGATGATGATGATGATGATGATGATGATGATGATATACAAACATAAGTAGACACATGTTTTGACGTATGCATTGATGTATATGAAGATGCATGTTTCAATATTTTCATTGCTCTTAGGTATAAAGAGCTCATGCGTTTTCAAGTGTGACGATACGTGCACATTACATATACATGCACTCGTTTCTCAGGGGTTACGTTGCAATCTTGTTCATAGACATAGGCGTCCGCTGCCGTATCATGATGTAGCCCATGGGGGACAATCCAGCATAGCAACACAATGCCCACCTGTGCGTTTGATTCATCCTGTAAGCAGATATATTGCCTGAATTTTACGTTGGTGGTTGTACCTGGGAAACTTGTTATTATTCCTGTGACAAGTATTGCATTTACGACGTTTAGACACAGCTCATGTACAATATGCATGCACTTATATCTTTTGAAAGTGGCTCAATCAGCAGCAGAGTCAGGGTTTTGCCAGCTGCCATATAGATTCTTGAAGGTGAACTGAACAAAATGATAGGCCAAAGCTAACATGTGCTGCCTTCTGCGCAACTACCTGCGTACATGGCTTGCGGTGAGTCACTCAAACCCATGACTGGTTGTTGCTTGCCGCCTATTCTCACTCCAAACTCCCAACCTGCTGACATCAGTTTGGCCAGTTTGACGTTCACCCTTGTGGAACGAGCCCTTGGCATCAAGTTGGCTACGACCAAACTTGGATCAACTCAACAGCTTGCACCAATCTACAAAGAGAGAAAGATGTTGTGAAGATTTCTTTAGCATCCCTCCTTCCAACGCCTGCAGAAACACTTTTCTTGCCAGCCGGTCACCACCTACCCCCAGCCCTTATCAGTTTCACCAAACTCGTTTCGTCGCCGCTGGTTCAAACTAGTACCAGCTCAAGGTTGGGGAAACGTTTCACAGCTCCAGGACACTTGGCTTTCGCAGATCGATTTGTTTTAGTAGTCGCCTTTGCTTGCGCAGATGGGACCGCCGGTAGGTAAAAATTCACCGCTCCATCAGCTGAATTGTGGAAGTAAGCATCGATTTTATATTTCCCCTAACAGGACACTCATGCAAACGATAAACCGTGTCGATCATTACTTTTGCTTGAATCGAGATGATCAGTATGAGGATGTGTGAGGTATGTGTTGGAACCCACAGCTTGCATACAGTAAGGACACCATTACATGCACAAACACATTTTAGTTTGATGAGAGCGAACAAAAATGATTTGGCTGAATCCTGCTGGGTTGGCCTTGAATCTCTTCACAGTGTCGTGCAAGCCCCAAAATTGGATGCCATGGAAATCACATGAAATCACCATTACTGGATGATGGAACTTCCTGCTGGTGCTGTTGCCCAGGAGGGATAGGAACAGACAACTTGGAAGTCAATTTCAGGGTGGTTTGGGCACACTGTTTTGACAATATGATTGATTAAAGGGGTATTCCACGGTCCTGCTGAATCAAAGATCATCGATCATGCGCCATCTTGGGCCACTTTATCACCGTCACTTTTGCTATTGTTGATTGTGGTGATCACTTGGGTCCAGTATGCAATCCCTTGTGATTTTTATTCCGTCACAGTAGTCTTCCTCCCACCGTTCTAAGGCAATAAGATGTCCCTTTCTTCATGTTTGGATTCTAAGCACCATCCACTGCCATCCACCATCGTTTACAGTTCCATCCTCCAATCTAATCAATCACCTTCAGTGCCAGCAGGGGTGTGACACAGAACACTTGAACTGAGGATGATTGACTACAATGAAGACTGGCTTTTCTCCACCATCTTTCGTCTGGACGGCTCTGTCGCACTGCGGTCTACCATGTTTGCACTGCCAGCCGCATTGCTTCTTGGGCTCCAATCCGTGTTAGACGCGGAGTCTGTTGGATGAGAAAGAGCTTGCCCCGGTGATCCCCGGTGTGCAAAACCGGTCAAGGTTAGTGCTAATGATTCGGTACATGATCAACAATATATTGACTTAGAGTTTCAATGGGTTTCAAGCGTTGAAATTTGCGAGGCAAACGGGATCCACCAAGAGAAATCCCTGGAAACCAACCAGCCAGGGTACTGCATCCTTGGAAAGGACCATGGCAAACGTGCATTGCATCCTTGAAACGGAGGGTTGGTGGCAGCAAAGGGCCTTGATCAGTGCTTGACTATCAAGGCATTTCGAGACAAGGCCAATGACACACATAGGGCATTCATCAGTGCTCGTGTGTGGTGCGTGTTTGCATGTGCTATCATCATTTGGAGCCATTGGGAATGCTTGAGCCATACCGATGGGTTTTAAGAATTCTCGAGCCTTAATGACCTAAATCCATAACCCCCCCCGTTTTAGTTCAGCAAACGTAGTGTCATGGTAACATGTCCTTTTTGTGACATTTGCTAAATATAAATAAATGTTGATCATTCTGGCGTTGATGCTTCCTACTTCAATCCTTTGGTGTCCGTGGGACAACATGTCTTCACCAATGAACTTCTCTGGTCACCACCATGCATACCCAATGCCCAGAATCCTGCCACCTGTGTGGTTTTTTACCCAGGGACCACCTGTGGTTACCCTTGGACCACCCGTGGATGCTGGAGCTTCAGGTTTTCGTTGCTGCTGATGTATGTGGATGACTTCGTCCCTCAGATGCAGCTCTGGTGATTGACCTTTCCCTCACCCATGGAGTGCCATTGAGTGCGACTGTTGCCACAAAAATGCATAGAGACATCCCTTGTAGAGTTCTGCTCCACAAAAGTAGACACAGACACAATACCCTGCCCCATGTGAGCCCAGATGGACTGGGGAAAAATCCTCAGTCTTCGGAGTTGGGTGTTTCTCAGCTAAGACGAAATTGCAGGACATGAGAATCACCAGGAACCAGAAGCAGCAGAATCCAATCCGTGGAATTCCAAATCCACTTTCTGTTGCAGCTAGGACCCGAGGATCCATGCGGGTTGATTATGATCCCTTACTGGTGTGTACCTTGATCAGCAGAGAATCATTGTCTGCCCTTTCTGCCAAGCCACTCGTGGCGAAACTTCACGACAGCAGCCAAAAGGTGGCTGTTTCCCGCTGAGGTGGAAGACTTCAGAGAAGACCTGGGATTAGCCATGTTGGCCAGCAGCCACTTGGCAGGACCTACTTCAAACTCGGTCATTTGGAAGATTTTATTTTCGATGAAATGAACCATGGTAGATCTATTAGGTACCCAGCCATCTATGGTAGATCTATTAGGTACTCTCTATGTTTACATGTCGGTTTAGCCAACCAGGCAGCAGCCCCCCTGATCTACCATAGATGGTGAGTACCTGGGTGGCGCGCGGACGAGGTCAGATCTGGAACGCCTCAACGGTGGTCTTGGTCTTCCTCCTGGGCTTCAGAGCCAGACAGGTAGCGGTGGGGCCATGGGGCATGGCTGGATCTGCGCCTGGCCTTGGGATATGACTCCATGGTACCATGGACCCCAGGAGGGAAGTGAAGCCTCGAACTAGCCATGGTGAAAGTTGTTCGAAGTGGAGAGGCACATCCCATGGTATATGCGTAGCGGGCAGATGATTTCAGCGATGGTAGACATGCCATACTACTTCAGCAATGATTGGTTTTCAGGGAGATTCTGTTGGGAGGATCTTCACACCTGTGACTGCTCAGCGGGGAGTGTTACACAGCCAGGGGAGTTGCAAACCATGGGTACAAAGCACTTATGCCAAGGAGGTCCTGAACGAACATGGTGTCATTCCACCATGTGTTTGACGACCTGACGATTGTTGCTGAAAGAATGATTATCGAGGAGTTTCTTAAGCCATAGAGGTGCTCCCAGTTATCATCCAGTTTAATTATGAATCATTTCTAGTATTCAACCATAACTTTGGGGCGCCCGATTTCAAAAAAAAATAGTTTATATACTATTCGGCTTTTTCTTTTGAGACTAACCTTCATGGAAATTCATAACAAACAATTCCAATAGGTGGATCGCGACCAGTAAACGTTCCCTTTGCCACGGAGTGTTTGCTACAGACTGGCACCCGGCTTTTTGTTGGACAGGCCAGGGGAAGAGAGCTATGACCTTTCTACAGGATAGCGGCATGTTCAATTTTAAGGGGAAAATGAACACCATTTGACCGTTGGTGTGGAAGAAAACTCAGTGTCAACTGGGCTTTTTTTGGACTCATCGAGTTGATTAGGGATGCGATTCTCTCACATTCCAGCTGTCCAAACGAGTGTTTGAAGACCCTGCTCTTCCAGATAACCTGCACTCCTTCGTTCATTGCGCATGTCAAGAAAATCACCGAAGGTGAACATAGCAACACATTAACATCACCAGCTGCTCACTACAATGTTTACGGGCGACAGATGCATCGATTTCACCGCCAGGGCTTGGCGCGCTTTTGGGAGGGCACCGGTCTTCTGCATCAAATGCGGGGGGAATCTTGGTGCTATTACTGGGTGCTGTGGCGGTGAGGACCGATGGCATCCGGGGTCCCAAGATTGCCATGTGCCACGTGTGTTTCTTGTTGTTTCCGGAGCTTGACTTTGGGCGTGTTTCGGGGCACTCAGCAAGTTGACAGCGCAAGCCTCTTCACTTGATCATTGGCATCCCATGGGATGAGCGCTGATACCCTCACGATGTTTTGATGGCAGAGGAGTCATGTTGGAGACGCGTCACTGGTACGACTTTGGATAATGACTTTGGATTGTTCTTGCTGGGTGCATCATTCGAAACGATGATCCAGACAGTATGGTTTCTTATATCCTATTGTATGAACTGTGAGTGTTTGATGTTTTAAATCTTCAGCTTGAAGCACTATAGTCGCATAGTCGCAGCAATCATACAATTTGAATCCAAGATTTATACAATCATACAATTCCTATGGGTGAATCAGCCAATGGTATATCCTGTCAGCTTTACATGCCCAGCCTTAGTTAAACCCACAACCCGGTTGGCACCCAGCCATGGTATATCGCCACTGAGCTGAGGAATGGTTCGATACCGTTAGCAATTGTGCTCCCAGGCTGAAGCGGCCGCGGCTGCGGCCAGAACAGGAGCTACCAGAAGCTGGTTGATTTGCTTGCTGGTTGATGATGGCTGGCCAGCAGCAATGATCCTTAGCCTTATGGTTGATGATGGTTGCTGAAAATGGTTGATGGTTGCTAAATGGTACTTAATGGTGCTTAATGGTGCTTAATGACGGTTAATAATGGTTAATGATGGTTGATGGTGATTAATGACGGTTGATGATGGTTGATGATGGTTGATAGTAGGTGGTTGCCGATCATTTTTTCATCAACCATCATGGCTACTGGTCACGATTGATGAAACACGATTCTTGGTGACGGTGGATGATGGCTCAACCACTGGTACCATCGCTGGTCGGCTCTCGAAAGCTCCTCATGATTTTTTCAGGCACGTTGGGTCTAGAAATCAATATGCAAACATCATTCATGATCCTAAGAAACACCATTCATCAGCAGTTGGGGCTACCACTTGCAGCCATCGTAGTTTCTTTCATTCG
The DNA here is from genome assembly GCA_009767595.1 of Symbiodinium kawagutii. Taxonomy (NCBI): domain Eukaryota; class Dinophyceae; order Suessiales; family Symbiodiniaceae; genus Symbiodinium; species Symbiodinium kawagutii. The sequence continues at coordinate 510,084 of VSDK01023828.1, forward strand.
CCACAAGCATCATGGCCCCTGCACGGCAGCTGCACGAGAAAGCACATCCAGGTCCAGTGTGGTAATCAAGACTTGCCAACTGCCAAAAATGCACATCCACGCAGTCCAAATCATTTGTTTTGGGGCATGGTTTGGGGGTACACTATTTTCATGGTGCTCAACATGGGTGAAATTCTCAAGTTGACTGTTTGTCAAATCTTGTTCTGAAGCCACTTTCTCTGAGTTGTGCACTGTTGTGACATCTTCGGATCATAGCACTTCTCGATGGCATTTTTTTCAGTGGTGAGAGCCCATTCATGAGGGAGGTCCTATGGGTTCCTCACCTTTTCGTTTCTTCTTGCCACGCCCATAGGTTCCAGGGGGGTTGGGTCGCGGCCCGTTCAACGTGCCATTTCCGCTAACACAGCTTGGATCTGAGGTCACGTTCTCCATCAGTGCTCGGCCCAGCAAGCCGCAAGAGGTCATGGCCTTTAGGCATACACTCGTCAGGCACCGGGGGTGGTGGCAGGGTGGCACTTGGTGTGGCACTTTGTGTTGCGGCCCCGTTCAAAGGAGAGGAGGAGGCTGTGAGCCCGTGAGCATGACACTCAAGTTCAAGAGTCACCTTATGTCAAAACGTGCATGCAAAACCTGAAGCAGCCCATATTTGCAATGATATTGCATTACAATCCTTGCGCTAGATCTCATGAGGCCCTGCGCCAGAAGCCCTTTCGAAGTCATCGATCAACCAGCTTGTGACGGTGACTCGAACCGCCCATGATCACCACCAGCAACCATGACCAGGGCCCACTGCTCCGCCGAAAAATCACAGGTTGATGAGTCTGTGCCACGGGAGCGCTCTCGAGGAGTTTGGGGGACGGCAAGGTGGTGTTGAGACACCAGACATAGGCGGTTTCTCAAAACAGAGGACTCCCAAAACTGGTTGGCTTATTACTATAAGTGGTTGACTTGGTTAACATTGGATGATTGGGGGGTACCCCTATTTTGGGAAACGACCACATCGGCTTCTAAGTGTTGTTGTGAGATCAGTTGATGGTTGATTGATGGTTCGTTGATGGTTGATTGATGATTCATTGATGTTCAATGATGATGGTTCATGGATGTTCATGGTCCATATTGATTCTTAACGATGGAGGACAACTCCAAGAAGCAACTAGTGGGTGATTGTTCATACGGGATTCAATGTTAACTATCGCGTAGTTAGCAATTGAGATCAAGATACCTGGATGCTTCATGTATTGTATAGGAACCTACATTCACCTGTAAAGTTGCCCGTGAAAATGAAGGTGAATCTACCATACATGGAGTACTTGAGATACTGAGCTGTGTGGATCTGGAACATGTGTGGACTCGCTCTTGTTGGCTGGGTCCTCACTATCAACGATCACTAAACAAGGTAATCGTTGGTGATGGCAAATGATCTAATCAACCCGTTTGGTGGTTTCTCAGAATAGGGGTACCCCTAAAATAGTTGGTTTAGCACTATAAGTGATCGATACAAAGGATGATTTGGGAGTACCCATATTTTGAGAGACCATCATTTGTTAATAGTTTTCATCGCTTATTGTTAACCCAGCTTGGATATTATGACAATTCACCACTTGTTTGATCCTTCAAACCATTGGTCATTGTTGTTGGTGATGTTTCTTTGTAGTCACTTCATTGCATGTTAGCCATTCATGTGGCTGAATCCATGTCATGGTACTTGTTGACGAACAAGTAGCCGTTAATTATCAAGAACTTGTTGGTTATTTTTGGTTTCAAATTAATGGCCATTCTAATGGCTGGTTGAGTATCATCAACCATTGCTGTTGGATGATTGTTGTATAGTGGTCATTGATCATCATCATGGCCGCCACTATCTTTCGTGATGTTTGCTCATCATTACTACGTCACTATTGTTTTTGGTTCATGAATATATTTGATATGATATGACTGTAGCCAGATAATATTAGAAGTGTGTTTTGACATGTTGTAACCAAAGCTAGGTACGATCACAACTACTTTTGCAACAATCATGTGTTGTGTTACCACTTGCAAACATGATTAGTGTTGCTTTCAGCACTTATCTAACCAGTTGCTTGACCATCATGCACCCATCATGCACCCATCATGCATCCATCATGCACCCATCATGCACCCATCATGCACCCATCATGCACCCATCATCATCATCATCATCATCATCATCATCATCATCATCATCATCATCATCATCATCGTTGCTTAAACCGTCCTTTCTATCAGTGATTAAGCCATCATAATCACTGTCATAGTCATCGGTCAAACCATCCCCTTACATCCTTTCCATTCAAACAACCTCGGGGCCGGGCGACGTCGCAAACAAAAAACGATGCTCACTGCGATCGTTGTGCGTCAGGAGATCTCGGGTGATGTGGCAGAGCTTAGAGTCATAGAGACTCGGAGGATGGTTGGTATCCGTGATGCTGAAAAAGATGGTTGAGATAGAGATAGTGGTTAAGATAATTGCTAGCAAGCTGGTGCTGCTGAGTATCCTCATATGAATGATGTCAATGATGCTGAAGAAGATGGTTGATATAACGGTTAGTACGATATGAAATAAAGTGATTGCACATAGATTGTGAATATTTGGTTGAGACTCGGAGGATGGTTGGAGACTCGGGAGACGCGGATGGTTGAGATAATGGTTAAGATGATGGTTAGCAAGCTGGTGCTGAGTATCCTCAGACATGTCAATGATGAAGATACTGAAATGATGGTTGATAATGTTTTGCATAGTAGTCAATCGTGGGATCATGACCATCATTAGTGATTTTTACAAACAATGGTCCTAGAAAGAAAACCAAACATCAACTTTTTTGGGCGGGCCCCGAAGGAAAATCTTCCAATAGCTTAGCCCCTTAGGCACCAAGCCTCCTATTCGCTCAGACTGATGGATGTACTCGTTCACTGACTGTACACTCCGTATCACTAAATGAACCAAGCAAGGATGAACCATCGCCTTTCTTCACCACAAGCTGAATCCCTTGCCTGAACATAGATTCACCCTTGCGACGCCCAAAGCGTTTGAGAACAACAAATGCAAATCCATGCACAGCAACTTTTCAACCAAAGGGCTTACAATTCCATTGTTTGCAGTATTTATGTCTCATGTTCATCCTTGCATGGCATATTTATTGGCATTCAGCTGCCACAGATGTGCATGCAAATAGGTTCAGATGTTTGATGATGTTTGCATGGGCTGGAAACAAACTGTACAATGCCCAATGATATAGAACTATTTTGTATTTCCATCTTGCAAACTTTCAGTGCACACACCTGAGCGACACCAATAACGTGATATTTATCAATACCATTAATTTCCAGCTAATCCAATTAATGGGTGAGATGAGTTTCACCATGAATTTGCTGCTGACTGATGTTTTTCATTTGCTTCCTCCGGCCGTCCAGCTGTCCTCCCGAGGATGTCATGGGTTTAGATGCTCGAACCTTGCACCATCTCTGGGAGTGCAGTGAGGTGCATCAGTGCCTGGGGCTGAAGCCCACTGAAGATAGCCCCTGTAGCTGGTTGGAAGGGGGCATGGAATATGCGAAAAATGCCACCATAATGGCATGTTATTGCATGATTCATGGAAACATTGCATGACATGGCATTGTTTCATCCAAGAGCTGGCTGTTTCTTCACGAGCTCCAAGCAATCATCAAACTTTGAACCAAGTCTGACAGCTTCAAGAGCTTGAGGTGAAGAGCCTAGTCAGTTTCGATCACTCCGTAAAAAAGTTGAAATTTCACTTGTGTCAGTAATTTGTCTATGTATGTCTATGTCTAAGTGGTAAGTAGATGGCGTATGATGGTCTGCACCTGCAGTTCACCAACTCAAAAAGACCAGCCATCGGACTGGCATTTCTGGAGTACCATCATTGACGCAAAATCGGGTGCTGAAGATTGGTGGAGAAGTGGGGGAAAAAACATTTGGAAAATGTCGAGATTGGCATGGCACATTTGCATGTATATATAAACTATCTGTGGATATATACTATATATTTAAAGATATATATATATATATATGTATATTCATTTATTTATCTAGGTTTTTTCACCTACCTACAATATATGTATATATATATATGTTTCTAGAAATATACATGTATATGTATATGTCATGCATGTAGGTTTATATATTTATTTGTGCATATTTTCAGAATGTTTCGTCTCGTTCTCCATAGGGCGTCCTGGGTGTCCTGGTGATACCAAAGTAGCAAGCCGCACCTGTAGTGGGCTTGGTGCCGCGTCAATTCATGGGACTGTGAATCCGCCGGGGAACCAAACTGATGGCTAGTTGTTTTTTTTTTTCCCATGAGCCGGAGATAGTTTTTGTAAGCACGCTCTAACAGTGGCTGGCTATCGTGGGTTTTGGTGGCGCATATTAATCATCATTTGTTCCTTTCAATCACCCTTATCAATCCACCCTTCTAACTGGATATGTTCAGCCATCATTACCCGCAATATCCAACATCGTGAATCCTTATCAAGCATTATGAACCATTATGTGCAATCATCATAATTGACCATCATCAACCATCATCAACCATCATCAATCACCAACCATTATTGCCCTAGTGAACCATTTTACTTATCAACCATGACCTCCACTGGGCGTGTCCCTTTTGCGGGCATGGCTTCTGCCGTGCCGCACGCCAGCGAGGTTCAACCGGGTGGAGGTGTGTTTGCACTTGCTTCAGACCTTGATCACAAAGGCGGGGCGGTACCAGAGCAATCGTATGTAGAGATGTAGACAGATGTAGCCAATGATATTGAACACATGAATTTAGATATATGCGTTTATATTTTTAAATTGGTATATATATATATGTTTATTTATTTATTTTTTTATTTATTTATTTATTTGACAATATCATACATCTATTTACAAATACATTTGTCACAAGTATATCAATCTGAATCTGGATGTGCACTCTGTCACAGTTCAAAATGATGGTTCAACTGCAGTTTCTGTACACCTGGCTCTCCCTGGGGGGCGTCGTGACGCGTCGTGTGGTGAGGCCTTGGACGATGGGGTTCTGAAGATTCCACCGCCCATCCTGTCGCGCGTGTACCAGACGATCTCGCGAGGCTTCGTGAATCTGTTGAACACGAAGCTTGAACGCAGCAGGTTTTGAGGTCAGGGAAGCTCCGGGGATGTCTCTGTCGCCGTTGGGAAACGCAAAAATAGAGGGTTTAATGGGGGTAGAGAAATGTAAATGATAGGGCTAAAAGTTTTTTGAGTAAGGATGATGATAATTGAAAATAGAATGGATAAAGGTTTTTGTTGAGTGGTGGAACACTGATTAAGAATGGTTGTTGACAAGGGAAGGATAAGGAATAATAGGGGATATACCAACTGTAATGGATGGTTTATGTTTATAAATGGTTAGTTAGTATATGTTTGTATGGGATGATTTGGGGATACCCCTATTCTGAGAAACCACCACATGAGCAATGGAAAGGGATTGTGATTCAATGATACCAGTGATTCTGGACGAAGAGTGACCCTGGTTCACAGGTGTTGCATGGCTCAGGACTCGTGATTAGTCAATCTATCCATGCGTTGGGTGGTGAATATGGGCGGCTGATGTTGCTGAACCACCAGTCTGCAGCACTGAGTTGCTGGTAGTGATACATGATTATTAGTGAATGTGGTGGTTTTACTAAAATCCCGATGTTGATGTTATCCCATTTCACCACGCTTGCTGAGCAACATGTTGTTTTCCATGTTAAGAGGAAGGATGTAGGGAACACTTCCACGAACTGACAGGTTCAACCCGATTGGATGATTGGGTGATCCCATGGTGCCACCATGGCTGACATGACCTTCATACCACAGAAGTGGTGCTGATCTGTCAGTGCCACCTTTTCTTCACAAACTCTGGTGAGCGATTGTTCCTAAGCTGCATCCTGTAAGGATGCTCAATGATAAATATGTATATGTGACTGTAAGGATGCCTAAGGATCCTTATTGTTTACCACGACTGGTCGAGTTTATCCTTGAGAGCCACTCCCCCAGGGATGATGTGACTATCCTATGAAGGCTGAGAGAAGCCTTGAAACCACGGTAAGTAGTTTTACAGTAGAACTGGTTGTTGGATCAACCATTGGTTGGAGACAAGCCTTGAACATATAACTGGTTTGTGGATATCGGTGTTTCTTTTCGACATGTTTATATATACAGGTTTTAGTTGCTCCAATGTCTGGGACGATTGATTGACTTTTTTTCAGAAGCAGTTGAAACCAGACAGAAGTATAACTGGTTGTTGATTGGCTCTGATGCAGCTGCCAAATGATTTGAATGGCAGCAGCCTTTGAGGAAGAAAATCACCGACACAAAGTGACTCGGCCCAACATTTGCTGGTTGGTTGCTCTTCAGCAGATGTCAAACAACATTCTAGCAAGTCAAATATGAATTGACCGCAAAATGCAACGTGTTGTTACACAGTAACATGCATTAACTAATTCCTGTATATTATGAGATTATGATGTGCCCTTTTATTGGCCAGCATCATCATCATCATCATCATCATCATCATCATCATCATCATCCTCATCATCATCATCATCATCCTCATCATCATCATCATCATCCTCATCATCATCATCATCATCCTCATCATCATCATCATCATCCTCATCATCATCATCATCATCCTCATCATCATCATCATCATCCTCATCATCATCATCATCATCATAGACTCGAAATCCAAAGCTGAATCAGCCATTAAAGTCAATCAGCTTCATACAGCCGTGATTAGAAATGATTGTGCCCATGAGCTTTGAAATTTCCATCCGAGCATCGCAAAGCTTTCTGTCAAAGTGCGACACCACTGCAATCTTTCAGGGCTCTCAGTGCTGGACGTTGTACTCTATGCATATAGGTGTATATGTGTGCAGGTTTAAATCTCTATAAGATATTTAGTATTCAGTTTTTGGATACATAGATACTCACATACATGTGCATAACATGCCCACAAATCAGGTATCCCCTAATATCCTGCAATGGCCAACCAGAATTACTCCCTGCCATGCGTAGAAGATGCTGGTCCATCCCTGGTCTTGAAGAGTCTGGGCACTGAGTCTTTTTGATCAGTGCATGGGTGAATGCCAAATCTCAGGAAAACGCAGACCAGTAGGTGATGGTCTCCTAAGAAAGCCAGATTCAGGGTGTTCGTAGTCTTTCAAGTAGGTCCATTCTAGGCTATTCATGAGTTGCTGGGTGTTCTGGAGGTTCGGTTCCCCGAATCATACAGAAAGCATTTGCTGCAGCATAACAATGCATGAATCATGGTTGATAGTTGGCGGATCCTGTTTTAGTGGTTGAAGGATGGTACCAATGATTCATGGTGGCTAACTAACGAATAGAAAATAGGAGAGGTCGGGTTCACTGCGGCTTTGCCACCCACTAGGTGGTGGTTCCAGACGCCTGAAGCATCTCTTCATTCACACTAGCTTACCTGATTGAGAACGCGGCCCAACAAGTGCCATACCCAGCTCATCATTCTATGGTGTACTCGAGCATCAATATCATATCCAAATCCCTTGATCTAAACCTACATCCATTTATCAACTCGAGTCATCTAGGATTATTTTTTCATCCTTAGCAGCAGCAAAGGTATGGAGATGTACATCCAACTGGTGCATAGGTTGTACCATTATTTCTTGAATCCCAGCCCGAGGAATCAATGCCCAAAACAGGCAGTATATCAAATGTCAGAATTTTGGATGACATATCATGTTTTGGAAATACAATAATCCAGTAGTAGATAGAATATCCTCCCTATTGAATATATAAACTGCTTACATCCGCTTACCTATCGGGGATGGTTATACATATCATCGTTGCGCCAGAAAAAGCCAGTGTTAATCCGAAACATGAACTAACTTTTACCAGCCTATGACGGCCTTCCAACTGGTTGTTCAACCTGTGAAAGGCTGACCTTTTTAGAACTTTTTAGTGCAACCATGATGGTCAATCCCAACAGGTTCAAGTTGTTGAGGTCGTCCCCAAGGCGTCCTAAACATCAAAGGTTGGTCACTGTTTGCATGCTTTTGTTCTTGATCTTAGCTGGATTATGCATATAATTCTTAGCATTCGATCGCGATCTATCCAAATCTATGATCCCCACGGCTGATCGGCCACCAGTGGCAGGCTGCCACCGGGCCCCGTGTCATTTACGGCAAGCGCCGGCACCATGTGCCGGCATGGGCCGCTTGCCGCCCCGAGGTTTCCTTATCCCTTCGCCCAAATCATCGCGCTCTTCCTGCTGCTGCATTTGATCATGTCGCCTGCGCTCATCACGGCCTCCGTGCCTCACAAGGCGCAGCAATCATACGTACACCGTGGTGACCAGCAACTGCTAAGCTATGCAGGTCGCATGAGGTTACAATGGCGTTTGGTGGTTACTTATGGTTACTTATGGTTACTTAGGTTGTTGGCCATCTGAATGAGCATAACAATCACAAAGCAGGTCACTTACTAGCCATTTTTACAACCATCATGACAATCAAAAAGCAGTAATTAATGAGCATTAGGAACATCAGTGAACTAAATTGCTACACCCGTTGACGAACCTCTATTAGCCATTTTTACCCATATTGTAGTTGTTTAACCATGGTTATTGTCCCCTATTTATCCCTATTCTTAACCATCATAATCTCTTATAAGATTGATCACTGGTTGCACCACCCCATCGTTGCATTGGGAAATGATGACCTACAGGTCTTTAGCCTTGCAGATATGGCAATGCCATGCCTGGAACATCCTGGAACCATGCCATGCCTAAACGGCAGCCGCTTCGCAGGAGCTTCAAAGGTGCCAAATGGCCATGGCACCAAGAACCCCTAAAACAAGCCGCCCATCTCAGTTGATCGTGGGGGTGCTGGCTCCCCAACAGCCACATGGATATGCTTCGTCTCTTAAACTAGGGGTACCCCCAGTTATCATCCCATATTAACCATGTGTAGTACCCTCAAATCATCCCATATCAACATATATTAACCATGTGTAGTAACCAACCAGTTCTTGGGGCTCCATCTCTTGACCCAGTCCGCTGTTCCAAAGCTTGGGGACCTCCGCATGGGCATGTGATGAGCTGCTCGGCTTCCTTTCTGTGCCAGGTTTTCGCACCCATTCTCACGTTCCTCGCTGTGTTCAGCAGCTGGGCACAGCATTGGACCTGTAGAAGTGGTAAGAGCATATATATATATGTATATTTTTATATCATATATCACATACATATATATATATATATGTGTATTATGTACACTCTTGACCAATTACATTTTGATGTAATTTGAATGCATTGTAGCATTACAGCTATTTGTATATATGTATAGCATTACAGCTACAATGACGCGATATAGCTATATTGTTCCTATTGCGTAAATATCACATAGCATTTATGCACATGTATTGTCATATGTTTTTTATATATACACACTCTAGACATAACATGTTCATAGAAAATACATTGTTTACTTTATGCTCACTGGATATTGGATTTTTGCATATTTAGTTGTCATGACGCATGTTTTTTGTTTATTGCATTTACATTTGTACAAACATATACAGTATCTATGTTTCCCGTGCTATTGCAGTACAATATATGTTACATGATGTTTCATCATTAACCGCAAAGGAAGAGCTGATAGGTACTTTTGGAGTTGACAACTATCAACTGATAAACATGATCAACCATCATTAAGCATCAGGATTTAACTTTCAACAAGCAATGGTTTATCAACTATCATTTCATACAAATGATCATTAATGCGGTTGAGCAACCAAGTATTGATACCACTCCACCCGTTAGGACATACAATCAACCCACTATACTTAATTAATGATGATATAATCAACTGATAGTATACCATGATCAGCCTACTATTCACCTTAAGCATACTATTCACCTTAAGCATACCATGATAATATAACTATCCTCAAGCATACTATTCACCTTCAGCTTCACAACCCCTGGCGAGACCGGTGATTGTCACATCCAGTGGGTCCGGGTCACTCCGGCCCTGGGGCGCCTCCCATCGTTCACGGTCTCAATTCCACCAACATGGGAATCAATTCTCCGTAGATTTTTTGAAGTCCGGTATCATCAATTAGGTCTGAGTATTACTCATGATCCATCCTGACTTGTCAAGCACTTAGGTATGTTTGCATTGAACTTCATCAGCATTGAACTTGAGAATCCTTTTGGTTTAGATGCGAATGACCTGCCATTGACACACTTCCAGATGCTCGGCACACGGCGCTGTGGGGCAGGGACACTGCTGTTGTTTGGTGCCCCTGTTCATCTCTTAAGCAAGGGTCATTGTCGGGAAACCAAGCAAACTCGGGACATCATGGACAGTCCCGCATGCATTTAATTTGATTCCAATTGATTCCATATAATCATATATTTATACATTTTTTTAAACAAATATATATATATATATACACTTTTTTAAACAAATATCTATATATATTTAGATATATATATATATACATTTATATTTGTATATACATATTTAGATATATATATATATATACATTTATATTTGTATATACATATTTAGATATATATAGATATATATATATATATGTATACATATAGATCCTATATTGCCATGTTAGACACTCATGTGCAACTAACTATTGTATAAAGTTGAATGGCATGGTTGTTTCTGGCTTCCCGGGTATTTTGATGTATTTTGCCATTGTAAGCCTTTCAACACATCCATTACTAGGCTTAGTGAGCTGGCGGATCATGGCATGCTGTTTCGGTCAGCGACCATGACTTGGATCCAAAATTCTTCATTCGACCAGCCACCAATTGCAAAGCAGCGAAGAATCGTTACCGTGTTGTCCCGGCGAAGAGAAAGTGTGGTTGTTCATTGAATACATGATCACTAGAAGATTATTACTTAATCTATATATCAATAAATACAAATACGCATTATATATAATATGTATGTTTATATTATCATTATTACAATCAAAATAGATATTATTATCATCACTACAATGATTATGGCAACAAATCAACTACATCAATCATTTTCGCCATTTTTTCCATCCCCCATTACCGCTTTAAAGACTCCTCACATCAATCTGATCGGTGACCTCACGGACCACGCCATTTCGGTCAGACCTTTGGAGACAGCGAGGGGGAAACCTCTGCATGTTGTCGCTGGAGCTGAGCATCTTCAGCATGGCTACAGGGATTGGTGGTTACATGACTGATTTCTGGTGGTAAAATGACTTATTTAATGGTGGCTGTATGTTAAATGATATATGAATGGTGGTTAAACGAGTATGTAATGGTTGTCGGATGTTGCAGGGGTGAAGAGGCTTGCGTGATTACATTAACAATATTTCATCATGGTGAACCTGGGCCAGTTCCCCAAATGCAAATCCAATCACCCCTCAGGAATAGAATAGCAAAATGCGCCAAGGGGGAGCTGTCTTCGTTGAAGCTAGTTGCGGAGAGTTGTGTTCCATGAACTTCACAGCCATGGCTCACCAAGGAAGGAGATGAATGATTGCTTGCTGATGCTCCTGCATCCCAACACAGACTTAGTCTCAGGCGGTGGATCGAGCTTGTGAGAAGACTGGGCGGAGATATTTACATGCAGTGACCTTGTTGAAGGTTCATGAATAAATTATCACATGCATATGATAAATTTATATATATATATATATATTATTGTATATACAGTATTTATATATACTTATCAAGATTGATCATATGATATAATTATCATGATTGATTCCTTTTGATTACCATATCAAACCAGCGACAACACCACTAATTGCTAAAGCTCACATCGGTGCACTATTGACAGGCTGGTGTTTTTGCAAGCACTCTAAAAAAACAATGTGATTCTGAATGGAAATGTCCTTGCTGCAGCCACCGTCAACCATGGTCAAGCAACCAATTATTAGCCAGCAAGTTCGGGATACACTATTGTTTGACGATGATTAGCCACCAATTTCAGGATACACTATTGTTATCATCAATCTAAGTTGGGATGCACTACTGGCTGATGATCAGGGACATTCACCTCTTGGTTGTTTGGAGTCACCCAAGGAGCAGGTTTCCCTCCGTACGGCGCACGCGGTCATGGTCAGGTCTGGATTCCAAGGGCATCATGGACTTCAAAGAACTTTATGAGGAGACGCTGACTGACCAGTTCACTGAGTCACCACTACCATTATATAGCTTTGTGGCACCATTGGTTAGAGCAAACAAACATATATACATATATACATATATATATATATATTTATTTATTTATTTAACTATGTATATTTACAGATATATTTGCATTCATATATATTTAGATATACATATATACATATATTCATCTTTATATTTTCATTTATATATATATATATAAATATATTTTGATATATATATATATATAGATATATTTAAATTTATATATATATATATATATATTTGCATTCATTTACATATATATATATACTTACATATATATATATATATACATATTTCTTTACAAATATATATATATATATGTATTTATTTTTATATATATATATATATTTGCATTCATAGACATTTAGATATACATATATATATATATATTCATCTTCATATATACATCTATATCAATATTTACATATATTCAAATTTTATATATATATATGCATTCAAATTTATCTATACATATATATATATATATTCATCTTTTTATTTATACATATAGACTTATATATATATATATTTTATTTACATATATGTATATATATATAAATATTTTTACATATACATTAGTATATATATATATATATATTTATATTTGCATTTATATATATAGTCTTAGAAATATAAACTCAGAAATTTGTCATAATGTATACTTTCGATTGAACATGCACGTACCCAATCACAGCTGCTATCTAATTGGTTTGAAACGCCCAAAGACACAACTGGTTTTTAAAGCCACAGAGCGTTTGACGGGTGGTCAACTTTGTGGCCAAGCTCGCAACACATTGATTCAAAGATGTCCGGGACATCAATCATCAACCGTTGATTCCCCAGCAGGACAAGTCATCATTAGCCGTCAGCAATTACCACAAAGCATCGTTGTTTACCATATTCAACCGCTATAGCCACAATTTAATTCACCACATAGTTGTGTTTCCAGTTTTGGTTATGATTTTCGATTATTGGCAAATGCCAACCAGAAACAAAAATTGACTATGATGATTTCAACTTGTCCTTTTTTGGTGTTGCGTTGCCATGCAGTACTGATAACCACCTGTAACGATCATGATTTGATAACACTGATTAACAATCATAAACAGTTATTGACCAGGATTTACCATTATTAACAACCTTGATAAGCTCATTATTCAACACTTCATTGTCGCTAACAAGCATTATCCACTTTCAATCATCATTAGCCATTGCTTGCCATGATTGACCATCATTGTCCGGCAATCAGCCATTAATTGACATGTGTTTTCAATTGTCCATTACGGGAACATTAACTAATAATCAAGGAATCAAGTAACCATTTATTAAGCATTGGTTGACGCTTAGTTCAGCATTCACCATCATTCACCATCATTCACCATCATCCACCATCATGCACCAGTATCAACGCATAAGAATTTTTCAATCAGAAATGATCAATTGGTATTCACCATCAGTAACCATTGCTAGCCATCATTGAGTCATCAACCATCATCTACTGTTAATGTTATATAATGAACATGGTTTTTCAAGCTATAAAGCATAATTATATATACATCATTTATTCACCATTTGTTCACTATTGATTCGCCATTCATTCCCCATTCACCATTCACATTACTTTTATTTTTCACATTGACCATTTACTAAACCTTCACCATCCTGCAGGACTTAACCACAAGCACCACTTCACGACGAGCAGCTGCTCGCCCTGACCGTCCCAGGAGATCAATCCGTCAGATACCTCGGACTCCAAGCGCGGCAAGCGCTTGTGGAGCGTGCGTGAGCTGGCGAAGGTCACGGCGCCGCCAAGGGGAGCGGTCAGGAGTGCCGCGGAGGGCCTTGCCCAAACGGTAGTGGCTTAGTAATGGTTGAGTAGATGGTTATATGCGTTATGTAAGTTATATAAGTTATATAAATGGTTGATGAAAGGTTGAGTGGTTAAGTGGTTAAGTAACTCAGCTCAGAAAGGGTTAAGTAATGGTGATGGCAAGGTGATGGTTAATGAACGGCGTTTTGTGATTAAGAAAGGGTTAGGTGATCACGCAGCGATGGCTTAGTGATGGATAAGTAGTGGCTACCAAGGGCTGAGTAATGGCTAAGTGATTCTATCTGGTTAATCATCAGTAGTTTGGCACTGGTTTAGAGCAATTATTGCTGGCTATTGGCAATTGCCTAAGCAATAATTGACTGTTGTCATAAGTGGTTAAGTATTGATTAAGTACTGACTACAGAATAGTTAGTCGACTATTCATTAAGCGGCTACTTGTTCATCGATTGTGATTTATTAACGGATGGCTACTGTTGATATCCAGCGACATGCTTCCATATCACTGATCAACGTTGCTGTTGTTGATAAGTAGCAATGTGCTTGATTAAGCCATGACTGATGCTTATGAATCTTGGAGCTTTATCTATGCCGGTTCACACTTTATCTATGATCAGATGTCACCTGCTGTTAGGAAATCATCAGCCATACCCCACGTACACTCCAGTGATTTGACATGGCAATGGAAAATCACCATACACCCTGGGAAATGATCCATCTATGATCAATTTTCCATTGCCATGTGAAATTACCAGAGGGTATAACTTATGCCATTGAGCAAGCAGATTTGTGGATCACAAGCTGGTGGAACTCCCAGCAAAGCAGCTGGACCTATGGCTGTAGCTGCAACCAGCGGCGTTCTCATAGTGTCAAATAGCAACCAGCCAAAACCAGCATTTGGGGACTCCATCAATCTATGGGGTGCCATCGAGGGGTTGCCAGGTGGCCAATGATGACCAAGAAGGCTCGGGCTGCCGGCTGCAAACTTCAGCACTGTGCTGCATTTTGTCAGGGTGTGGGAAAGGCAGCAATTGTTGGTCATGATTGGTTACTATGCCCTTTGCTACTACGGTGGTTCCTGTTGATTTGTCCCAATCTGCATAGTGGTGGATCCATACTAAATGCAATCTCCCTCCCTCGATGGTAAATCACCACCTCTATGTGGATCTACTGACAGGTGGAGGGGGTGGGTTTAGGCAGGTTTAGAGCCACCCTAAACCAAATGGGTTGGGAGTCACAAGAACCACGCGTATGCCTGGTGAACATCATGTGCGGAAATACCAATATAACCAGGGTATACCAGGGTAATATGACTATATTCGGATATAACAATCGTAAGCCCTGGCAGGTACTTTTGATTTCTCCGTTGTTTTGTCTTCCGTTCTTCATTTATGTATGTATTTATTTGTTTGGCTATTTATTTCTTGTTTATTTATTTACTATTATCCATTTCTTTATGTTTTTGTTTATTTATGTGTTTTTCTATTTCTTTATGTTTTTGTTTATTAATGGATTTTGTTACATAAGCTATATATATATTTCTTTATTTACATGGGCCATTTAATCGTATTGCTGTGGTCTTTTGCAACAGGCATGTCAACGCCATGGTTTTTCATACTTGTTACGGACCAGAGCCATGTCGAGATTCTAGAGACATAGAGTCTCCCAAAGATGCACGACATCCACCAAAGATGGACATGATAAGAACCATGCTAATGATTTGGATGTGTGTGTTTGTCATTATTTATTACTCGCGCCTGAGAAGTTCGACACTGGAACTGGAAACATGCCAATTTTGCCGGACTTCTACAGTGGACTCCGAGAAAAGCCCCACGTGTTGGAGCAGCAGGTCATGGAATGGACGACGTTGAAGGAAGTGCAGAGGTGCACTGTGTGGGTTGGGAAGGTAGCACCTGATCGGAGGTGGAAGTGGTGGGAATGACCATAAGATTGGATGGTTAAGCAACCAATTTTGAATGGTTGACCGACCAATTTCAGGGATGGTCATTTTGATATGTCAAGACACATGGTGAGCCAAATGCCTTCCTTAGTTATTTCGGGCGGCCCTCTTGGGAGTCGGGTTCTTTTTACATCCACCTTGGCTACACTCAATTTGGCAGCAACTTCAATTCCAGCAGAGCTAGATCGACATTGTCACTGGCAGACACTGGTAGACCCAGCCGCAATGCAAAAGACATGGTTAAATTGGTCGTTTAGCGTTCAGGAACCAGTGATGGAGTGCCGATTTCTGTGAAATCCCCTTCAGTAGGTGGCAAGTCAATTGATTCATTGATGAGCTAGAAAGATTGTGCAGACAACCTATCCAGTAGACTATCATAGATTTGGAAAAGTCTACTTTCCGAGATAAGCTCGGAGAGATTCATTTGCACCAAGCCTTTGCTGGCAATTGGGCGTGGGATCTCTGACCATTTGGCCCACTGTGCAAAAATTGATGCTGTACTCAAAGGATGGGTCAACAGCGAGCAATGTATATATATATATATAATTATATATATATATATATATAATTATATATATTTATAATTATTTTATATTTATATTTCACAAATACCAGACTTGCTGCTAAATGCTGAAATTACATGCCAGCAATATTGCGAAAGTGGCTAGTTATTGGTCCTCGTATGGGATGAGTGGAAGGATTGCAAATTGAAAACTGACCAAAAGTCTAGATCTAAATCAGGTCACCCATGGATACAGGCATTTGGCAGGCACAGATATCGACTAGGGGTGTCTATGTTGGGTCCATGAGTATGATGGATGCTTTTGGTAGGGCGTGAAGCGCATGTTAGGCCATGTTAGGCCTATCTCTGGCTCAGCCATGAGCGCACACCCAGTGGCTCATCGACTAGGTGTGTCTATGTTGGGTCCATGAGTATGATGGATGCTTTTGGTAGGGCGTGAAGCGCATGTTAGGCCATGTTAGGCCTATCTCTGGCTCAGCCATGAGCGCACACCCAGTGGCTCACAGCGGTTCCCCAGGGAAGCCCGGGCAGTTCACCCATTTTGGATGGAGGATGGTGGCCCCTTTGGGATCTGTGGAACAACTGTACTTCAAAAAGGACCTTCCTCCTTCAAGAACATTTAACTTCTGTATATACATACATGGATATATAGGATATTTCGTAACAAAAAAACATAAATGGATATACTGTACTGAAATGGATACTATGGATCTATAGTAAAACTAAAACATATTCATATTTACATATGTACCTTTACACTCCCTTGATGTGATGGTCGCTGCTACGTTCGTGCAGGTGACCACACCGGTACTACCAAGCGCGCCGCCGGCGGCCGCGCCGCCCGCCGCGCCGGCCGTGCTCCGCCCACCTGCCAC
>VSDK01023828.1:542058-595749 GCA_009767595.1 Symbiodinium kawagutii
TCAGCTAAGCAAAACCTGCAGATTTTGCAGCCCATGTTCTTGAGTTGTTGATGTTGGGAGGGTGGGTCATGTCCACAACAGTTTGGGATGCTTTGGTTTAACCAACTCAATAGCTGGTGATTTTCCGTTGAACTGCCGGGGGTTTTACTCATCTCCCATTGGATTGGACAATCAACATCTGCAGACACAATTATACTTGGCCAATTGCCCTTTGGGCAATCCACGGGCCACGATCATTTTGGGTCAAATCTTTGCTGGCAAGACCGAGGTTGTATACAGTATACAATTGTCTCTCAGAAATCATGAATTTTCATCAATCTTGGATCCAAAGAATCATCCTACCAGCTCCTAGCATCCCTGTGCACACACCCTGGGGGTGCAAAGCAACCGTGGCAGGCCGGACTATGCTGCTTTCATTATTTGAATCGCTTCGTATTTTCACAATCTCGCTGTTCAGTGCGCAAACTGCAGCTGCACAGGCATTGATCCATTTGACCACCGTAAGATGCAATTAGCAGAGACCTTTGTCCATCCACAATTGAGATTGAGGTTTCTACCATGAAGCATTCGATTGGGTGGTTCCTTTGGGTACATGTTCAACCTGCTATCATCCCAAATCACACCGATCTTTCTTGAACTTGTAGTGTTTTGTTCTGTACCATGATCATCTACTTAAATTGATTGATGTGTTCTGTCTATCTTTGTCCCAAACCAGGTTGTTGAGTCTGAGGCTAGAGGTTGTATCAAGACAATTGATGACTTACTGCAGCATGTTGAGTCAAATGGCATTTCTTGAGTGGTCAACAAGTCCTACTTGATCATCTGCGGAGTTGAACGGCTAAACAGTGGTGGCTCAATCTCCAAGATCTTCGCTCATGTTGGTTACCTCATCTCATGAAAGGCTACTGTAAACAAATGCCAACCATGATGAACCATTGGTAGGTCATTAGTTGGTTATTCCACGTATTAACAACTATGGTTAATTACCTCCCATTTATCATCACTATTAGTTGGTTATCCCATTTCTACCATTAGTTGGTTAACCACTGGTATATGATTAATCATAACCATTTCTATCATATCATTTAGTGGTTATCCCATTTCTACCATTAGTTGGTTAACCATCATTCACCACTGGTATATGATCATCAACCATTCGTGGGCTTGTCGCGGGACTGGATCTCCCACCTCTGGGACTAGGCAAGGCCCAGGAGGCCTCCGCCTGTTTTTCAATATAGTGGTACCCCCAAATCATCCATTATTAACTATTTATATTACTAAACCATCCATTCTAGGGGTACCTCTAAGAAACCACCAAATGGTTCTGGGCATTTTTCACGGACATATGCGGATTCCTCATCATCGCGGAATTTCGCAGATATACATGTACTACATATGATTTGTATTTTTGTAGGCATAAATAGACACACCAGTAGATGCATATTTGTACCCAACAATATGGGTAGACATGCACATGTACTTGCAAATGCATGTGTGCAATTGCATTGTTTTATGCACATTGATATGGCGATTTCTCAAAATAGGGGACCCCCAAATCATCCATTATATTGACAATTTATAGTAATAAACCATCCATTTGGGGTCCCCTATTTTGAGAAACACTCATCATATGCATAAAGCGTGCGTGTTTGTGCTTTTCAGGCATTGTTGCAGTTTTTAATTGTAAATAACTCATGATGGAGCTAATGTGTGAAGGATCAGCACTGTGTATTGACGTTCGTCCAGCTGCACCGCTCCCCGTCACACGGTTGAATCGAAGATTGCCGTTTGGTGGGACCGCTATGTTGTCAGGAAGCAGCAGCCAGAAACAAGAATTCGGGCAATAATAAAGACACAGCTGTGGGTTACTTGTTCATGAGAGCATACCACCAGTCGCTACACTTGATGCTGTCAGTTGCAATCAGTTTCATATCTATACATACAATACATGTGTATATTATAGATACATTATCATTTGAGTTCTATCCGGTCACACTGCCAAATGGTCCCATAATACAAAAATTATTTACATATGTTTTTTGTACATGCTACCTGCAGAGATGTCCATGCACTCGTCGATAGCTTAACATGGCAACGTGCGCTGGACCAGCATTTCTGTTGATTTGCTCCCAGCTTCAGGTACTTACTTGTGGCTCCTTCCTCAAACAAAATGTTTAACCTATGTGCACGCATATTGTAGGTGTACAAGCACATTGGTAGACACTGAAGTTTATGTCATATCTATTTTATGGCAGCTGGTCATTAAGCACCATCAAAGCCTACAACAGTGCTGGATTGCCCGAGGCAAAATAAGCAATTTGTCATTTGCAGACCTAAGCTTTGCCTCAAACCCACCTGTTTGCTATTTGACGTGGAGGTGCCTACCAACAGGGTAGTTAATCAGGAACCGCATAATTACACAGATGCATTTGTGTATGTAGCATATAGCACTTGACACAATATGTTCTTGATATTTTCAAGAACAGACCGGAAATAAGTATGAAAAGGATTGTTGTTTATGCCAAGAAGTGCGAAATCACCAGTGCAAGACAGGCTGATACAGGTCAGTTGTCACATGCTTTAGGTGATTTTATCAGATTGGATACTCGTTCAACACTTAAGTAGGGAATTGATCCCTTGGTCCTGACATTAAACGTCCATCAAAATGCATATTTTCCTTCCCAATGGGAGATCCCGGTTTCTGAAGCTGCATGGTCAAACGTTCAAGGAATCCAAAGCGACTCTTTCACGCGACCGGTCAAACCGGCGCAGAGTGACTCCATTATCGTCATTTTTCGTCGGCTCAAAGGGGGCGACCACACAAAGCCACCGGTGTGGCAGAACCTCTGAGTGAGAACCAAGCATTGTGATCCCGTGGTTTGAAAGCCAAGCCCAACATGAGTTGGTATAGCTCCAGTGTTTACAGAATATTAATATGGGAGTTGTTGAAGAATGGATGTGCATATATATATATATATACATATTTATATTTAATAGATTCATTATCTATGATTATCTAAGTACCTATACATGTATATATATATATATCCATCATGTAATTTGTATATCACTTGTGTGTTTTTAATTCACATGTACACCACCAAAAAAAATGAATTGAAAATCACTTGCAGTGGTATGAATGTCCCGCTAGAGTCCTGGGTCAGCGATCCCTCACCACCGAACCCTGAGTTAATCAGCCAGGACCAACAAGATCACTGCAGCATAGTCGGGATAAGCTTTGCCATGCTGCAATCACAGCTGTTGATTGCAGAGGATTGCTACAACTCAAATGGTAGTCCTTTTCAGATGCTGATAGAACTTGACGACATGTGTTTTCGGTGATAATTACGCGTCGTTAAGGATTGTTCTCCTGATGAACTGTTGATGGATGTGGATGCAATCAACTCATGCACTTCTTGAGATCGTTGGCTTACATGTGGGTACATGGTAGGCATGTTGATGAATGGTGGTACCCCCAGCCATCCCAAGTTATGATTGACACAATGGAAGTGGACTGGGAAAGATATGATGGCGCCAGCTCATCCAAAAGTATGTCATAGATACTAGTCCTGGCCAGACATTGTCACCATCCTGCTGTATTCCAACCGTTTGGCCACCCCAGAGTCCGTTTCCATATCAACCATGACACATGGCTGGACATCTTTCTGTTTTCCTACACGGAGTTGACACATGTACTGTAGTCAGAATCTACAGTTTGGTAACTTAAGGAATGAGTCTTCAAAGGTCCTTCAGAACAGAGTGTTTAGAACAATCACTCTAACTGATCCTTCATTATAGACAGAATCATCACCTTTTCTGTT
Source organism: Symbiodinium kawagutii (assembly GCA_009767595.1). Classification (NCBI taxonomy): domain Eukaryota; class Dinophyceae; order Suessiales; family Symbiodiniaceae; genus Symbiodinium; species Symbiodinium kawagutii. Next base: position 545,880 of record VSDK01023828.1, read on the forward strand.
TCTCAATGTTTGGGACACTTTTTTGGGTCTCATCAGATGCTCAAGGATTGATCTCATCAACATAATTTGCCCAGACTGAAGAACCTTGCTGTTGCGAGTTACATATAAAATACATAAAACTGTTGTTGTATGTGTGTAAATGTACGTATGCATTTAGAATTATTTAGACACACACACATATATATATATACCAATATTTAGATTCATTTCTATATATATATATTTAAATATCTTTATATATATATATGTATTCATACATATATATATATATATTTTTTATATATACATAGATTCATACATATATATATATATATATGTATCATATATATATATATATATTTATATGTAGAAATACAGAATGATGATAGTAATAACAATAATGATAATAGAAATCAATATTTGTATGGGTACGGTTTCGGCATTTTTTGTGAAAGCAAACATGGCCCCCCAATGGCAGAAGGATCATCACTCCTGCAGGTGACTGCCGTAACCCGGTGACGAAACACGCGGGCAGATGAGTCGACCCAGGTGGCCCGGCGCCGCCGGGTGCCCCGCCCCGGAATTGCAGAAGTGGCAGCCGTGTCGGTGTGCAGATTTGGTCGCGAGTCGGGTCACCAACAACGGTAGATCAGCAGATCATCAGCAGCTTTCCCACAGAAACTCCTAGAATTTTGGAACAAGAAATTGGAGTACCCAAAGAACCCGTGCAATCATCTTTAGTAATCAGAACATGTTGATTTATAAATGTCAGGTAGTACTAGTCGCATTGAACAGAACTTATTCGGATACCTTTCTTCTTGGCAGAAACCGATGAATGCGAGACAAGTAGAGACGCTAGCAGACGGGGGGAACAATAGTGGGGATACAACCAACAACCCAACCCAGCTGTTGATGAGCATCTACGGCTGAGAGCTGATATATTACTGTAGAGTAAATCAGATTAGATCAGATTAATACATCGATTAAGCAGATAGACCGATGGATTGATAGATAGATAGGTGATAGAGACATTAGCCAACGAGCACATTGTTACAATTACCCCTCTTTGAATATATACATATGTATAGATATGTGCAGCTGCGATGATGTTCTTTTCGATTATTGGTTGGTCCGTTTGCTTCTTCATCGAAGTTCTGAATAGCCATGCCATCCCTTTCAAAGCGTTCAGCTCCTAGTAGAGAAGCTGGACCATCCCAAGCGTTGTGTTGTTGTTGTTGTTGTTGTTGTTGTTGTTGTTGTTGTTGTTGTTGTCGTTGTCGTCGTCGTCGTTGTTGTTGTTGTTGTTGTTGTTGTTGCTAACCACTATCAACCACCATGATTAAGCTGTACTCAACTGTCATTAACCATCCACTGGTTGTTGTTGGCGTTGTTGTCGTTGCTGAACTAACTAACTTGCACTTACCAGCTTGTAAGCCAGCGCTACCACCACTAGTTTGCTAGCCAAGCTGCAAGAATTGTGGAACTTATGTAGCTTTGAGCATCATTATCCATGAAGTGGGGTTCCCACATTTGACCAGGCCCACATACTCCACCTTCAAAGGTTTGTCCCTATTGAATTTGGTAAAATGCAGTCCAGTCATCCACGAAAAAATTGTCACCGTGTCCGGCGTGTCCTGTTGGATACGTGCCCCATATTCTAGACTCTACTCTAGACCATCAGCAACAGTCAGCTTCAACAACAAACGGCAGATTCTGAAGCAAGGATGGCAACCATTGCCACAGCATCAAAAGGCCTTTAACTCGCTGGCAAAGGGATAACAAAACGTTTCTTCAAGTTGGACCTGGGCTGGTTGGCTACTGAAATTTGGTTGTTGCCGTAACATCATCATGGTGGTTCCTGAAAATAGAGGACACCCCAAATATTCCCCAAATCATCCCATATGAGCTATTTTTAGCAACAAAGCATTCTTTTCGTTGGTACCCCTATGGCTTAAGAAACAACCATATGTTTATGTTTGGTACATCCCCTGTTATTGTTGGTTATTATCCTCTATTATCAGCCATTGTTAAGGGTTATAAGCAGCCGCCTCGCAAGACCAGCATTTCATTTTCCGTGCCATGGACGATGGGGGTGGCATAAAGATGATGCTACTACCGTGGCAGGTTTATGGGAGATCCGCCTTAGAAGCAACCCGATTTTGGGAGCAAATCACAAACTATTCATGATGAATTTGGGATAGTCTATTGATCTCCAGTTCGAAATGTCCTTGTTGGGTGGCGGGAGACCAACATTTATACATCCGATAAGTGCGTTTGACTCTGGAATTGAGGCACCAATCGCCGCGGCTGCGATGATGTCATGCCCTGAATGTGTACTGGAGCCATTGAAAGAAAAACTTCCGCTTGCATGACGATGCTCAGGTACACCCAGCCACAAGAATCTGGTTGGTGATGAAAACGAAACATATACTGCAGCACCTCAAAAAGTCATGAAACCTATCCAAGGACTGCTATACATCACATAAAATAGTGTACTGTACCCATCACATTGTCATCAACCTATCCAAGGACTGGAACATTTGGTGTGTTTCTCAACATAGGGGTGCCTCCGAATCATCCAATCTTAATCATACACTAGTATATAATCAACTGGCAATTTTGGAGGGTCTCCTATCTTAACAAACCCCCATGTGGTGTGTTGAAATCATGGTTCCCCGGCTGAACTCGGCTGATTGCTAAGAGTCTCCAACTCTTACTGGTTGGACGGGATGGTAGATATGTCACCACCCTCGCTCTGGGTTGATTTGTCCGTGTTGATACAGCTGCTATTTGTTCAACGGATGTTACTACCTTTATTTGCATAATACACACTTAAACAAGTTGAGATTAATCTCACAGCTATTGTTGATGAGGATGCGTGCGTCAATCGTATATCCACATATATCCTTTCCTGCCCAAGATCAGTGATCCACCTCTCACGCGTTCCAGGGTTTATGGTGGGCAGGTAACAGGTATATATAATGTATTGCAATTCTGAAATATTCTGAATATTTATGAAGCTATGTAATTATATATGTGTATACGTGAATGCATTTGTGTTTGATTGCAAACTCATACAGCACATCCATATACATGTGTGCATGAAGAACGCACCAAACTAAATACCTTTGGACCATTTTGGTTCGAGAGCAATATCCATGTATATTCTGTACATACTGCCAATTCGTGATAATTTCTGTGTAGAAATGAATAAATCAAAAAATAAATGAATGAATATAAAACATCTACATATCTATATGTTATATAAATGAATATATAAATGAATGAATGCCATTGATGTTTAATTCTACGTGATACTAGACTAAATATACGGAACATGAAGCAATCTCTTGTTGGTGCTTTCTTTCGTGGCTCACTTGGCGTTGCTGGATGCTGGCAGTACTCACAATTCAGTGGAAGTCCAAGCTGGTCAAGCTGGACACTCGGGATTTGGATACTAAGAAGAGCCTCAGAAATAACGGGGGTGCCAAAATGATCATAATGTGGAATACCACCCAGCAGAACCAAGCATCACAGTTCAATAGTTCTTTATAAATACATTTGCACTGTTCATGTGTCCTTGGTCCTTCACCCATCTTATGTATATATATATATACATTTATTTATTTATAACTATATATGTATTCCTATATGTGTTTATAAATATATATAACATGTACATGTATGTACGTATGCATGTATGCATACACATCGCTATACCTATGAAGGTAATTGACTTGGCGATGTGCTTGATAGGTTGTGGGTCAATATTGAGCATCCACAAAGGCCTAGTTGAACATCCGGGGATGTAAAGAGGCCAGGGTCACAGGGGCCCTGGACCTACAGCCATATGTCTTCACCTGTGTCATTACCTACTTGCTACTTGTGCAGCTGGAAGAAATCCATCTTGAGAATTGGAGGTGGATTAGCGAGATACATCTATAGGATCTGATGATCCACTGTATTTGTGTTTGTTTACTTTGATTGTACATGTATAGTTTGCGTAGTTTAAGTAGACTATTGGGGTGGTTATGACTGTTCATCCATAGTTAAAATGATATACCCAGAGTGATTTTGAATGTCATCCACAGTTTACATAATTTAACCATGTCGGTTCTGCATGTCCTGCATGATTTACATAGTTCACATGTTTATCCACGTTGATTATGAATTTGATCCATAGTTTATGTAGATTACAGTGTGATTACAATTCACGGTTCATGTGTTTTATTCATAAACTGTTCGTTGTAATCATCCAGCTGGTTTATGTGTATGAACTGCTAACTCAGTGTATCCATTGCACATTCACAGGTGGCTAATTAGCAGTTGTGTTAGTGGATTAACAGTATCAACCAATGTTCTCGCTGGTAAATCTTTATGAGCTGTCTCCTGGGTTGTTTGATGGGACATCTACATTGAAAACGCTTGTTTGAATCAGCAACACAGGTTTTTCACCGGTCGATTTTCTCAGAAAGAAATCGAAAGACCATGACTCTGGGAAACTGTCGATTTACTGTCGTGTTTCCATCCAGCGGTTGATAGTTGATTCGCAGTTCGTCTCAGAATCGATTGCTCCACTGCCAGCATCGCAATGCTTTCACAGAGGCGGTGGCCAGCCCGACCTCGTTCCAATGGCTGTGTTAAAAATCGCGCGAAACGCGGCGCGTGGAGAGTGGAACGAAGCAACTGGTAGCTTTGGGGGGTTATTATTGGAATAACTATAGTGGTTAAGTGGATAAGTCGATTATTATTCGATATTGTGGTTTCATGTAAACAGATGATTGATGATTATTGTTTGAAAATACTAGTGGTTGAGCGAATTGGTATTGCAACGGCTATCAATGAGAATTAGTTGATACTCAAGAATATTAGGAACCAAAACTATCGATCAATTTGTAGCCACATAGCAGGAAAAAGAAAGGAAAAGAGCGGATGCTACGGGTGTGGTCATTTAAGGTCATTCAGCGTCAACAGCTGCGGCGGTCATTTGATGGGATGAGGGTCCTTGACTATTTCATGAAAATTATTTGGTGGTTTCTCGAAATCGGGGTACCCCAAAAATTGGTGGTTTATTGTTGATATGATTACTAGTGCATGACTTGGGGGTACCCTTATGGCTTGAGAAACCACCACTTGGGAAACAATGCCCAAAACAATCATACGGTTCCTCCATCATTAAAGCAATGTTTGATCCTTTTTGGTAGATTAAACCTCGTTAAACCAATGCTTGTCGCGGTACTTGCTGGGTGAGCAGCCCCAAAAGGGAAACCAACCCCAACTGGGCAATTATAGTAGGTTATAGCTTGGTATTATATGGCAGTTGCTACTATGTACAGTAGGTACCCCAAACTGTCAGTCAGTAGTATATAGGCGGTAACCAACCACAAACTATGACAAGCTGGTTTCCATTATGGTAGCAATGCTAGACACCTCCTGGTTACCTACAGCAAGGGTAAATGGAAGCGCAGGGAGAGATAACTCCTGTAGAGAAAAATGGCAAATACTATCGCGCTATAAACCGGGTAGGATATCTTGGTTTGTCAAAACTAATTAATTGTCATAAAATTCGCCATCGGGCCTTCAGTATGAAGTGGCAAAGCAAGAACTGATAGGATCTGCCAGAAGCTTTAAAAATATCGATTATATAATGATCACAAAAAAGCTCTAAAAATATCCATTGATATCCATTGGAACTGCCAAAACTTGACTTATTTAATGGGTGTTCAGGCACAGGACTTATCGTTTTATTTGATGCTTTCTTTTATGATCTGCCAAGCATAGGACGTTAAATCAAAAGCATTCGGACGTGTACCGCGTCCTATGCTTGCCGTATTTGGCCATCTTTGTTTCGCAGACCTTGCTGGTCATCCAAATTGACACCCCACAAACACCCCCATGGCCGTGTGTCAAATAGCCGATGAGTCGCCATTGTTGGGGAGGTTTTAGATGTGGCGAGTTGGGTCAACATTAACCAACCAACCAATGGTGAAGCCTAGCTGGTTAATGGTTAATCGTAGGGGATGATAACCAACAATAGTAGGGATATACCAGCTATATGGCTATGGGTCAATATCAAGCAACCATCATGGGGGATAATAACCAACTAATAGTGGGAAAAGCATGGTCAATGATACGGGAACCAGGGGTACAGGCTTTTGATTCACTGCCATGTGAATTTCCCATCAAATTTATTGTTGCTTCTCGGACTGTACCCTAGTTTTTCCAAGGAGTATTTAGCAGCTTGGAATCAACCATGTTTAGCAATTGTCAGCAGAATTGTGCATTCTTAGTTGTGAATGAGCTATGGGCCAGAGTCGTCCGTCAACTTCACCATTATTAATGAATCAGTTTCAGCCATCAATTGACCATCAGTTAACCATCAATTAACAACTATCAATTTGTGTTGCGCTGATTGGTAATGACCCATAGCGATATGTAGTTGGTGTATACCTGTATACCCGATTATCTATTCTTGCTAGTTATTATCCCCTGATACCAACCACATTTCACCATTTGAAATCATAGTAACCGTGAAGTACACTCATTATCTTTGTGTTTCTCAAAATAGGGAACCCCGAAAATGGTTGGTTTGCTACTATAAATCGTCAATAATGGATGACTTCGGCGTACTTCTTTTTAATGGTTTCTCAAAATAGGGGACCCCTAAATCATCCAATATTAGTCATTGATATTAATAAACCAACCATCTTGGACGGTTCCCTATGACCTGAGAATCCACCATTTTGAGAAATTCCCAAATGTAGACCATCATGTTTGAGGTGCAAATCCCCATGTTTGAGGTGCAAATCCCCATTTGAGAAAGCCCCAAAAATGGTTATCCGAAATTTAGGGTTATCCAAAATTTAGGGTTATGAGTGGTTTGATGGTGGATTCTCAGGTATAGACCATTCTCTATATAATCCACCATTTTGAGTATTCCCATTTGCTGGTCCACCATAATGTTCACAATCTTTGACCTGAGAATCCACCATTTGACCTGAGAATCCACCATTCTGAAAAAAACACATCATATATAGAGCATGAGTGAAATTTCTCAAAATGGTCTATACAGGTGAAGTCTGTTTGAGTTAAGCTGGTCATTTCTCTATGACAATCTTACTGACAAGCTGTTTGGCGCTACAGGTGAAGTCAGAGGCACTTCTCCTGGCATTGCTGTTGCCCTTGGCTACCCTGGGGCAGGCGGGAACCAGCTGGGATCTCAGGATGGATAAGTAATGGTTCTGCCAAATCATGCAGTGAATTCTTTTGAGAAACCGGCACAGAATGGTTCATTGATGGTTTATGAATGGTTTCAGGTTCAATGGTGGCTGATGTGAATGATGGCAATTGATGCCTAGTTGATGCTTAGCTGATGGTTTCATGGTGGTGAATATGATGTTTAATGTTGGTTAATGATCGTTCACGACAAATAGTCTCCGATAGTTAGCTTAGTCAATGGTGCTTAATGTCGGTTTATTTCATGATGAATCGTCACTAGTGACGAAGTGGAACGTTGATTGTTCATTAAGGGTTACTTGATACTTGTGCTTTTTTGGAACGGGGGTAGCCCCATATCATCCCGTTCATTAACAATTTATAGCAGTAAACCAACCTTTTTGGGGGGTCTCCTATCTTAAGACACACCCAAAGATGTTGTAATAGTTGGTCAACCACTATTGCTGGCTATTGTCCCATATTGTTAACGACTCTTAATGATTATCACCCCTATAGTTGCTTTTTGTCCCTTACATTGTCTATTATCAATCACTATCAACTACCATTGAGCATTTTAAACGGTTAAACCTATATTTTTGGTTATTGTCCCGAATCGTCGACCATAGCTAACCAACTACTATGGATATCACCATTAACCAAAGAGCCCCTCTCTAACCAAAATTGATTAACCATAGTGTACCATAGCATATTTAACCATCCTTAAAACTATATTTTTGCAGAAGGCACGGTTCCTCAATGGTGATATCAACGATGCTCGATGATGCTTCGCTGCTGGTACCAGCTGTCGGCAGTGCGCCTCACCGACAGCTGTTCAGCTTACAGCGAACTCATAGTGGGAGCTAACAATCCAAAACAGATGTATAGATGGTGAATGTAAATGATGAATATGGATGATTGATAAGGAATATTGACAAGGATTGTACAGTTCTTAATTAATCTGTTTAATTCATGGTTGAACTGCCATGCATACTGCTAGTGGACTACGTATTGAAAACCAGGAACATGAAACCGTGAATTGAAGGTTGATTGAAATTGAGAAGTATTTTACCGGAAGCTGCTCGATGAATAGCGTTTTGGCACCAATTCAAGGTGTTTCTCTGGCATCTCGCGTCATTTGTTTCGTCAGTGCAAAAGATGTCAAGGCATGCGTCTGTGGTCCTTGAGTAGTTAAGATGAGACCGCAGGTGCACGGGTTCCATATGGCTTCCAACACTACTTCGGTATCCCCGGGTAATATTTCTATATACATACAAATTATCCATCTCTATGTCTCTTTTTATATTCATTGGTTTTCAAATACACAAGAAGATGAATAGCAACGACAGGGCTTCTGTGCACTGCGGTTTTCACCCGCGCACTACTTGTACTTGGAAGAGTGCAGAAGATCTCTGAGCTCGTGCAATCACACTGCCCAGATGCCACTATGGATGCAGGCTGTATGTTGTAGTAGTCGATTCATTTTTGCAAAATTGTTGGCTGACTATGCTTGAACAGGCCATTCTGGTGAACCAATACTTCTGGCATTCCTTGCGCTTGGGTGCGCCAAGCTGGAAGATGGGGAGGAGTTGCTGATCTGATGCCAGAAATCATGAAGGATGAATGAACCAAAGAACCAGCCAGCCAGTCAACTACTTAAGCCGCCTTACCAAGCAATGCAGGAGTCAACCAGCCATGGTACCCATTTGCTTCCAAAATGGTTGATGGAAGAAAACGCAGCTCGCTAACCAGCTTAGGTAATGGGATACATGAGGGGTTTTCGGCTGGTGCAGTCGGTTTCTTGTGTCAAGATTGTCACTCAAAGTTCTGATCACACATCAAGTACCAAGTCTAACGATAGTGGTGCACGATCATGCATGCAGCTGGTATTGATGCTTCCAAGGCATAAGATATCATAAAAGTCACTCTTCAGCAATTAGACTCAATGCTTCCAGTGGGGTGGTTTGCGTGGTCTACTTTGCCGAGCATTTTGAGATTTGTTTCGATGGTGCCACATGGAATCCTAGAGTCATGCTGCTCAACTAGTTGATTAAGAGTTGCAAATCATGGATGATTTTGGTCAATGATGCTTGATAGTGGTCAATAATTAGTGATTGTCATTCGGTTGCTATGAATGATGGTCAATAATTAGTCTATGTTGGTCAGGGTCCATTCTTGCTTATAATTAACCACAATGATAGTGGTGAATGATGGGCACCGAAATTGAACCATGCGGCTTGATTACAGCGTTTGATTCTACTTAGTGGGTCCAAACGTGGTACTATTTGGCAGTCGTTGACTTTGATTTACAACAAGCAGTAGAACCCCTATGCACCAGTTGTCGGTGATGATGCACTGCTGTACTCTTTCGTGGTAATGAGCAGTTTCATATGCCATGTGTGCTGTTAAAACTTCAGCAATGCCGGTGAATATCATCGTTAATCAATAGCCCCTCTGGTTGCTTATTGTCACCTATGATCATAGCTGAAATGATGTGTTAGAGGGGTAATACCATGTGGGTATGTGACAAAATAGGGTACCTAATCACCCACCTAAACATGATCATTCTACTAGGAAACCATTGGTTCTGTTTGTACCACTATTTTGGCACATACGCATATATGATATATGATATATGATAATTATTGGATCATTACCAATGCAGATATGAATCCATTGATTAGCGTCTTAGTAATCGAGACCAATCCACAAATTACTGTATTCATAGTCGCTTCCTACTAATGGGGATATTCAGTATTAGCTGCACTTACCTATTGATTAAAAAACACAATTACCTTTTGTTGATCAATACACACTTAGTGTTGATAGATGATCCATTGGTTATTAATGCTGGCTGGTGGTTTGAAACATTTTTTATTTTCCCTACTATTGATTAATCATTAGTTGGCTGACTACTATTTTTCATAGGGGTGCTTCAATCACCAACCAGAATGGATATTTGGAGTAACCATTGACAATTAAGATACACCTACCATTGAATACTAATGGATAATAATGGAGTACCCATCTATGCTCAACCATTGTAGGTCTCTTGCAGCCGCATCTCGTCCTGGGCGACATCCCCAGGTGCAATTGTCCGAACGGCCCTGGCAGCGGCACTCTTCCGGCGAACGTCATTTCCTGAGTCGATCGCTGGAGCTGAGCCACACGGATAATTTGACTCCAGTGGTTTGTTCGTGGGTTGATAATGGTTCATAGCCATGATAACTATGGTTTCAATGATTAGTGATTGTTAATACTTGTTAATATTGATTAATGATTCTTGATTGTTGTTAATATGCTTGTAAATAATTGTCAATACTTGTTATATGATAATGGTTAATCATTCATACTGGTTACAATGTTCAATGATCATTACTGGCTTGTCCATGTTGGAAGAAACCATCCAGCTGTCCAGTCCAAACTGTTGCCATTTCTGGGGGTACAATATTGGACAAAGCCACATGGTGGCTGGGAATATCGGCTAATGTTGGTACCCCAAAAGCTATCCCTTTCTACTTGGATGTGCAGTTGAGGTTGGCATATAATTATGGAAACTAGCCTTATAATAAGGTGGGTTGTAACCCCGGGATATAACCACTTGTCAAGACGGTTGCACGTCCAAGTAGGGAACCGATTAACTTTGGAATACCCCGATAGACAGACACACCACATTGTTGGCTGGTCACGCTGCTGTTGCTTCGAATCATGCATCATGCTCAAGCGAGCGATTTCGTCATTCAAGTTGTTGTCATCCCCGATGTTGCCCTATTTCCCCTGATAGTTCCCAAAGCTAAAATCATCGCGTGCTACATTCCCTCCTGGAATCTTCCTTCATGGCCTGGAGCTAAATGATTATGGGCACTTGGGCCAGGTACCCTAGGATCAAGCTATGCTGTTGGGAGATCGGGCATGATCTGACTGGTCGAAGGACTAGACCTTCCTCCTGCTTGGTGGTTTCAGTGGAAGATTTTTGATCACCAGCTGTTCGTTGAGTGATGGTTAACCGACCAGCAGTCAAGGCCGCGAAGGGATGAGTAAAATAAGCCATCCAGGATGCATCAATGCTGTAGCCCCTGAACCGCAAGTGACGTTCCAAATCAGAAACCAATCCTGTGCTTTTGTGTTGTCAAGTGTTCAATGGCACTGCACTAAGTTTTGAAATGTGCATTGCTTAGTGTACTGACATCCAAAATTAAAGCTTACCATAGCCTTCCCATGGTTCATAGATGTGCCCTCTGCTCCGCAGGCAGCCGCTGCTGTTTGCGCCTGACGGTAATATTCCAGGAGCACCACATCTTGTCATTGCATGATACCAGCACTATTACAGTGGGGACCCACTTCAATGGTTGCAGTTTCTGAGCAATGAACCTGTGTTTGTTGTGGATAACCATTATAATGCCAACAGTGGAATGATGTCCATGACCATTTCAACATTTTCACATGCCCAACAACATATGCAATGGCACATCGTTGCCCTCACCCAAACCACCCAATGGTTGGAAAACCACGGACGAGCGACACACGCAAATCGGCGCAATGGAAGTCGGTGATGTGGTGCGGCTCCATGGTCTCGAGAAGGCAGTGAAATCATTGGCTGGTTCCAACCGAGTGGGGTCCACTGCAATGAATCTAGGTTGGCTTGTTCTAGCCAAATAATGATCAAACTTCAAACCTATGGATTGTTTCCCAGTTCCGATTTCTTTGATCATTCTTTGGCTTGTCGAAGGCGCCAATCAAAGGTGCACTTGTATCCCAAGTGACCATCGGGGTTCGAAACGGTGCCCACTCTTGGAACCACAAGCAAGGTGCAGTGTACAATTGTAAAACCCTCCCCTCCCCCTGGCCCCTGCTGGAAGCCAAGTCCTGATCACTGATCACGACAGTCCACTCCAGGTCATTTTAGTGTTGATGTTTGCAGAATATTCTGAGGCAATTGGTATAGCAGTTTGCTAAACAAGTGCAGTTTAACATTGACATTAAACATGCATTTCAAGCATTTTTTCTACTCTAAATGGATATGGCCTGATATTGCCATAGGATGCTACAGTACGAGTATGATGCACACTGTGTCTTGTAATGCAAGGAGAGGACTGTAGTTGTTGCGTGTGGTTTTCTGTCATTCAGCGACAAAACCAGGCATCCCTGAACGGACTGCTGGCGGTGTTTTGGCGGCAGAAAGTGTATATATATGACTTGTGACTGTTTGGGATATCAATGTCGTTCTTGTTGCTCAATGCACCTGATAGTGTAGATTGAAATAAATGGCATATTTTTACATATATATATATATATACGCATATACGTATACATACTATATATACTCAGGACTCACAACATATATTGCTATTTCCACTAGCTAACAAAGTATAATGTATAGATAGTATAGGTGGTATGCTTAATTCTTGAATTGTATCAATTGAAATTCTATAACACTACCCTGTGTACAAATTGGGCCTACGATCATCTATCGGAAAGAAGTTGTAGACTCCATCAATGATCTAATCATCCAGGACAGATTAGCGCCTTTGCAACGTGGTAGACCCGGTAAAACAACTACCATAGTTACTTGGGAATATGATGAAAAGCTATCAACTAATGAACCCACCACTGAACACCCACCATTCACCCCTTGTTTTGTTGGTATCTGGTTCAGCACATCAATGCCATTGTTTTTTGCTCAAGACTTTATTGGCAACAGGGTTGGACAATGTGAAAGTATCTCGATGTGTTGCATTTTTGCAAGGCCTTGAACACACCCAGTTGCCAATCACTTCTGAATGTCCGCTGAAGCTTCGGAACCCTCCAAAATGGGCACCTTGCAAAGAAGGGGCCCCATCACTGGCAGTATCCCCAGCAGTTCCTTATGGTGGAACACCTGCTAAATGTGGGGGAGTACAGGCTGATCGAATACTTCAAGGGATTGAATATTGTTTCCCAAAGGTTGAGACTCTTGAGGAGGATTTGCAGCCTTTTTTGGCTTGATGTTCATGGTACCAGCTGGAAACATATGATTCTGTGGACTGACTCGTTGAAATTGGGACTTCTTTTGATGATGTTTGCGGTCATTAAGAAGTTGCATCCAATCGCAGATTTTTCCCAAATGATTACTGAAAGTAAGTCAGATAGAGTCATGTGAATTCACTTGAAAGATGATAATGAATTTCTGCAGCAGCATATCGGTTTTACTGCTCAGCATCAATATCAATAAGGTATCATCACGGTTGACCTTAATTACAAACGCACACATCACACATACACATACATGGCACTGCTGGGGCTGACCATGCTCAGGTAAATGGACCAAAACCTGCCTGGTGTCCTCCAGCACACCTTAACAAGGGAATGATCATCATCCATTCTGCACATGTCCTCTGTAAATGATCGCCCCAGTCGCTGCTGCTTTGTCAATGATAGACTGACCATAACTGTGGACGCTTGGAGGTTGCCTCCACATGGATAGCCACAAATCGGTCCGTGCAAGCCATTCAATTAGCATTGCTGTCATCATCATCATCATCATCATCATCATCATCATCATCATCACAATCACAATCATCATCATCCTCATCCTCATCCTCATTTTCCCTGGTTATCATCGTTGTCTGTTAGTCACCCACCACCACAACTCCTCCCCATCACCTGCAGGCGCGATAACGATGCTCAGGTAGTACAAGCGCAGCATTCCGATGAGCGTTGGGTGCTCCAACCAATGGGCGGCGGTGCTTCAAACCATTTGGCCGTGCGAAAACAGAATCTACGGCTGGCGCGAAGCATTCCGGATACTCTTGGCTATGGAACCTTGGATGATCGCAGGGATGTTGGAGATGAGACATGTGATATGTTGCTTAATACGTGGTTTGTGGAAAATGAGTAAATAGTCGTAACCATAGGGAAAGGCTTATTTATGATCCCATTGTTTGTCAAGCTACGGTGTTAACAAGCACAATTGGGGTTGTGGTTCCTTTGATTGACCTGGTGCTCAGAATTATTGTGCAAAACAAATTATCTAGGCCAAGTAGAAAATCCAGTTTGCAAGCGAATAATCTCGTTGGCTCATTAATGTTCATGAGGAGAAGACAAAAACATCGTTGCAGATTGTTGTAGATCTTGTTGTTGGGTTTTTCTGTCGCTGCTGGTGTGGTAGTGTTTTTTTTACCACCATCAATTATGATTGCAGGCAGTCGACTCGGTTTTTGCTGTAGGTTATGTAGAATACATTCAGTGAATTCATGTATACTGTGAGGAGCCTTTAGATGGGAAACCTGGCCTCGAGTTCTAGAATGATGATAAGTTATGAAGAGGTACCGGAGGAGGACAACGCAGTGCCAGGGGCAGAAACATGCAGAAACTTTTTGACACTTTATGAATTGTCATGGAAATGTTCATTTATGTTGAACACTTGTGGATCAAAGGGGCTTCATGTAGATTTGTGATGAGTACCCCCAACGATCCATAGTCATTGTTTCGATCCGGAAGCCACGCATGACTTGGGGATCCACCATTGACGAACACAGGTGAGCGCCCTGGGTATGTTTGAAATAAGCCACCAACAGAATGCAAGATATATTCTGTGGTCTCTCAAAATAGGGGACCCCAAAAATGGTTCGTTTGCTACAATAAATGATTGATATTGGATTGGACGATTTGGGGATACCCCTTTTTTGAGAAACCACCATGTATTCTCGAGTGGTGATTTGTTGGAGCGACAAGGTTTTATTATTTAGAGTTTTCGACTCTAAAGATTGTAGTAAATCACTTTCAATCATCATTCAGTCAACCATTGTCAACCATTACAAATGCCTCTGAAATAGTATCATTGATGGTCTTTATCTAGCCCGGATTGATACCCTGTATTTGACACCATTCGGTACAGGTGTTTCTCAAAATAGGCAGACCCCCAAATCATCCGATATCACTCATTTATGGTAACAAACAAACAATTTTGGGGGAGTTCCATATTTTGATAACCTCCCCCATCTGATTGGTATACCCCATTTTATTGTTGGTTAGCTATTATCCTCTATTATCAACCATACTTAAGAGTTGTAAGCCTTATAAACAACAATATTTACCGTATTAACCGTTGTTCAAACCTTAGCGGGTCTGGGAGCCCAGGCCTGGTCCTCGCGAGTCTTCTCTCTGTGCTGCTCGTGCCTCACTGAAATTGCATGCGGCTATGTACATTGCTCACGGGCGGTTCGTGGGTCATCCCTTAACGGCTGACCCACGGGTGGTCATACAAGGCTAAAGGTGGTCATACAAGACTTTGTCGTGGCTTACTTTGATGATCTTTGATGTGTACCCGCACTTAGTAAGTGGTCACTACCCATGGTTTCTCGGGGTTGTAAGCAACCTTAGGGCTTATAACCATGGTCATGAACCCCAGGTGCACATCCAAGTGCAGGCCAACTTGCTCATTTTGCTACGTCCACCGGGTCACAAGTGGCAGTTTTGACATGTCTCTCCATTTGTGAATCTACTATCTACCTGAAGCGAGAAGGACCTAGTGCTGGCAATGTTGGTCATCCTGTCATATAAAACATTATAACCAATCATGCCTGCAAATCAAATAATTTGAAACATGTTTTAAAGCATCAATGAGTTTCCAAGGTGGCAATGATTTTTGACATGACTGGTAACAATCTTCCCACATTGGAAATCTCTTGGCACTTGCATGAGTCAATCTGGGATTTCCGTTTCTCGAGAAGACATCCATTCCGGGAAAACATTCATTTGGATAGACCCCGATGCCACCATTTGAGTTCTAATCAAGTCCAAAAGACATGTGGTAATTCTGGTTTCTAGAACCAGCTGGGCAAATATGCGAACTGCAAGGACGATTCTATGCAGGAAAGAAGGTAAGGTGAAGCAACACAAGTCTAAATATCACTTCACCAATAGTGGCAACTAATGGAAGATCACACGGGCAACTAATAACTAATGGAAGATCATAGCCCCACACTTCCCCCTCCCAAGGTGGCAGCGGCTCTACAATCCGAGCTCTTTTCAAAGCTGCGCGCGTTGGTTCCCATGACATCGTTGCTGTGGTACCTGACTACGTTGATGATGTGTTACTGGATCCATGCGCCTCTCCTGGCAGATTCCTGGCTGTTGAACAAGTCTGGTCAAGGTCCGATCCAAGAGACACGGGCAAAGAAGGTGCGCAACTCTCTCTTTGATGATTAGGCTCTGTTTGCGGCCCAAACACTTCTGGTCTGTGATAGAATGGATTCATTTTGCGGTGTTAGCAAAGAAAACCGCTTTAACTTGTTTGTTCTCAATTCCTGAGTTGAACTGACGGCAGTCATGTGACTAACGGTCAGCTCCTGAATGATTCAATGACTCCCGATCATGCTTTTAATCATTCCATGATATTCACAAAACACAGCGGTGAAACTGATGACAAACTTGGACACCAAAACGGGGCATGGTGGAATCCGTGGCACCAAAGGACGGCGTGCTCGTCCCTGCCATCTCTGAGATGGGAATTTCGTCCAGCGGACGTAGCATGTACCGAGTTGGCTTTGGTGCTTTGGCGCAACGCTGAAGAAGGGGTGCATTTATTGAGCTTTTTCAACCAGTTGACACTAATGACGGAACAATACTTGATGATGATAGTATGATATATGATTGTAAGTAGGTGTAAATGTAAAAACTCCATGTAGATATTGGTGGTATTTGGTGGTCATTGATGAACATAATAAATTTTGGCTGCTGAAGGTTAAGATTACTGATTACTGATGGTTGCGACAATGGTTCTTCAATACTAATACCGAGTATTTAAGCATTGCTGTTGTGATATGATCTAATATGATCTTGATTTTGCCAATGATCTGTATTAATTTTATATAATTATTATAATTGTATGCATATATATATATATTAAATATATTCATATATATATATATATCACACATCAGTGTATAATCAAACATATTTTATATCCAGTGTTTGTTCAAATTGTTAACTGACTGCTCATGTGTTCGTATTATTTAATGACCAACCACGGTAGTCACCAATTCTGGTCGAAACCGTGGAGTCTGTGAATGGGTTTGTAACCAGCATTCAAGATGCTGACATGGACATGCCAACAGCTCTACTGTTTTGCTTGTCTTTTACAAGCGACTATCAATCATGGGTTGCACTGATTCAGGAGAATCACATACATGGCTGGCGAGTAAAAAAACAACCAATATCAGGGTTCGGCAGCAGTTTTGACCCAAACCCCATGTGTCCTGAGGCTGACCTGCGGCAACAGCACCAGGAAAACTAGTTGTTGGGAAAGCGGAAGTGTTAATGTTAGGAAACCATTTGCGCAAAGTTCACGCAGGTACTTGGTATTCTCTTCACTTGCGGCTGAAGTACAAGTTTTTCTGCTGTGTAGATGGCATGATTTCCAAGAGACAGGAACTCACGGCTCGGTACTTGCACATCTGACATGTGTTTGTGCATGATCTCCATGTGCACAATAGTACGCCCTTTTTTTTCTTGGTGTTTCCTCAAGTCGGGGTACCTCCAAAACACAGGAGGACACATGTGCTCCCTTTCTGTTTTGAAGGAGTTCCTT
Source organism: Symbiodinium kawagutii (assembly GCA_009767595.1). Lineage (NCBI taxonomy): Eukaryota > Dinophyceae > Suessiales > Symbiodiniaceae > Symbiodinium > Symbiodinium kawagutii. The sequence goes on from VSDK01023828.1 coordinate 563,641, forward strand.
GGATTTCAGAGCCGCCTTGTCCTGCAGGGGTTTGACACATGTCCTGCCTTGAGGTTTTTGTGGCTTCATGTTGGCAATCACGATGATCGAAGTCTATGCCCTCTTCAAAAAGTGCCTACTCTGAAGCTGTGATTTTCCTGTGAGTAGTTTTTTTGGGTGGACTGCAGTATAGAATCAGCGAAGCATATTTAGCTACAACTTATTTTTTGGATCTGTTTGTATCATACTCACCCTCCGTGTGTGCACCATCATCCTTTCCTGGGTTCCAGTGGTTTGGCATAGCTTATTCGTAGGGGTGTTGTGACTTTTGCACAAAATCCCAATTGCAAAGAATCCAGTAGAACCAACTGCAGAATGACTATCTACTTCATCCCAATTGGAATGATACATCTCTGTTGAAGCCCAACCCAAACTTCAGCATTTGCAGATGATTTTCCATGGTTTATTGGAGCCAGCTATCTAAGATCACTGGAGTCTATACTATATGACTATGAAGCTACTAAATGCTTCACATTCAGAGTTTGTTTTGCAATGAAAGGCCTTCGTTGTTGCGATTTGTTGCCATCAATGTCAGCCATCCACTGCACCGACAACCGTACAAAACCCATGGGGGATCTTAGGATTTGGCATAGTCGATGACTTATAATGACTTGAGCATTTTTTGGTCATAGTAGGATACAATAGTATAATTGCTGGCATTGTGCATTTCATGAATTAGCATCATATGTATATTTCCTGATGGTCAACAATCCCGGAGAAGATATCTATCCCAACCTTCATGTTGTCGCATGTCAGGGATATTGTCCATGCATATCCACCCATCCATCCCTGCCCTCCATTCAGTGATGGTTCCCAAGATGCGGTTGGTATCAGGTTCCATCCTGAGAGTGACGTCAATGCGGGCCCCTTGGTTTCCTGAACGTTTCTTGCAGGTGTAAGGTCACACGAGTAAGCTGGCAAGTTGAATAGTGGTAGCTAGATATGGTGGTTTCTGAAAATGGGGTACCCCAAAAATGAATGGTTTATTGCTATCAGTGATTAGTAGTGGATGATTTGGGGTCCCTACTTGGGGAAAACCACTATATTGCGGGGCGCGGCTCCAACATGGCAGAATGACTTCTTTTGTTTCGATCTCGACGTTACGACATGGATTAGTTTTGGTACCAGAAATTGCATGGTAAGTCTGGCTCGTAGTAATATCAGTCATGATGCATATGAAACATCAATAAGAACGATCTTCCAACCGGATATCGGTTGGAATGTCACAACTGATTGAAGTGTTTGACCAGGAAAATGCTAGTTACTAAGTATTTGATGAATGGCCGAATGGCCATTCACCATCAGGAATCTCGGTCAGAGGAATTACCTTGACAGTAGCTGGACCGCATTAATTCCTGGGCAACCAGAGCTATCCACGAGCATCAATCCTAGGAGACCAGATCCATCCATAAGGAACAGTCCGGCGAGCAATCTGCCAGCGGTGGGGGTTGATTGCCTCTAGGATTCTATTCTGGCTTACTGGCTGCTGCTGGAATTGCCTTGCAAGGCTTATGCATCTGGGCTGCGACTTCATCCACTTGTTTGCTACAGCGGTCTCGGCATAGCATGTGGCGGCATCACATGAGAATGGTTGAAAATGTTTGGAACATGGTCAATGAATAGTTTCACAATGGTTGATAATGTTGGATATTTTACAGTAGATTGAAGTGATAAGAAGCAACAGCAACCATTACAATCAGCTTGTGGCAATTCGTTGATGGTTAACCTCAGTTTATTAGTTGTGGACCATTGTTGGCACATGGAATTTTGACGCTTGGGATCCCCAAAAGCCCAAAAACTCCTCCTGCTCAGTGAGATTCAAGTTTCAAACACTTCGACTGAAGAGCATGCATATGTAGTCCCCTTATGCCTGAAGAGCGCGCAGGCACACACACACACATATTATGTATATACACATACACGCTTTGATTGATATACATACACATATACATTCATTGTTCATTATTGTTCAAAATTAATATAACATGTGTGTACTTGTGTACTTGCGTGTGCATGTTTTAATATACATGGTTAGTCTTTCTCTCTCTCTCTCTATGTCTCTCTCTCTCTCTCTCTTTATGTATAATAGATTTATATATTAGAAATGAATAGATAAATACATATAGGATCTACATATATATATATATAATGTATGCTTATATACGTATATATGTATATATTATAGTGTGTCATGACGAAGACGCATGTAATAGTCGGAAAACTGACAATATATCAACAGTTCCAACAAAGTGACTGGGTGAGAAAATCTTTCAATGGTTAGTCATCGCTCAGCACAATTAGGCACCTTGCGCTTGAATTTTGGGCTGGAGACCATGGCTTCTCGGTGGGAACATCGTGGCTGCTCCAATGGATATGGGCCATGCCTTGCCGTTGTCAGCTGCTGGCAACACCTATGAGGGCTAGCATGGTGCAAGCGCATGATCCTTCACTTGACCGTATACTACTCACAAGTTGATCCTATGAGGGCTAGCATAGATGAAATCAAAGTTTTTTTGGAGTGTCCAACTTGTTGGTAGTTCAAACGTGTGGCCGCAAGGTGGGGTGTTTGGCGACGAAATGGGAAACCTTGCTTCAGCGAGGCTCACTTCTTTGGAGCTATGTTGACCATGCTGGGTGCCATGTCCCACGCCAACAGCTGCAACGAATGGTTCGAAGCGTTGCCCAAGACGTCTCCGCTGTGTCCTGTCGTGACGCCAAAAATCACTTCAGTAAGCACGGCTCCATGTGGCTCCACCAAACTTGGCGATTGACTGTTCGAAGCACTAAGATTAATGGTTAACGATGGTTAATAATGGTTAATAATGGTTAATAATGGTTAATAATGGTTAATAATGGTTGGTTAATGGCTAATAATGCTTAGTAATGGTTAATAATAGAATATTGAAGAAAGAACAAACTATTCTGTTGGTGATACTTTATTTAATGGTATTATAATTGAACATTATGTTTTTTTTAGATGTTACTCTATGCAGTAATGTTTACAACCAAATAATTCTTATAACCAAACATGTAATTATTGTTATAGTAACTATAGTTGCTTATTTTTCATGTTGTGTTTTTAATGTGTTTGATAAGACTCGACAACGCGATGAGGACGCTGGTACCGCTCAGGCTTCGAAGAGGATGGCAAAGCTGGGGCTGGAGACTGCGGCGGGAGACTTGGAGGATGCATTTGTTCATTGGTGTTGTTGTGGTGGTGGTGGTGGTGGTGGTGGTGGCTAACCACTATCAATAACCATCATATATATGTATATATTAGATACATATGTTTGATCTGTATCACCAGTATAGATATGTTTGGATCTGTTATTAACCACCCACTGGTGGTTGTGGTTGTTGTTGTTGTTGTTGTTGTTGTTGTTGTTGTTGTTGTTGTTGTTGTTAGTGGTGGTGATGGTGGTGGTGATGGTGGTGGTGGTTGTTGCTGGTTGTTACCCCCCTAGCCTGAAGCATCATTACTGTATGGTTGTTGATGTTGTTGCCGACAATGTTGTTGCTGTTGGTGGATCAATCGTGCTCAGTCATTGTGTCCATCCGAAACTGCAGAAAGGTTTGTTCCATACGGTGGTTTCTGAAAATTGTTGACATTAAAAAAGGGTATAACAAAGGATGATTCAGGGGTACCCCTATTTTGAGAAACAACCATGCTATGGCTACTGCGAACGCCGCTCCAGTTACCATGCTTTGGGCCAGTGCAGTCGCGGTCTGGGTGCGCCAAGGAAATGATGCGTCAAGCTGGTGGTCCGGGCCCATTAGTCATCCGACTGCAAGACGAAGCTGTGGTGCCTGCCATTGGCGGTCCAGGCAACGAAGTCATATGCGAGGACACTTCGAGAAGGATCTCGCTCTTCTTGTGGATACCAACCGCACAAGAGAACGCCCATTCAAAAATGGTATCCAGTGGTTTGCCATGAAGAAAACCCGAAGAAAAACATGTGACATCGCTGACATCGCAACAGTTGGACTTTTTGCTTTAAGATCCTCTGGGTTGGGGTCAAACAAATGGATGCATGGGAACACCACCCAACATTCAATGAACAAAGAGAGTCTTACAGCTCCGCAAATGAGAGATTCATCCTTTACCGCCTGTAATTAGCTATCGAATTGCTAGTTGTGGCAAGAGCATGTAAGAGCAGTATTTGAAGCTCCTCTCACTTTAGGGTTGTCCATAAATAACGGGCACCATTGAATCTGGGACCGATCAAGATCTCGTTTGCGACTCAGGTTTTATTTATGATACCGTTGCTCTTGCAAGCTGGAAAGCGGGTGGGCTTCTTCACAGAGCTGAATATTTTGGAGAATTGCATGGGCATCATGCGGCTCGTATGAAATTCGATCCAAACAATGTCCACTTGCAAGTCATCCAAAAACGTACCAAGGATGCCTTGTAAAGCACCCTGCGTGTGGTGGGCATTGCCCTTCCAAATCTATCTCCCCCAGCTGCAGCTGTGAAATTTCAAATCCGTGCAACTGGACGATCCAGTGGGTGAACCCGTGTTGATGCAGTGTTGGGTGGCTCAACCGGGGCTAAGCTCACCTCCCAATTCAAAATTAACAGGGGCAAATTGAAAACTCAGCCATTGGCCTTCACGAAATGATGACATTAGCATTGCTGAAGATGAACATTTGAGATAATCTGAGTCTGTTTCATTGGCTGGTCACAAAGTTGCACAGCGCAGCATCGGTGTTTGTTGAGGCAGTGGGCTTTGGTGGCATGTATTGGGCTCTTCTTCTTCTCCTATGCCTGTGACCTTTGCTAATTCTGAGGGCGGCCACCACCCACTGAGAATTTCTAGAGCCATTTGCGCTGTGCAGTGTGTGGAGGAGAAACGGAAGAAACCCACGCTGCAGACCAAGTGGTCCACCTGGCAAGATGTGGTGCTGTGAAGGACCCCTACTGCAAGGTTTCTGGAAGGTGAGTTGCACCGCTGAAATGACCGCTTCGCTTGATTTCAGCCTCAGTGTGACGATCTGATGGTGACTGCACTGGTTTGCGAAGGACATTAGGGCGTCCTACTCGTCCACACACAGCTGTCGTGCTCTTGGACAACAAGATCAACCATCTCACGAAGAATGCCTCAAACCTCTGGGCGGATATGGTCCCATGAGATTTGGAAATATTAAATTCACCATGGTGATCCAACTGACTTGATAGCAGCGTGAAACAGTGAACGCAGTCCTGGTTCCTTGCCTCTACAGATCACAATCAGAAACTAACAGAGGAGCTGGGGCCCCAAGTAGATGAGGATGAAGGATATGAAGGCAGCCGGGGGCCGCATGGGGATGCGCATTTGTGAGTCCGTGTCTGCAGCCGACTTTCAAAACAGCCGGGCAGCGCGGAGTGGCTATCCTGGCAGTGCTGGCAACTGGAAAGAAGAGGCGGCACAGAGTTGTTTTCCTCACAGGTATATTGTGTCACCATTGTGGCTTTCCAGCCAAATGAACGGATGATGCTTAATTATCCGTAATTACTCGCTTACATACCTACTTATTTTTACTGATCATTTAGTCAATGTGTATACATATATATATATATATACATGTGCCTTCAGTTTCGTATCGTTTGTCCAAAGAATGACTCCAACTAGATATGTCAGCTTCAGCTTCAGTAATCAAGTAGGCGGTGCAACCGGGGACTGGGGAGCACCTGACCACTCTCAGGTCAGGAGGCCCCCCTGCGGTCGAATACAACGAAGTAACTGTAGGTTTGATTTGGGAAAGGTATAATTGAGGAAATACCAGACTATCATTGAGTTTGCTATTTTTCAGTCTGTCATTTGGCAAACCTCTAGATTCTGGATGATTCTGGTCTGTAGGTCTAGTTGTGAAAGAGTTTTTCCCGATCAGCCGTCGCCAAGGCTTCAGTTTGAGGTGAATCGGCAAGTTGACAGCGGCCAACTGTGCAACATGCTCTCGCAGGGATCCTGGTGGTCATGGAGCTGTCGTGGACCGAGCTGTTCCATGTGGATTTGCCCTAGTTGGGCTATGTTTTTTATCTGATGCAGATCCAACAAACTGATTGCGGTTTATCCACAATTATTTTGACATTCATTTTCCATTGGCAAAGACGGGTTATAGTGCATGTCTGAAATTGCTATCATCCTTTGCCATTTCATGATTGCCATCTTGCCGTTGCATTTGTTCCCAGAAGATGGATATGCACGTATATATATATATATATATTGATTGCCTATTGCAATATAGACATGTTATGCATTTATGATTTGCATATGCATATGTATGTACATTTTCTGCTTGTTGGTTATCATGTTGTGCCCTTACATAACTTGAACCCAGCATGGGGCCTGGCCACCAGTACTTTACTTGCCCTGCCCACTTGCCTTTTCAAAGGTCGGACACTACGCGAATCAGCACGGCCTGTGGATGTCTCAATATGTCGCGGGCCACAGCGTTGGTGGTCCTGCTAGTGTCGTTGTCGTTGTTGTTGATGATGATTATTATGATGCTGATGATCATGTATATATGATGATGTGTGTTGATGTTGTATATATTGGTTGAGGGTGTTTTGTCTTTGCAACAGTCGATATTTAATTGCATTGGTTGGAGCTATGATATATGAAGCTCTCAGGCTGCATTTACTGTGGTCCCTGGATCCTCTTGGTAACATACACACATGGGAAAATCCATTCATGCAAACCTGTTCCAATTGGGTGAAGTTTGTTCCCGCTTCCTGAAGTGTTTGTGGGCCAGTCGCAGTATTTGCCGAGATCTGCCAAGATTTCCCGGTTGTGCATGACCGTATAGTTTGAAAAATGCCTTCGTTGAAAGGTGGTCACACCTCTCCTGGCTGGTGTTTCTTAAGCATTTGTTTATCTTCCCCCAATATAAACCAAGGGTTGGTTGGCGGACGAAAAATGTTCATAATGGTGATGCAGTCATATTTGGTTGGTGTTTCGAAACATTTTTCCTTCTCATGGTATTAACAACCGGTTGATTGGTTGAGTAATCATTTTCATAGGGGTGGTGAGCACCACCACCCACCATTCCACCATTCGGCCTCAGCCAAGGCTTTGGTCTGCCCCCTTGCAGTTGACGATCGTTGGTGGCCCAAGGGGGTGAGCTGAAAAGCGCAGCGCGCATCGATGCGAAATGTCGTTGACTCCTCCAGTATCTTGGGGGGTTCTTGAAATAGGGGGACCCCCAAAATGTTTGGTTTATTACAATGACTTATAGGGGTACCAATTTGGATGATTACCAATTTTTGGTGTTTCTGCATTACCCTAGTTTATTACAATGAATGACTCATATTGGATGATTTAGGGTTACCCCTATTTTGAAAGACCGTCACTTGTGTTCTATTTTTGCGTCATCTCTAGCGGGGAAATTTATATAAAGCTGGGAAAAAACTCACTATCCAAAATGGTTCTGGTGAAAGTGTTTTGTTCATCTACAATAGTGAAACAATAGACGGTTTGAGGTTGTAGTTAATGGCCAAGCGTCACTGCCTCTTGAGATGACATTTTGGTGATTTTCCTGCCCAAAAAGTTGGCATGTTCAACCTGCAAACCGATGTTTTAATGGGTTGTTATTTGTGAGGATCATTGGATCGTCCTCGTTGATCTTGCGGTACCACAGCAAACTACTCGTACTGGGGGTTTGACCCACAGCCCATAAATCTACATAATTGTTTATAATTAGGACTGTTTGCAAAGTCAGATTGACTGAGATGACTGCTGTGACACGACAACCTAGTACTCTTCTTCACACAATCTGTGTTCACTCAAATCAATTGTTCCACTGGGAGGTCCACAGTAGGACTTCCACCAATTGTGTCAGAAATCGCTGGTCATTTATCTTCAAAGATTGATGGTTTAGTACATACCAGTATCAGAATCATGGATCATTTGGCATCAAAACCAGATAAAACCTGTACATTGACCACAATAACCAGGGTTTTTTCATGATCACACCCAATGTGTGGACCATCATATTCACTGTTCCAAATCATTGCTCATTGTCATGGTCATTCTTCTATTGCTAGTTTGGAATGCGATACCCATCCAAAAATCAACAATCTTGGGTAGATCCAAACTCTATCATCAACTAATGAATTATTTGATGATAGATTATATCTACTATTGAACTTTTAAATCTATCATCTACTAAATCAAATTTATCATGGTTCATTTGCAGTGCAATACCCAGATCTCATTTGAGCACAGGCCCTGGTGATGCTTTGGCGTCAGCTGGGTCTGCCAGTGTTGGCCGGCATTTGCTGCATGTTAGCCATGCTGGCCGCGCAGATTGCCATCTCCAAGTGACCCAGGGGAAGGGCTGCCGGGATCCGTCGGACGAGTCCCTGGTTGATGCTAAACCTGGCTGCTGCGGATGGTGGCTGTCATAGCCTCTGTTTTTGCTTCGTGGCGGCTGTCATTCTGATTGGCCGGTGGGAGATCTAACGTAGTCATGTCTCATGTTTCATGGTAGATCAGCAGGTGTTTATGGTGAGGTGGCTTATGAATGGCTGGTGCATCACCATCAAGTTGTGTTTACAAATTCAAAAGAATCATTGACAAGCATCAGAATTGTCATTTGAGATTACCATCGTTTCTCCTTGTACATCAACATTAGGCAAGTTTATCGTGCTGGAACTACGATCAGCCCATAATTAGCGATCATCACTTTGTCACAAACTATCAGTGATCATCAATTTGTTATATGCCATCATGGATCATCATGGATCATCATTCAGTAGCAAGCAGCCTTAGCTATTTCAACCCCTTATGATGATTCGCAAAGTTCTCCATGACCAGTCCTTCATCATTTTCAATGATCATCATTGACCATATTCACCAGGTTCTATCAGCGTTGACAGGTTTATAGGGATTGACCCCTATCACCTCGGCGCAACATTTACACAGCATCTCGTTATCAATCCATTAATCAGCTTATTAATTAGCTTAATAGATAACCATCATCGGATCCTTATCATTGAACCAGCTTGTCAACCAGCTTAATAACCATCATTAGCCATCAATCAGCTTAATAACCATGATTAGCCATCAACCAGCTTAATAACCATCACTACCCATCAATCACCTTATTAACCATGAGCAACCTCTCATATCAGCTTATATTCAGCTTACTAACCATCATGAGCCACGGTCATCCTAGGGGCCCTGGCCCCACATCCCTAGGGATCCCCAGGGCTCCCAGGTCACTGATCCTCCACCAATCCTCTCCAGGTGGGTGGCGCGGCAACGTGCCGCGGTGGCGCGGGCGGCCGACCAGCGCTTGCGAAGGACTTCGGCAGCCTTGCAGGTGTGGTGCGAGGGACAGCGTTACGTGGCAAGGGTACGTTGGTTGATGATATGGTGAACTACAGGGGATAATAACCAAGACTACTAGATGAATCACTAGATGAATCCTATAGTTTGTTGATATTTGTTGATGATATCGACTAGAACCTAAAGGGGATAATAACCTACAGTGATGATCCAACCATTGTTGATGATATCCCCTGTTTGTTGATTATATCCAGGGGATGAATCACTCGATGAATGGTTAAGTGGTTAGGGGATCATAACTCCAACACTACTCACTACTAATGGTTATTGATGATGATGATGATGATGATGATGATGATGATGATGATGATGGTGATGATGATGATGATGATGATGACGATGACGATGACGATGACGATGACGATGACGATGACGATCATGATGATCTAGTGAATCATATCATATCATTATGCACGCAGATGTAAACAAGGAAATATCAATATTAATGCAATATGTTAAGTATTTGGTATGATTGACACATATTGACAGCATGGTTATAAAAAGATATGTATTTGTGTATATTGCAATTATCTACTTGGTTCTGATTTATACTATGAGTACTTGTATCTGTATACAGATATGGACCAATTTTGTTGCATCTGTCTATTTGCCTAGTATACTAGCTACTGTAAATGGACTGCAGATTGCTGGCACAACAAGGAACAAAAGAGTGCAGGGGATGCCGTGGCTATGACAGCTCAAAATGAGCGTAAAACTACCTGACTGATTTCTAATTTTGCATTTAGTCGCAACCATTTGCCCTGATGGATAGAACCACTAGCTAATGATTTGTTTTAGCCAGGATCATATCACCTTATACAGCAGGGCTTGTAGCCACCGGGTCAGATATTCATTCTAATGAACTAGTTGGCAAAGTAGGGGTTGGAATCCTTTGGTCCACGCGTCAATTCTATTGAACACGAGTTCTGGAAGTTGGTGACTTTAGGCTGTTCTCATCATGGGAAGTTCAATCTTCTCATGGTTGCAGATTGGATCAGATTGGTAAGTGGTGTTGTAGTCCACTGAACGCAAGTTACGACACTCACCACCAGAGCCAGAAGTAGAGATTGCAGCCTCCAAAGTTTCCTTGCAAGTTAAATGACCGACATCTCCCAGCCTTTTTGGTAGCTGGATGGGAGCCGGATGTCCAAACAAGATGGGGACCCTGATTGTTAGGTAAGCTGGTGCACACGCGAACGCACAAACACAAGCAAACACAGACACACACACACACATGTTTTTTTGTTTCATCAGTGCACACGTATATATTTGTGCATATATTTGTATACCTCATGGACCTGATTTTGCATTCATTTTGGTATGTACGCGTATGAATGCATGAAAGTACGCAAGTATGATGAATAGATATGTGGCTGCTAAAACATGATATGCATTTATACACTTCACTGTGTGTTTGAGGGGACTTGCTGCCTTGGGTATCATTGGTGATCAGCCCCAAATAATGAGGCACTTGTGGATTTGTATCCATCCCAAGACATTGACAAACTAAAGTATCCATGACCAAACTATAGCAAATCATAATTAACCACAACCATAAGCAAAACTACAACCAAAACCACAAAATGAACCAAAAACCAAAGCATCTATGATTATTAACTAATTAACCATAGGTTATAGTTAACCATAAGCACCTGGCTAAAATCATAATGAACCATAACCAAACAATAACCAAAACTATAATCACAAACAACTATAACCAAAGTACCTATCCCACGTGCATTTTTTTGTGTCGAAGAGTCCCAGCTCCGTTGAGTCCCAGTGCACCTCTGTGAGGCGAGAGCGGCGCTGAAACTCCAGCAATGGGAGGACGCGAGCTGAGGAGTTTGGTTGCATGGGACCCAACGATGGAGCCATACATATGGACTGTGTGTATAAATGTATATAAATTATATTTATATAAATATATACAATATTTATATATATATATATGTGTGTATATGTAAATTTACCTAGATAGATGTGAAAATCAAGGGTATGCAGGCTTGAATATGTATGTTGGTGTATACATGTGCATGTACTTGGATGTTCGTAATACATACATTGGCACAATGCGTGAAGGGATCAGAAGCACATATTTTCAGCATTTGTTGCAATTAACTTTCAGGATATAGAGAGTATTTGGGGCCCTATGTAGCCCTTCCCGTTCGTTCACGCTTGGGGAATCCCAACCAGTGAAATCACACGTCGGTACATCCAACTCACGAGTTATCTAGAGGCCCCTGGTTGAGCTGGTGAAACATGGCATTTAGCGTTTGGTTCATAGCATTGCATGGTTTGCAGCGTGACATATTCTCACAAGCAACAGTATCCAAGATGTTGGTTTTTGAAATGGTTACTGACCATTCATAATTCAACGGTTAACCATTGATTACGAGAATTCATGTTTCTACCATTCATGCGACATTCATTCAACATTAATCCGTCAATATACTAGTTAGCCAATTCTGAATCATGTCGTTAATCATCAAATAGTGTTTTTTTAATTGATTACTGACTGTTATTGACTTGCTGGTGATTGTGAATGACAGTGAGTGATAGTTGTCACTAAATTGATTCACTTAAACTGGTAATTCTTGACGAACTAATATACAGTAGCTGGAACTAGTGGTTTTACTAATTGTCATCAAACTTAAGAACCGTTTCAATTGTAATTAAACCACTATTGTCTAATACATGCCTGTTGATTACAATTCATCTTAATATTGTTCAAGATGATGTGACCTAAAGTGGTTCAGTGACTTAAGTCAATAACCACTCAGTGACTAAAACTGATGTGACTAAAAATCATCATATTTAGCGACTGAAGTCCTTAACCTCTTAAGTCCAAAACCATCTCTTAAACCATATCAGTTAAACCAATCAAGTACCTCAAAATGCTTTGCAGGATATTAACTTACTTAAGATACCTATTCAAGATGATATTAACTATTTGATTAACCACTATTTACTTAAGATTGATATGCCTTAGTGACAATTCACCAACTAATGTTAGAGACAATAACTACTAATTAGCTGGTAATTGTCACTATTAACTAATGCCAACTGGTAATTAGTTAACTCTAGCGGTTCTTAAGTCCCCAAGCATCCATCTCTTCCCGCCGCGTTACGCGCTGCGCGGCGCTGCGCGCCAGGCCTTGTGCTTCTCTGAGATTCAGGAGACGCGTCATGCGGAGCTGAAGGCCTTGCGCTTCGAGGCCATTTTGAAGGTCCGCAACGGGTCGCGGGGGCTGCGCATGGCGTGGACCGGTGGGCCGGTGGGTGCTGACAGCCCTGGGAGATGGTGCTGGGCTTAGTATAGGTTGATGTGGGATAGGTTGATGTAGGTTGATGAAGTTATAGGTTGATATGGGTTAGGATAGGTTGCTTAGTATACGTTAATACATGTTGATACCGGATACGATTTAGGTTGACCAATGTTGACCAATCTTCCCAACGAACGGCTGGAAATTATGGGTAACGATTTAGGTTGATGAAATTATGAGTTTGTGTTGGTTGCAGACCCTTGAAAGACGGATTAATTCTGGATTTGATATTACTGATTGGAGGAATCAAATAGTGGTTCTCGTATGTTCTCGTATAGCATGGAGACTATCAAATATGGTTCAGGTAGTGGCGTCACCGGGTACTCAGAAGGCGTAGATTGCAAACCTGGAACGGATCATTTGGGCCAACAGGCCATGCGAACAGTCCCGGCATCGGTGGTTGCGATCTGCAGCAGTTGTTGTGTATAAACCAGGAATCGCTTGTGGTTAATCATGACCACTAGCAGTGGTTTCATCTATGCTGGTCCAGTTTCTATTTCCCGATATTTTTCTGGGCAGTGTTTTTGATTATATTCCCCAGTCTTGCTAGCTACGTTCGCCAAACATATAGCTGATTAGAGAATAGTATGAAGTGTCATTGTAGACAATGGATACATGTTATAAAGTTATGTACATGTTATATCATGTTATCATAGATGTTCATAGATACTCATAGATATTCATAGACATCATACATGTTAGATTTTCAGAATGACACAGCTATGGCAACATGGCTTCGGTCCTTGTGTCCCCGATCACGTCGGACCCCCTTCAAGGCTGCTTCATCGACCCTGGCCACCATTGCGCCCACTATGGTCAGTCTGACGACCTTCACCGTTCCTCAGCGTCAGCGCTAAGGGTCACAGATTAGTTGGTGCAAGGGTAACGAGTTAGTAGCGATAGAAATCGCTGGTTGTTTTTTCGTAGTGAAACTGATTTCATTTGCTTGTCCCTGGTGCAGTGCGCGCAAACATTGAAATGGGATGAAATTTCTTTAAGGTGAACAGGTTCTTGACTTGGGATTAGGTTCTCCTAAGCAATAACTAAACACATACCAGCATTGACCAAACAAAGAGTGCATTGAGGACAAAAAGAGCACCAATTTACTTTTCGGGATGGGTATAGGCGGGTTTTGACTGGCATGTGACCAACATGACATTGGGATCGGGGAGAGGTTAACCCCAACTATATTCACTACTGTAATCCCCATTGTTGACTCCTGTTATCCCCATTGTTGACACCAACTATATTCACACCGTTGTTGAATCAGCTATATAACCAGCTATATAACCAGCTATTACCATTATAATCAGCTATTAAGCAGCTATTGACCAGCTATAAACCAGCTATCTTATCACAATTGTTGGTTATCACCCACTATATTCACTACTGTTATCCCCATTGTTGACTGTTAACCATTGTTCAACCAGCTATAAACCAGCTATAAACCAGCTATTAACCATTCAATGGTTGTTGAATCAGCTATTAATAGCTATTATCCCATTATTGACTCTTATAGCCATTAATCAGCGATTGACTACTGTTAACCATTGTTCAACCAGCCTTATACCAGCTGGTTATCCCCATTGTTGGTTATCACCAACTACATTCACTACTGTTATCCTCATTGTTGACCGTTTGTTGAACCAGCTATAAATCAGCTGTGCAACCAGCTATTATCATTATAATCAGCTATAAACCAGCTATAAACCAGCTATATTATCACCCTTGTTGGTTGTCACCAACTCTATTCACCACTGTTATCCCCATTGTTGACTGTTAACCATTGTTCAACCAGCTTTAAACCAGCTGTGTAACCAGCTATTACCATTATAATCAGCTATTAACCAGCTATAAACCAGCTATATTGTGTGACCTCTCAGCAAGAATGGCGCGGTTGAGGTCTTCACCCTGCTGGGCGGAAAGCTTCGCGCCTCTTCAGTCTTCGCAGCTCTGGCGCTCTTCAACGCCATGCGGGTGACGCCACGGGCCATGGGATGGCCATGGGATGACCATGGGATGGCCACAGGACCAGTGGTGAAGAGAATGACTGGTGGATGTTAGGTGGGTAATAGATTTGTTGGGTTGATTTGTGGGTTTACAGTTGGATTGGTCGGTGGCTGCGAATGATTAGTGGTTGGGCTATGCTTAAAGATGAATCAAATCTTGAACCATTTGCAAACCTCAAAATATTCGCACATATTGAAGCATTTGCTGATTTTATGAAGTCATTTTAACAATGTCTGAAGTATAGTTTGACGATGAGTCAATAGTGTGAGCAGCGGGTAGATGGATAACAGTTTATCTAAGGGGGCTAATACTAAGCAACAAGCATGGCTGATGACGAGGGAGAAGCAATGGTTGTAGGCTGGCGGTTGCACCACCATGCATGGGATAGATGGTTGAACAGTTTGGATACCCTGGGTCCTGGGTCAAACTCAGCACGGGCCATGATCCACATTTGTTTTGACCCTGGGTCGACTTCCATTTTTGAAGCACCACATGGATCCGAAGTACCTGTGCGTTTCCAAAAAGGGTAGGCTATGTCGCAACACTCAGGACTATGTCCCAGGTGTTTGGTATCGTGGTGGTTTCTCAAAATTTGGGACCTCAAAGAATGGATGATTTATCACTAGAATCGTTTCCAAAGGAGGATTTGGGGGCACCCCCGTTTTGAGAAACCAGCATATCTCATCATAACCAGCTTAATCTCTATTTGATAACTAACAAACTTATCTATTGAGAAACCAGCTATGTTGGTTATTGCCCCTATTAATATCTCATCATAACCAGCTTTTCAGCATCATTCTGCATGGCAAACATGGACCTCACCACTGGAGGCTCCTCTATCAGCTTTGCCTGAGCTTTTCTCATCCTTGGCACACGCACAGGCCTGGAGATGTGGAATGGGAAGAAATGTTCTAAGACTGAGCATCAAAAAGACACGTGGAGCGGGACAATACCAAGCATCAGGCACAATAAAAACAAACAGAAATTGTGGATCCGTAGAAAAGCAAGCAAGACTCGTTGCATTCTTAGTGGGCAGTGTCCTGGACTAACAGGTGAACGGGAAGGTATCAGAAAACTGAATGAAGAGAACCAAGTTTTTCGATCCACGTTTTTGATACCCAGCGGTCCATTCTAATTGTTGCTGTATCAAAAAATATGTCGCATCGATTTGGTTGTTCAAGCAGTTGATTTGGTTGTTCAAGCAGTTTGGATGGTGTTTGGAAGGGTAGGAAGGTGCCCTGCACATTCGAATTGTGCCCTTCCGGTGCCACAAAGAATTACACGTAGCACTAGCAGCGTGGTGATCCAAGGGAGGAGAGCACCTCCCCCCGAACGACTCAAAAACACATAGCAACCAATCCGCTGCCAGCGACTGCCACCAGGTTGCCAACACTCCAATGGATACGAACCAATCAATGAACAAGATCCCGCAATGCACATGACCACTGATGATTGTTGATCATGATACAGGTTGAAATCCATTGGCTCCTTCCAAAGTTTGCTTGCTTCCCTTCTTCCTTACCCCCTCCTTCTCACCTTCCCTCCTTCCCTCCTTCCTGCCTATCTTCCTGCCACATCTCCATCACGAAACACTGGCCTCAGTTGCCCGTTCACCAGGTGGCCATTGTCCGGTTCGAGCAGATCTTGATGGTAGCGCAGTGCCTGGGTTGCAATGGATGCAGGGTCTCCCCTTTGGATTCTTGGTGGGTTCAGTAAGGGTTTCTGATACTGACCCTACTCTGAGCGGTCTGAACGATTTTGAAGTGTATCATTTGGGATCTTTGAGCTGGGGGCGGTGGTCAATCATTGAAGATAATCGAAGCGTTGGGTTTGAAACACCATCAGGTCCTGATTAGCATGAGCTATCATGAGTTTGTTTCAATTCTCATGACTCATTTTCCCTTCCTTTCCAACCTGCCGGCACTGCAGGGCTCCTCGATTTGATGCTGAGGTAGGGGGTGTGAGGGATGGAACCGTTGATTTTTTTGGGGGGCTTGCACCTAGATTTAGCCTGAGTTTAACTGACGTAGATGCAGAGAACCAGCATTTCACGGGGAAATCCATCCGAGAACCTATGTTAGTTGAACCCAGAGTGCATGCTGTTTATGCAGACAGGGTCAGGGTGGGACACCAACCACCGCACCAGGGTTTTTGCATGTTTGGCACGCTTGCGTGAGCACTGAGGTGCATATGATGCTATGCCATGCCCGCGATTCCACAATGTCAAGAATGGGGTATGAAATGGTATGAATACAATTTTATGTTTGCATAGACATGTTGATGCTGTCCTGCATGCAATCAATTGCATGCAAATACGTGCACATATGTGTACATAGATATTTACATGTGTATATATATGTAACATATACATATATATATATGTGCATGAATAAACTAAATGCGTATGAGCGGGTTAACCACCAGTTTTGAAAGGCATCACTATAAATTCTTACACAATATGGCTGTGGGTCAAAACCCTTAGTCCCCCTGGTTCCCCCATCATTAACCATTGTTTTCCCTATAGTTTGTTGCTTATTAACCACCATCATTGGCTGGTTAACTGCTTGACCCAGCTCGCCATATACTTGCGGCTCATCGACGGCTTTCCCCTTGCGGCTTCCACTGGCACCGGAACCGCAGGGGGACGCTGCCGACGCTCCTCCCATTCGGAGACCTTCGAGGTGCTGGAGATGGTGGTGAAACCCAGGGGATAACTCGACTCCCGGAAGCTAACCGCTGGACCCTACGGGAAGGTTATCCTAATAGGAAACGGATCATCCAACGCACACCTGGGTCTATGTTAGTGGAGTCTAGTCATGGATGTAAATGGTTTGTGGGTTGAACATGTTGGTAGATTAGATTATGATGAATCATGAATGGTTGATTAATAAGGACAAGTGATGGCACATAGCCTATGAAGGGAATATAAATGGTATATATGGGCTGATTATTGTGTTTGATTAGTGGTTGATTCATCATGGATATAAACGGTAGATTTGGTTGGATAAACTGATGGTTTCACGATCAATGATGGTACAGGATAGATGATGGCGAATGGTTGATACTCCGTAAGGATGAATGGTCGTAAATCATGATGAATTAATTAATGATTAGCAAATGATAAATGGCAAAGTTAGTTGCCCCGGCAAATTCAGCTCAACCAGTGAGAATAAAGATTGATGAATGGTTGATTGATTCAAACACATTTTGTTGATACATGGCCATGGATCATTAATGGTGAACAAATAGTGCTTAATGTTGGCTAGGAATTCATGATTGTATGGTGGATGAATAAATGAATACGCAGTTCATGGTTTCTGATGAATACAAATTTGATATCATGATTCCTACTTGTATCAATTCAACATAAACCATCATAAACCACTTATTGACCATGAATCGATAAACGGATGCACAGTAATGGTTCATCTTCAAGTTTTTTTTCCCACAGGGATAGTGAACGATGAGGTACATTTGGGCCTTGGTGGGGCCCCAGTTGCTTTATTGGGTACCTCCATGGTTGCGACCGCAAACACCATCGGCCACACGAGAATGGCATACCGTCCCCAGCCCTTTAGGACAATCAAGATTGATCACTGATGAACCAGCATTTACAACAACCTACCTCGGGCCCCCACAACCGTTGACAAAGCCAGCTCTTTAGCCTCCCAAATGTGATTATGACCTAGCCTATGACCATGTTTTTTTTTTTGCCGGATGATTTTTCAGGTATTCTTTCAACTCAGGTTTTCTTAGGCCAGTGGTACTAAGCGCGTACAAATGGAACCAAAAGATTGCCTGACTGCTCACGTTGAGCAACCCAGATAATGCCACAGCATCACTGCCACTCTCAGGGCGAAGACCCCTCTGTTGAGAAGCTAGTGATCTAAGACGAATATCTCAATGGTGTACACCCAACCATCCAAAAAAAATTGTTGGTTGTAGGGAAATCCGTTCAATCTTGGATAATTTGATGCATCATCACATATGGGAGACATGGTTGATGGCAAATCGGGACCGTCCTTCATTGTCACTGATCATCATGAATTGTTGCTAGCGGGTATCAAAGACCACCATGAGCCTCTTAACAACCATTACATCCATTAGGCACTAATTGATAATTGACATGCCATCGATCAACTACTGATTAGCCACCAATTAATCATTGCCATTGATGGCCCATCATTAACTTTTTGTCTCGCTATCATTAACCATTGCTGATAGCCATCAATCTCAATCTCAACTAAGCATTGTAGCCTTATCATTGACCATCCAAAACATCAGTAGACCATCATTAACCGTTGCTCACAGCCATCCAATTAAGAACAGCATATCCATTATTCAAGCACCACGAAACCATCAAACATCCCTGATTCAACCATCAGTCATTCATCTCACCATCATGAACCACTGTTATAGCCGACTAATTAGCCACTTTTAAACCATCCAAAATGACCATATCATCCTAGGCACCCATCATAAAAACCATCCAAATAAGCCACCATGGATCATTGCCTATAGTGCTGCCATACCATCTTATTAACCATCAAATGACCACCATCAAACCATCAAATCACCATCAAAGCATCAAACCATCCTTCTCAAACCATCAAATGACGATATCATGGATCATCGCCTAATGATCATCAAACCATTAAACCATCCTCACTAACCATCGCTTAAAACCATCAAATCCACATCAAACCATCCATAGCCATTGCTGCTGGCGCCATGCTTCATCCCACCTTGAACCACACAGCCAGGCCAATGCCCAAGCTGTCCCCAGCTTTGGCCAAACCCATGGGGTCCCTGCATTTGTCCGGGGCCCTGGGACCCGCACGTGTTGCAGGCGGTGGTGATGGGGAATGGACCCTCATTTTAGGGTGAATTGATGGTTTAATATGGTTCAAAATGGTTTCGTATGTCATTTAATGTTGGTAGTTTTGATTCGTTTTGCCAATCTTTGTGGCGTTTCATGCTAAAATGGGTTCACATGTAGTATCGATGCTGGTATTTTTGCAAACAAAATCGTAGTGCAAGAGTAGCCACGCATATGGGTTTTCATACAATGTAATGTTAGTCTAGCAAAATTGGTATATGAACCCCTGCTGCATTTGTACTCAAGCCCTCGTACGCTCGTTGGAGCATGCGCTAATCAGAATCCACCATTTCAAAACTGCTGTTGATCAGTCAGCATTTGATTGTTCCGCTGCAAAGCCACCAGAGGGTGTTGTGGATGTCACGATTTGATTGTGAACCCAAAGACATTCGAATTCGACTCCCAAGCGAGCAGATTGCATGGCTGCCCATGGTTGTTCGATATTTTCTGCAAATCATGGAGAGTTCCACACCAAGCAACCAGGTTAACAATGGATCGTGGGTAATGCAGTTGAAAATTCACACGCTTGGGATTCTTTGCCCACCAGATTCGGTTTTTCATTGCCAGATTTCACCGCAAAGTAGCTTGGGCCTTCAGTTCGCCATCATTTTTTTGGGTGATAACATGTGATAACCCATATTTTCAAGGCTCAAAACTAACCTTTTTAAGGGCCAGCCCTTGGAGGCCAATGGTACCAAATTGAGGACCCTGTGCTGCTAGGCCAGTGGCCGGACGCCTGACAGCTGAGCGGAGAAGGTCATGCCGTGGAAGGGGGGCAACCCATGGAACTGTGGTGGTGATCCTGAAGAATGAACAGGAAACCTGTGGAAGCCTGGGATGGTTGATTGAAGAATGCACAGGAAAATCATTTACCAGGAAGAAGTTGGTGAGAATGCTTGCCACACATTCACATTGATGATATGTGTGTGTGTGTGTTTAGTCCTTATATTTGTGGGATACAGCAGAGGGAATATATCGGCACTGCTTGCTGCTTTCAAGGATCATTTGTGTATCAACCCATGCCACTTTGTGCAGTCTAGTCCAAGATTCAAGTAGCTCAAAAATAGCCACACACTGCCACTGCCATGGTATCATCCAGGACTATTCCACGTCTCTATAACCAACTCCACATCCACAATGACAAATAGACAGAATCCAAGCCGTCCTTGTTGGGGCCTTCCCTTTGCGCTGTACCCTCTTGCACGCCAGGAAGTTCGGACGTCGCCGGACAGTGGAAATGGGACTGCCCGCGGGCTTGCAGTGATGTCAAGTCGGTGCAGAATGGTCGGGAAGCAAGCTGAGGACACCAGTCCTATGACTCATGAGGAAGCTTACCAACAATTTGCCAATGGATGTACGCATGTATTACATGATTAATTATGTAGTATATACTCTGCATATGGTTTATAAGCCCTTCACTCTTCAGTAGCCAAGCAATGAGAAGGACGTACAGGAACAGTACAGTATTGTTTGACGCTTTCAGCCAAGCGTGTTGTTTTTGCTCAGTAGACACCGCGATCATGTTGCATGTTTGGTAGTGGTGAGGGACAGCGATAGTGCCATAGTGTACTTCATTTCTTGACGAAAACCACACTTCGCATCACTTCGCGCCATGTTTGGTTGGAGAAACGACGGCTTTCCAGTGCCGCACTCCTTGTCACGCCGGCACCGCTGCACAGGAGATTTACGCAGCGACAGCAGCTCCAGCGACGGTGCCTGGGACGCTCCGATGAGTTGACTGAGAGGCGGTTTCTCAAGTGGCTGTGGGTCAATATTAATCAACCAATATGGGGGATAATCACCAACAATTTCATAGGGAAAAGAATGGTTAATGATAGGGGAACCATGGGTACAGGGTTTTGACCCACAGCCAAGTCATAGCGGACACCCAGTGGTCATAATATCGTAGTAATACCCTAAACATGTGTTTTTTGGTCTAAAAATGGATGGTTTATTGTCAAACCATCCAGCTTATCAACCATTGAAGGTAATACACCATCAATTTTGCGGGTACCTTCATTCTGAGAAACCACGATGTGAAGAGTGAACTTATCACACACTTGCAAGTGTTTCCCCTAAGTTAGCTCGCCAGAGGGTCTAGACTGTCAACCCTGACTATCATGGTTTGCTATCACCCATCACCCATCACCCATCACCCATCATCTCCCATCATCAACCATTATCACAACTGGTTGGTGGATTCCAACATTTTTGCCCTAGTATTGACAAATGGTTGACAAATGCGCATATTTTTCATGACGGGGTGGCTGTTTGCACCACCAACCAGACAAGCTGGTCATGATCAACCACCATTCCCATATGGGGACCCTGGTGCTGATGAACATCCCATGACCAGTCATGTGTCCTGGTTGCTTGGGCCGGTGGTGGCTTTGCACCTCGGTGGTGCCGCCAAGGTGAAGAGTCGACTGCCACCCCGGTGACTTGGCTTATCAAAGTGGTTGAAAATATAGACAATTATATAAATAAAAATATGTATATATATATATATATATACATATATATATATATATATATATTTATATTATATAGATATGTAGTTCATGTATATCATCATATACAAATACAAATAAGTTCTATTTATCTATTTGGCAATCTGCCTATCTACTATCTATCTATTTATCTGTCTGTCTGTCTGTCTGTCTGTCTATCTCTCTATCTATCTATCTATCTATCTATCTATCTATCTATCTATTTGTTGCTATACAATCTACATGATTAAGAAGCAGACAGATGAATAGAGACACAAATCGACAATGATAGAGACCCAGATGATGGGGCAGTTGCTCTTGCGATGGCTGTTGAAGCCGCCATTGGATAGCCATGACCATGGTGTTTCACATAGGAAACGCCCATGTGAACCGCCAGGTCAGGTCAGGGCAGACACTGCAGATGCTGAAGTCCCGTGGTAATAAACGGCTTCAGATAGTTCACCGGGGTGAATGATGGTTTACATATGTTTACATGCATTTCTTGTTGACCTAAGTAGCCCTCCAGAGAATCAAACATACCTGCCTGTACCATCCAGAATGACTGTAGATGGTTGAGCTCTTGAATATGAATGATCGGCCGCAACCCTGCCTGATTGCTGCTGTGGAATTCAGCTATCAAGCCACAGGGATTGCCTATTTACCAATCGAGAGGAAGTTGCGTCGGGGGCAAATCATGATCTCGAGCATCCATGAAGAGCAATACTGAGTTGGAATATTTCTGGCTGGTGGTTTCAGAGATGTGTATTTTCCCTAGTGTTTACAAGTTATTGGTTGATTGACTGATGCTTTTCACAGGGGTTATAACCACCAACCGGTATTGATTTTTATTTCAAACAATGATAACAACAATCCAATGATTGTTTGCAATGGCAATGATCGTAATGATTGTTATCATTCCTGCAATCTATCCTTGTTAATGCACTGCTCATGATATTTCTTACTATACTATTGTAATGTAATGACAATGCTCCAGAATTTCCTATGGAAAGTCCATCTTTGATCATGGTATGGACACAGAAATTCACAGCACCCGCCGCACCCATCCCCAGGTCATCGAACTCTTCGATGCGAGCTTCAGCTGGGACGATGCTGCTGCTCCCATGGTGGGGGTCTCCGGTACACCAAGCACCGATCCAACAACAGCCCGGTCCAACCAACCATACCATTGAGGGTCCGAGCAACCAGCAATGGCCAGGGATGGCATGTGAATGGAAGCAAAGTGTGTGGACAGATATGGGTAGCTCGCCATCATAGCCAGCCAAAATGATGATCTTCGTAGTGCACAAGGTAGCCAAACGGTCTTTCCTGTCGACCATGTAATCCCTCAAGACTCAATCAGAGTACAATGCTATGAGGGTACTGAATTTATTCCAGAGCTCTGAATTGCCGAGCCATGACCATTTTTTTGCTTTAAAACCTTGTTGCAAAAAGGGTTTGCAGTGCATTGCCCAGATGGTGGTTTCTTAGAATTGAGAAGCCCAAAAGTTGAACAGTTTATACTGGATGATTTGGGGTTCCCCAGATTTAATTTGAAACCACCAAGTCCGTCAATTTCTGCAACTGGAATTTTAGTCAATGTGCCGCCACAGGTGCCCCCTCCCTTGCGAAAGCCCAAGAGGAACTACCACCGATCGTCGGGGAACTTAGCTAACCCCTGTCGAGTCGGGACATCAACTCGTCACAGCTGCATGGAGTAATGCCGTTTGAGCATGATGTAGTTATTATAGGCAATTCGCAGGCAGGCCATGGCATTTTGCAAGGAAGACTTGTTGCGTTCATGTGTGGCTGCCAACACAGAGTTGTTTTGGTAATCAGTTGCCTGAAGGGTGATGGATTTCATATTTGACCTGAGTGTTTTGATGAAATTGATGAGCTTGGATGTTCATGGTGATTTGCTGGTAATCTCCGGCCACTTTGCATGCATGGATAGCTATGCAGATACAGATCTGAGCAGCTAAACTTACGTATAAAGTCATCTATGATCTTTTATGTTATATGAGCTTTTGCAGCGATAGACAGGTCCACGTTCGCAGACCAGTGCATGAAGCACTTCGCTGTCACAAGCACCGCTGGAGGTCACGGATTTGTGACCTGAAGAGGACGTACTCGTTGGAAGACAGGATTTTCTTCTACACTCAAGGATGTCCCCTTAAGAGTTGAGTGGTGACCACATATGTGACCACCGAGCCAAGTGGTAGCTGGTTTATTGGTTGATTGGTTGGTTTGATTGGTTATGGCTGGTTGCGGCTGCTTGGTTCGGTCTTCTGTGAGCCCTGCTACTGGTGCGGCAAGGCTGTCTTTGCCCATTTCTTTGCCTGTCAGTATGCAAGTTCTGTTGGGGACTCAGATGGGGATTGGTTTCTGGAGGGATCAGCAGCATGAGATCAGAATGAGATAAAGATCCAATATGGCTTCCTGTATATCCAGTGCTTGATCCATTGCAACCGCCAAGCACCCATCGTGGTTGGTGACTTCATTAGCCCACTTGGGATACGTTGCCATTGTCACGTTCTTTCAACAAGAAGCCCAATTGTTTTTTTCTCCGCGACTGAAGCAGGGAATCTTAAGACATGTACAGGGGGGGCAACCCTTGGCTAGGGAATCTTGACGTTTTACCGGGAAGTCAAAGGTAGAAGCTCAGCCCGCCAGCGTGCCAGGTTCATGGTTCGAGAGCTACTCCAAAGTGTCAACAGCTTTGTTCTCTTTCAATTTCTCCATGATGCCTTAGTTCAACTAACTTAGTTCCATGTTTTTGCCCACTTTGAAAGCTATCAGGGGATCGAATCCGCTAGCTTACCTTCCATGTTTAGACATAGTCTAACAGAAATCTGGGAGTCAATCAAACACCTGCCAGAGTTTATCTTTCTGATCGCTCTGTTGGCTCTGTGGGTATGATGATGTATGATGTATGACCGGCCGTGCTGTTCGCTGTTTCTGTGGGTGGAACCTCACGCGCTCCTACTGTTAGCCCAGAGAGCCCAGACAGCTACGGGTTAGATCCTCCAACAAGAGATGTGGAGCTGACCCAAGTGTATGATATGGATCACCCGTGGTGCTTTACCTAAAACCTGCAGCCTGGAACATCACTTCAAAACTGTGTATAATCCCTGCTGCCTAGCGAGCAGGATCGTACCTGCGTCGGAAGGGCTTGACCGCAGGAGCTTCTTAATGGCTATAACCACCCCTCCGAGCCCTCTTGGGGCGAACTGCTCGCAGGTAAGGATCTTATCATCAAAAAACCCTACCCTCCTAACCAGTGCGTATTGTTAAGTGAGTCGACGCTCACCTGCATTTCAGCACCAAGTATCTGGTAAGACCACATGGACTGTAAATTTTCAGACGGGTTTGAATTTGGGAGAAGTTTTTGTTTGTTCGAATGCTGATGGTTAGTGGGTTGAAACTGATGGTTGTTGATCCATTGAGCCATCAATGTCGGTTGGTTTGACTGTTGGTCACTAAGTTTGTTAGTCTCATCGGTTTATTGGCTCTGTTGCATTCTGTTGCCAAGGCCGGAACTCTCCACTTCAACTCCACCCACACCTGTCAATTCAGTAGTTTCGAGCTGAGAGTGTCCAGCTCACCGTCATGCTGCAATCCCAAGTGGCTCCTTTTTGGGAGAAGCCTTTTGAACGTCGTAGCATTTGTGGCTCACCCCATATCCATGAGCATATCGCAAGGAATGATCGGGTCTTTGTGCATCATGCAAGTGCCTCTTTTTTAGCAGCAGGTATTCAGATTCATCGGTTGTAAGGAATTTTGATTGGTTATGTGAGCTGTCCGCATCAACATAGCTAGCCCCGAAATTACTGATGGGCAGGCTCAGTGATTTACCAGACTAAGAACGCTAAGAGTCGCAAGCTATTGTCAAGTCGTTTTGGCGAAGGATAGTGTGGTTATGTCAGCTTTCCTTGCATTTTCAATGTTGAGAGTTGGTGATACTATAAAATCATTTGCTATCATTTGCGTGATCAATGCAGAACCTGGTAGGAATCCAACGGATATTTTTTGACCCTCATGGTTTGACAGCTGACAGTGCCGGGATCCTGGTGACTCATGAACCCAGTGAAATTACTGAGTCACGACCACAAAGAGAAGGTGTTTTTTTGTTGGGAACCAGGCCCCCCTCGAGTTTTGGGGGTAGTGCCGCTGGCCTCACATTGAGCTCTTCAAAAGAGATGTCCATCATTCCATGCATTCGCAGCAGCACCCATATACGACGTTGGTGATATCCAATGATATCAATATTCATTGTGCCTCAGGCCTCAATGATGTTTAGAATCCTGTGTACAAGTTGTTGAAGTAACTCTTTGCCTTGATGGAGTGATACCACTCAGTCACTCAGTCGGTATCTTTTTTTGGGGGGGTTTTGTGCATGGGCTTGTTGCATTGTCACCAGCATTGGTTACGGAGTACATGTTTGAAATTTGAACAAGGGTGACGTTCGATGTGATTGATCTCCAAAGAGTTTACAAGCAATCACACCAAAACTTCAGAGACCTTTAGATTGTTTGAGTTATCCACGTTTGCAGCCAGGCGCGCGCACAACAAAAAAGAATCTGTCCGGTTTGCTGTGATTTGGCAAGAGGCATCTTGTACTTGAGGAAGGGCCGTACTCCGAAATCACCAACATTCAAAGCATTTTCCGTCAACATTCGTTGACGTCGTCATTGTCAGCCAACAATTTGCCGTTGCCACTCACTCTTCACCAGTATCATCCATCCAGTAGCCAAATTACAATTCCCCATGGGCTTCATTGAGCGGTTGCATGCTTTTTGTTTCTACCACTGCTCAAACTTTCATCCTGAGACCCTTTTTCATTCTGAAGATGGGTTGCCGCATTGCACGAGCAGAACCTCTTCACGGATGTGAGCGGAGTAACCGCAGTTTCTCCGTTCAGACATGTCCCCTCTACTTCATTGAGCTGCTTGGGTTCAGATTTGGGGGGTGTGGCTGGGGAAACCCATGACAGTTCACAACGCTTTATCTAAACACATTGATTATATATATAATTTTATATATTATATTTATATATTTATATTTATAAATTTATGTATAATCATTGTAATCTACATATTGATTCTATAATCATTATATGATCTTGAAAAAACAAGAAAAAACAACACTACTGCCAGTCACAAGTTCATTGTCCAATCATGCTTGGCGTACAACGTCATGGTACCTCCGAGGCCAGACTACGTGAGGGCCAGGCGGCCAAGGCGCTTGTTGAAGCCGCGCAGAGGGAAGGACTGTGGTGAAGGGATGATTTGATGATTGATCAAGTTGATTAATAAGCTAGCAATGGTTGATTATTAGCAATGGTTGATTATAAACAATGCATGATTGATAGGCTAGCAATGGTTGATTCATCAAGTTGATTAATAACCAGCAATAACCAGTCAGAAGCTGGTAATGGGTGATTTGATGGTTCACCAAACCACCATTATTGCTATTGCTAAGCTAGCAATGGATGAATATATAACACGGAATGTTTGTCTTGGTCAATTAATGCATGCAATGGTTCATCTTGGTCAGTTAATGGCTGACAGTGACAAATGTATGATGAACTGCCGTTCATTCATGTTGTTGACAATGCTTATTGAGAGGGAGTAGCGTTTAAGCACAATCAATAATTGATTGGGACTGATTGGGTTGTGGGAATGATAGATGCATTTTTATCCCTTGTAAGTTGGCCGTCGGAATTCTTTAGTTTTTTCGTGGGCATTTTGCCCATGGCAACAGAACCAGTCAACAAATTGCTTAAAGATGATTGATAAGGTAAGAATTCACATTGTACTGAATGATAGTTCCCAGCAATTGTAGAGATCACAATTAGTACAAAGGCAAGCACCATCAATTTCACATCCTTGTCTCTCCCGAGTGGTTTGAAATACTTTGATGGTGAAAGGGGGTTGCAACTCAGGGCCTGCCCAAGGCCTGCCCAAGGCCTGCCCTTTAGACGCCCTGGTACCGTGCGCCCTGGTGATGCTTCCCACCGCATCCCGCCAGTCATCGCTGCCACGCGAAGCAGAGTCTGCGGCGCTCCGATGCCGCTGAGCTGCACAAGCTGCCAGTGGAAACTCGCATGGGAAGGGTTCCATGCATTTTTGTTTACAGGCTGTGCTCTTTGACAGGCTTTGGTATAGGGAAACTTTTGATACATCTAGTGCTGTTTCACAGGCTTTGGTAGGGAAACTTTTTTTAGTACATCTCATGGGTTCCTAAGATGGTTTTCAGGCTGAACAAAGATGAAATTTACAGACATGCAGAACTGTAGCTCCAAAAGTGAACTTTGTGTTTAAAACCAGGCCTGGTCCCAGCTTATTGGGCAACGGGCTTGCCGTACTGCTATGATATTTGTTTGGCAGCATCAGAGAAACGCAGTCAAGTACTTGCTCGCATGCGTGACGTCGGAACTGGCCCTTGAAGGCAAGTACTGTATTTGATGATGGTTCAATTTCAACCATTAATTGATAAATTTTCAGGTTCAACGTTTAACCATCAACCGATTATCAACCATAGTCAAATTGGTTCATGATATCTAGTAATGATTGTTCACTTATGCAAGCCCTTTTGGCCAGAAGAGGTGTAAAGAAGCTCATCAGACGCAAAGCGCTTGCTCGAGCTGCAACGGTACCTGCTCTCCTTCCAGAGTGCTGTGTGTGTCATCACTTGGAGGGTACAGCTGGTTCCTACCACACAGATGCAAGTTACCAAAATGATAATCATGTGCTCGGTTTGCTGCAATCCTGCAGAATCATGATGGTCCCTATAGCATAGCCTGCCACAATCATCAGGTTATATGAACATAAGATAACCATAATCCTACGTGAGACAATAAAAATATATTATGGTAGGGAACAATCATCAGGATAATGCCACAGAACATACATATTTTTTTGTAGTTTATGAGCTTTGAAATGTTTTCAAGCATTCATAACCTTCCAGAACCCCTCAACCCATATGTGTCTATATATATATATTATATATATATATATATATATTTATTTTTTTCTTTATTTATGCGTAGAATGGTCATTAATTATATAAACTACAAAAAAGACATAATCATATAGCATGTAAATACATATATATATATATATATACATACATTTTTTTATGTACACACAACCTGCTGGTTACCATGGTCCCTTTACTCCCCATCCCCTCCCTTAGATTTGCCCGGCGCCAGGTCTCAACTTTGCCTTGCGACCCGGACAACTGATGGCAGTTCTGGGCGGAGCAGGTGCCCAGCGAGGGTTCACCAGGCGACCAACAGCATCAACCATCGTCAATCAGATGGTTTTCTCATTGGTTGTTTCATGGTTGATGATGGTTGTATAGTGATTATGATTGATGGTCGTTAGTTTATAGTCATTGAATTGTGTTTCATGTGTGTTTCATGTCTTTGGTGAGGTTTAGCAAATTTCACATCCATCAACACACACACACACACACCAAGATGATTATATCATTATATCGTGATGGCTTATGGTATCGCTAATTATGGTGATTGATTTGATTGGTGATGGTTAGTTGATGGTTCTGGTAAGCTGATGGTTCACGATGGTTACTCGATGGATGATGCTTATTAATCCAGTTAAGTGGTTTCAGGAACATTTCTTTTGTTCATCGGCGGGGATTATGGTTTTGCGGCTTGGGACAAGTAACCAGCAGTCTATTCGTGTGGGGGGCTATCCTCGGTGAACACGGACATGACCCAGAAATCAAGGTCCCCGATGAAACAGAAGATGGCTAACGAACCTGGGTGTATGGATGTACATTTGGGTATTCTTTCCCAAGCGCACTGGCATTCTCCTGCGGGATAATATCATTGATGGACAGTTCCATACACTTACTGTATGGGTCTGTAAATCATTGTTGCCCGCAGAATGGCAAGTGGTTTTCAATTCGAAACATTTTGCAGTTCTGACAGCTTAGCAAAGCCGCGTGTTTTCTCGGTTGCATTGCATGTTGGATTTCGCAGGTGTGTCCTGTTCTGCTTTTGACATGTTGATTTTGATGCAGTGTGAACTGGAGTATTTTGTTCTGATATGTTTCCCATTTTGGCCAAATGTGAGGCACTGGCTTTCCTGCCATGTTGCTACCGCGAAACATTCCACTGTTTCAAGTAAGCAGTTCCAGGTTCCGGATTTTTTGAGTATGTGACTAGGGGGCAATCCCAGTTCAAATCCTAGATTCACACCTCCTAAGTTCAAAGTAATGGTAAGCATCAATATATCCAACACATGACTGATTATGTGTAATTAGTGATTATCCGCTATTACTGCTGTCAATCATGGTCGACTGTTATCGACCTTGGCGAAAAATCCACTGAGCATCACCACTTGCCTCTACCATGAACAGCATGTGGCTGTGGGTCAA
This sequence comes from Symbiodinium kawagutii, assembly GCA_009767595.1. Taxonomy (NCBI): domain Eukaryota; class Dinophyceae; order Suessiales; family Symbiodiniaceae; genus Symbiodinium; species Symbiodinium kawagutii. The sequence continues at coordinate 594,113 of VSDK01023828.1, forward strand.
AACCCCGTACCCCTGGTTCCTCCATCATTAACCATTGTTTTCCCTATTATTGTTGGGGAATATCCCCCATGAAATTGGTTGGTTCATATTGACCCATTGCCATGTTTGACCGTCCTTCACCACGGTTGTTACTGTACCCACTGGTTCGCTAACCCTGACCGCGCTGCAGGCTCCGGCAAAACCACCTTGCTGTGGGCACTACTGGGCGAGGTTCCATGCATCGCTGGACGACGATGTGTTCCAGGAGAAGCAGCAAAGATCCCAGCGATGGTGATGATCCAGTTGTTAATAGAAAATCACCTAGCGCTTAATGTAGCCGGTTGTCAATAATCTAAGATTTTTTTTGTACTACCTAGTATTCTAAGATTCTGATGCGTCATTTATCACGATTATCATAATAGCCATTCATTCTAGGAAGACCGGGTAACTATAACCAATATCTGTAATCGAGTTCGTAATGTTTTGGGGATTGTATTGATATTTGATCATATGGCCATTCTTAAAGCAAAACTGAAAACAATAGATCAGCAATCTTCAAACCCATTGTAATTAATGACAATTTCACATAACATATGGGCGTTCCGCAAAATAGAGGAACCCCCCAAATCATCTACTATGCAGGATTTATATCAACCAATTTCAATCAATGAAGTGATACCATACCATTTGGAAACTTAGTATAATCAATCACACACTGATACAAATAGAGTACCATAGAGTACCTAATCCATCAACCAACACCCACTGTATTTCATCAATGTATGGTTCAATCAACCGACTAATTATAGTGATTATATACAGTATTTAATCAATCAACCAACACCGACTATCCAACACCCCCCCTGTTCTCAGGAGCAGCTCGTAAGGCATCGGGTCGCGTAGCCTTCTGCGGGCAACAGTTTCTTGGTAGCGCTTGGATGCGCTTGGTGATAGTCCGCAGGGGCCCTTGGCAGCCGGAAACCATGACGTTAGGCATGGCGAATGATTAAGCCAATCGAAGCCTTTGAACCATAGTTCTATCTATCACAACTCGTATCGATCTATGGGATTTTTGCTTGGTATAGTGCTCGATACATTATTTAGCAGTGGGGTTTTGTATGGTTGTGAATGGAAAGTATTCTGCGATAGTGCAGCAGCAAAACGATGCTCAAATATGGGCAGGTGAAAATGACAACAGTTTGGGTTGTTTTTGCAGATTGTGCATGTGAACAACCAAGGTTGGTATTGCCACTAGATTAGATCGAGGCAACAACTACAGAACCAGGCCAGACCTCACCCAGGTTTTGATGGTTGGCAGGAGTGTCCTCACAGAGAACATGGCATACATGGCCGCCACATTTCCTGAGGCTTTGAGGATAATGCTGTGGATATTGCTGCCACTCACAGTTTTTCACGATTTTAGGGTAGCGACCAGCAACGCTCCAAAAGGAATAAGCAAGCCCAAAGACAACACACTTGAAGGAAACAAAACTTCTGAATGCAAAAGGAATCGCACTTGAACAATGCGGAAGCAAGGGTAAATCATGGGCAATTACTGTATTGGTAGGTATTACCTACCAACAATTCCGTCTTTGTTCTGACCAGTTCCCCTTTGAGCTACCAGTAGTTGAACCAGCACTATTTGCAGCTGCACAAAC